>BQKN01000431.1:374932-385855 GCA_022839385.1 Asparagus kiusianus | reverse complement strand
GGGGGGGGGGTCATTATCTACCTCAAATGATTTTTCAAACAAAATTAATGTATTTTCTAACTTCCCTTGCCTCACACTACACCCGAATCCAAACAGGCACTAAGTTTAGGCGACATTTATGCTACTTACCTGAGGTTTACTTGGCTGGTACTAGCTAGGATTCCTCACAAAAAAAAATATCCATAGTTTAGGCTACGGATCCTTGAGTAAGTAGGAATTGGATTTGGTGGGAAAAAAAAGGATTACATGTTCCGAGTAAAAACAAGAATTCACCCTCCTGCAGCCCTGCTCTCTGATTAAAAAACACCATGAACTATCTGTTTGGTGGTGACATGTTTAAAAAAGTAAATCACATGTCTGAGCCCGGGTTCGAACCGGGGACCTCTAGTGTGTGAGACTAGCGTGATGACCAACTACACCACCCAGACAACTTTGTTAAAGACGATGAGAGTATCATTTTTAAAGCATGCTAAATATGGATAGTCTTCTACAACCTTTTAAATTAGAGCATTTATACCGAAATCACTTGCGGTTTTAATTTATACATAAACCACCTTTATTCAGGGTTTAACTTTTATCCAAATACATTGATCGATTTCGGGTCTAAATTTACCCTCAATCCCCATAATACCGTCATTAAAAAACAAGCGCTAAGCACATGTTTTCCCTTAACCTCACTCTTCCCTCTCTATTTTATCAGACTCTAATCCTAATCTCAATTTCCAGCCACAATCACATTGTAGAAATGGAATCTTCTTGTTAACTAATTAACTCTCTCACCTCCCACATCGCCCTCTTCCACTCTGATTCCTCAAACACTAACCCCAGATCCTCCATCCTCCAAGGTTGGGCTAGTGACAGTGGAAGAGGGGTATGTGTGAAGGGAGAGACTCGATTAGCTGTTGGGGAGTTTCATTTCTAAAATTTGACGAGGGTTGAGAATTGAGATTAGGATTAGGACTTTGACTAAATAGAGCTAGAGAGGATAGTGTGAAAGTGTGGGTTAAGTGGGAAGCATGTGCTTAGCACATGTGATTAAAGAGGGTATTATAGGCATTAAGAGTAGATTTAGATTAGAAATCGGTCGAAGGTTGTTGAAAGGTAAACCCCATTTAAAGGTGTTTCTAAATAAATTAAAATTTGAAGGTAATTCTAGTGTAACCACCCTATTTTAAAGATGGTTGGATGAAATGTTAGATTTAAAAATGAAGGAGACAGAAATTCTGAGGCGTGAAACACTTTCCTTAAAGAAATATTTGCCCCCACTTGATATTCAAAGTTGCTTCGGGTTAATACAAATTTTCTTCCCAGGATACAACAGAAAATAAAAATTCCAATAAGCAAATCTGGAATTTTCCTTAATTCGTTGTGAAACAAGTTTGTAATATTACAGATGTTTTTTGATAGAAAAGATTCAGAGAAGAATTGTTTTTAGATATCTGAAAATATAAGCTATTTATAGGTTTGAAAAGGTGCTTCCAACAGTCATAACTTTTCCAAACACCCTTTGGAACAAACAACCACTTTTCAACAGTTGTCTTTTCATAATTTTTAAAATTCAAAATAACATTAGAAATAATATATTCAATATATAATTATATATAAAAAATAGAACATTTAAGCGGCAGCGGCAAGCGTGCAAACTGCTAAGTGCGTCTAATAATCGCGTCAAAATCGCGCATTATTCGCGCTACCCGCACGCGGGTTTAGAAGCCTACACTTTGATCCATGATTCAAAGCCCAATAAGCATTCAATGCTTTTAAATCTCTAAAAGAATATCCAAAATTCCAATGTGGGACTATCTTGTTTTTTTTTAAACAAACAAATACTAACAATCCCCCACTTTGTTTGAAAAAACATTTTAATAGTATTATATTTAAAAATAATCTGCAATATGTACAAAATGAGATAAGTATACATATGTAGAGGTATCTTTCGATTTAAACCTTTACTTAGTACAAATACCTCAAAGTTCTATCAAAGTCCTTAGTTGCCTTAACATTAAACTAATTACTCTAATCTCTTGTTTTAATGAGAATTAATATTTTAGCACTGTTATGGCCTTGTGCTTATTCCTGGTTCATGAACTCTTTAAAGAACAAACCTTTAGCTCTTTTAAGAAGCGGCACCACTTCTAAGTTCATATAGGTGAAACGTCTATAATGTGTTTTCCATTACTTTAAACACACAACAATAATGTATTAGACTTTCATTAAGAGCATAACTCATCCTCTTATTTCGTAATGGACGATATTGACATTATCTTTTAGGGCTTAATGCGTCAATATCAATCAATCACTTTCAGAAACTTGTTATTACCCATTTAAACCATTTAACCAGTTTAGTTCTAGTAAATGGTTGGGTTACCATTCCTGGTGATCTTAAATATAAGGTTTCAGCCCTATTTCACTTGATGTCATCTTTACTACCTCTCTTGCTAGAGGTTTTGTAAATGAATTAGCCAAATTTTTATTTGTCTTGACATAGACAATAGTTATGACACTATCTTGTATCAAGTGTCTCACATATTCATGTCTTAGACTTATGTGTCTAGACTTACCATTATATGTACAATTATAAGCCATTGACAAAGTGGCTTGACTATCACAATAGATAGAGATAGGAGGCATTAGACTCGGCCATAACTTAATATCTAGCAATAAGTTCCTAATCCATTCAGCCTCTTTACCAGTTGCTGCTAAAGCAATGAATTCAGATTCCATGGTGGAGTGTGAGATACATGTTTGTTTCTTGCTTGCCCAAGAAATTGCTCCTCCACCAAGTGTAAAAACCATTCCAGAAGTGGATTGGTTGTCTCCAACACTAGTCATCCAGCTTGCATCAGTCTATCCCTCTAATACAGCCGGATAATCATTATTGAACAAACACAGATTTTTGGTTTTCTTTAAATATCCAAAAATCCTGGAAATGCTTTTCCAATGTTCTACACTTGGATTACTAGTGTATCTACTTAATTTGCATACATCAAATGTAATATCAGGTCTAGTACAATGCATAGCATATATTAAAGAACCAATTGCACTAGCATACTCAAGCTGTGCTACAGCTCTACCAGAATTGGTAGTCAATTTGGCAATGGGATCGAAAGGAGTGTTAACTTCTTGAAAACCAAGATGATTAAATTTATTCACTATTTTTTAATATAATGTGATTGGCTTAAAGAAAAACCCCCACTATGTTTTCTAACTTTAATCCCTAAAATAGTATCCGCTTCTCCTAAATCTTTTATTTTAAACATAGAAGATAGATACTCTTTTGTCTTATTTATACCAATCATATTAGTGCCGAATATTAATATGTCATCCACATACAAGCAGACAAGCACACCATATTTATCAGTGAATTTAGAATAAATACACTTATCAACACTATTATGTTTGAAACCATAAGACAGAATAACAGAATCAAACTTTTCATGCCATTGTTTTGGTGCTTGTTTAAGACCATAAAAAGATTTAATTAGTTTACGTACTTTTCTTTCATTTCCTGGAAGAATGAAACCTTCCGGTTGTTCCATATAAACCTCCTAATTTAAATCTCCATTTAAAAAAATAGTCTTGACATCCATTTGATGCACAAATAACTTATGTATAGATGCCAAAGCAATAAGAATTCTAATAGATGTTATACGTGCGATAGGTGCATATGTATCAAAATAATCTATGCTTTCTTTTTGTCTAAACCATTTGGCTACTAATCTAACCTTAAAAGCTTGAACAGAACCATCAGAATGATATTTTCTTCTAAAAACCCATTTACATCCTATTGGCTTTGATCCTTGAGGTAAATCTACTAAAATCCAAGTACTATTTCCCATTATAGAATCCATTTTATCATTGACAACTTCTTTCCAAAATGAAGCATCTCTAGATGACATTGCTTCTATAAAGGTTTTAGGATCATCACCTGGATTAAAACTTATAGGATGTTTATTTAAAACATTATTATTCCTATCACCTTCAACAAGAAAAATAATTTGTTCAGGAGAAATAAAATCTGAAGGTAAAGATTTACCTTTTCTTGCTCTAGTACTTCTTCTTAGCTCCGATGTTTCTTTAGATGTATTCGTTTCCTTAGCATGAAAATCAGAACTAGAAATATTATTAGAGTTAAGCAGAATAGGAACATTTTTAACATTTTCAGAATCTACAAAAAATTTATTTTCAAAGAATTCAACATCTCTAGATTCAACAATAGTATTAGAAGATAAATCAAGTAGTCTATATGCTTTGCTATTTTCAGCATATCCGACAAAAACACTTTTAAAGGCTCTAGGTCCAAGTTTTGTTCTTTTAGGATCAGGAATTTTATAATAAGCCAAACACCCCTCACACTTTAAAATATAACAGATTAGGTTTTCTACCTTTCCATAACTCATAAGGGCTTATATTTTACTTTTTAGAGGGAATCCTATTATGAATATAACATGTTGTGTACAATGCTTCTCCCTATAAATTTAACCGTAACTTAGCATTATTAAGCATACAATTTATCATTTTTTGTAAAGTTCTATTTTTTCTTTTGGCTGAACTATTTTGTTGGGGAGTATAAGGTGTTGTACATTGATGAATAATGCCATATTCTTCATAAAAAGTATTAAAATTATCAAAAAAATATTCACCACCTCTATCAGAACGTAATACTTTAATTTTCCTTTCAAGTTGATTTTCAAGTTCTGTTTTGTATTTTTGAAACATATCAAAAGCTTCATCTTTTGTTCTTAACAGATAAACATACATATATCTACTGCAATCATCAACAAAAGTGATAAAATATCTTTTTCCTCCTCTAGTTAACATACCATTCAATTCACATATATCAGAATGTATTAAATCTAAAACTTTAGAATCTTTGCGAGAAACACTTGGAAAAGATTTCTTTATTAATTTAGACTTAGCACAAATTTCACATTTATCAAATTCACCATTAAAGTTAATGAAGTCTAATTTTCTCATATTTTTCAAATAGCGAAAATTTAAATGTGCTAAGCGATCATGCCATAAATATGAAGACTCAACAATATAAACAGAAGATATAACTTTATTATTAATACTTAGTTGATACATTCCATCATAAAGAGTAGCCCTTTCCCACAAACATCTCGTTCTTAGATAGGATAACATTATTTGACTCAAAAGCAACCCGAAACCCTTTCTTACAAAGAAGATCAACAGAAACTAAGTTCTTTCTAACTTCGGGTACATACAGAACATTTATAAGAGTCAATTTCTTTCCAGTAGTAAAATCTATATTAACAGCCCCCTTTCCAGCAACCTTTGCACAAGCATTGTTCCCCATTTGCACTTCTGTAATTTTTGAAATTTTTTCAAATCTTTTGAACAAGGATTTGTCCTTGCAAACGTGGATTGTTGCACCAGAATCAAGCCACCATCCAGACTTAACAGAAGCCATATTGATTTCAGAAATCATAGCGACCAGATTCTCTTCTATCATATTTGCAGAAGCCTTTGATTTAACAATATTATTTTTCTGTGACGTTATTCTTTAGCAAAATATCCATGCTTGTCGCAAATAAAACAGGATCCCTTTTTCTTCTGAAAATTCTTCCTTTTAAAGTGTTGTCCACTTTTCCTTACTTGAAGGTTCACATTTTTTTACCGAAGATTCATTCTTTTCCACAGTGTGGACCTTACAATCACTTTGGACAGAATTTTTCGAATCACGTAAGTGTGACTCCTCTTCGATTCTAGGATTCTTCTGAAGTTGTTCCAAAGAGATATCCTCAGTTTTATGCATTTGTTTCTTCGAGTAATCTTTCTAAGTTGATGGTAGTTTTGTAATAATTACAGCAACTTGAAAAGATTCTGGAAGAACTATTTTGAGAACATGAATCCTATTAACCAGAACCTCCAATTCATGAACTTGCTCTAGGACAGACTTGTCATCAACCATTTTATATTCTAGATATTTTGTAATTAAATACTTGTTTGTACCTTCCTCCTCGACTTTGTATTTAAATTCCAGTGCGTTCCAGATCTCCCTTGCCGACTTTATCCTTGTGAAAAGATCATATAATCAGTCCGAAAGTATGTTCAGAATGTGACAGTGACACAACACTTCATCTTCCTCCCGTATTGTCTTCTGCTTTTTGATTTCTTCTATTTCCTCCTCAGTAGGTTGTTTGCCGTCTGCACTTGGTTTTGGATCTTCTATGGGCTATAGGTTGGGATTGAGGATGTAGGAGATCTTCAATGCTGTAAGAAGAAACATCATCTTGTCTTGCTAGCGAGAAAAATTGTTCCCGTCAAATCGGTCCAATTTGACCATGTCTTGATTCATCACCTTGATTGATTCCGACTCCATCGTAGCAGAGATATTTCTTTAAGATTGTTAGATTTAAAAATAAAGGAGACAGTAATTCTGAGGTGTGAAACACTTTCCTTAAAGAAATATTTGCCCCCACTTGATATTCAAAGTTGCTTCGGGTTAATATAAATTTTCTTCACAGGATACAATAAAAAATGAAAAGTCCAATAAGCAAATCTGGAATTTTCCTTAATTCGTTGTGAAACAAGTTTGTAATATTACAGATGTTTTTTGATAGAAAAGATTCAGAGAAGAATTGTTTTTAGATATCTGAAAATATAAGCTATTTATAGGTTTGAAAAGGTGCTTCCAACAGTCATAACTTTTCCAAACACCCTTTGGAACAAACAACCACTTTTCAACAGTTGTCTTTTCATAATTTTTAAAATTCAAAATAACATTAGAAATAATATATTCAATATATAATTATATATAAAAAAATAGAACATTTAAGCGGCAGCGGCAAGCGTGCAAACTGCTAAGTGCGTCTAATAATCGCGTCAAAATCGCGCATTATTCGCGCTACCCGCACGCGGGTTTAGAAGCCTACACTTTGATCCATGATTCAAAGCCCAATAAGCATTCAATGCTTTTAAATCTCTAAAAGAATATCCAAAATTCCAATGTGGGACTATCTTGTTTTTTTTTAAACAAACAAATACTAACATGAAATAACCCTACAAAACTTAGGATTTACCTTTTGAATCTAAATGTATATCTGATTGATATGATAATATAATAAACATGAACTACCTAGAAAATTAAGATGATTTTGATTATTCATACATGCATACAAAATCAAATTTGAATGACCTATGATCACTTGATCGATGCTTCAAGTAAATCATCTCGAAACAATTTGATTTTTATTTATGGATAGTTTGTTTCTAGTGAACATGAATTTTACTTCGAAAGACTCTTTGAAACCCTTAAACTAGTGTAAATAATCTGTATCAATGATAGCAGCTTAGGTCAAGCATGTGTCTGTTATATATAAATATATAAAATACTGAAAATGAGAAGGTGCTTCATTTAACAAAATGATTTGCTAGTTCATTCAGAGAAGCTGAACACGTGAATATAAACTATACATGTGTCGTCTATGAAAAACCATAGATATATTATCTTTATCTATATACTGAACTTGACAACTATTGATCCTGAATGAAAATTCGATTATTTTCTAAGCTTCCCTCTAAATAACTTAACTCAAAACATTAATATATAAACTAATTTCTGTACTTGTGGACTAGTCTATGCTAAGAGGGTGTTTGGGGAAACTTAATTTCCTTTTGTCGAACTAGCTTTTAATTAAGTAAGCTTTTGGGATGCACGTGTGTGGCATGTGGTTAAATCACTTGATTATTTCCTTTGAGTTTAATTCCGTTTACTATAATTCGGTTGCTAGATAATTTATCGATGATGAGCTCTACATGGGTATGGATGTGCGTGCTTCCTTAACCATGGTGTAATACATCTTAAGAATCATATCCTCTTATTAGATTTTCGTCATTACTTGATATATCTATGCATTACATTGAAAACAATATGAAAACTTATAAAAGTATAAAAAAACTTTAAGAGTTTAAAAAATTGCAAAAAATATCATAGAAATTCAAAAAATTATAAATACACATCAAAAATTTTAAAAACTTTCAAACAATACACTATAAATTAAGGAATTACAAAAGTACCCCTAAAAATTTTAAAAATTTTAAATTATTTTTATAATTTTTTACTTTTCATAATGTTTTCTGCGAATTTCAAATTTATAGATTTTCAATATACCTTTTATGTCCTTAATTTTTTTCAATATACCTTTTATGTCCTTAAATTTTTTTGTTAATTTTAAAATTATTAGGTTGTTTTAATAATTTTAAAACTTTAAGGATGTTTTTTTGCAAATTCAAAAATTTTTAGAAGGTTGTTTGTAATTCCTATATTTTTCAGTGTACTGTTTATAGGTCTGATTCTCAAAATACGTTTTTGTAAATTTTAAGTTTTGAGTGTTCTTTTGTAATTTTTAAAACTTTCAGGATATTTTATGCATATTGTAAATTGTTCTGCTGGTTTACTTCTCTAAACCTGTTAACGGAATCCTTCTCCATATAAGACCAAATTATTATATACATTGTCTAAAACATTTTGCGTATAGAGACTACTATCTATAATAATTGATGTGTATACTTCTATAATCGTCGCCCCTTAAAAACCATGTCCTCTTAAAGATCTTCATCATTGCTTGATATATATCAATACATTACATTTGGAAAAAATCAAGAAAGTTTAGAAAACTACAAATAAAAAAAACACCCTCAAAAGTTTCAAAAATTGAAGAAACGTCCTAAAAATTTAAAAAATTACAAATATAGGCTAAAATTTTTAAAACTTTCAAACATTGTATTGAAAATCAAATAATTGCATATATCCCAATAATTTTTATTTTTAGGGTGTTCTTTGCAATTATCTAAACATCTATGGTATTTTTTAAAATTAAATTTATTGATTTTCAATGTTTTGTTTGTATCTTTGAATTTTTGAGGTGTTTTTTTTTATAAATTTTGAAAATTTAGGCTTTTTTATAAATTTTTAAACTTTTAGAATATTTTCTACAAATTTGGAATTTTTCAGTGACTTTTAATCGGTTTAAAATTATCAGAGTGTTTATTTGTAAATTCTGAGTTTTGAGGATTTTTTGTAATTTTAAAACTTTTAGGGTGCTTTTTGTAGATTGTAAACAATTTAGGGGCTATTTATAATTCTTATATTTTCAATGTGTTGTTAGGTTTGAAATTCTCAGGGTGTTATCAATTTTAATCATTAGTGTATTTTTATAATTTTTGAGACTTTGAAGATACTTTTTACAAATTGTTTAGGGGGTTGATTGTAATTCAAATATTTGAAAGTGCAATTAGGTTTGTAATTCTAAGGATGTTCTTTGTGAATTTTGAATATTTGAGGTTTTTGCAATTTACAAAAATTTTAGGTGCTGTCTTGTCAAAAGTTTAAAATTTATGGATATATTAAAAGATAACGTTGCTTACTTTTTGACCGCCTACATAAGAGTGTTTTCTGAATATTTTTTAATCTTTTAGGAGACTATTTGCAATTTGTATATTTTTAGTGTATTGTTTGTAGGTTTATAATTTTCATAAAATTTTTATAAAATTTTTATAAAATTCTAAAATTTAGAGGTACTTTTGCAAAATTGAATTCTTGTTCACGTGAGATTAGGATAATTATAATTGAAGTTTGAAGTTGTTCATGTGGGAGTAATTAGAATATTTAAAGTTATAGTCAATATGGGATTAAGATAATTAGGATATATAGCATTATAAAATATAATATCTAAAATAAATAATGGTAATATTAATCATGAAAAGTTTTTTCTAAACTTATACTTTTAAGTGTACTACTTGATATGCACGTGCAATACACATAGTTAAATATTATGATTATTTAAATTAATAAAAATAGAATAAAAATAAAACAAAAATATAGTTTTTTGTTGGATCTCTCTCAACTAAAATATCATTATTGTTTCCTTCAACCAAGATTGTGGCCACGTAATCTACTATTTATGAGTTATAAATACATTAATATAGTACAACATCTTTCTTTATTAGTATCTTGAAGTCTTCAAAAGATAGATGATCATTCAATTCGTAAATGATTTTTTATATGATTTTACTTGCAATATATCCATTAAACTTTTAGTTGTGGTTTGACTCATATTCACACCAACTTTTAGTTACGGTTTCACTCATATTTACATTATCTAATTTACTGCCTGCTAGGCTAGGCTACAACGTGATTCCATTTCCTGAAGGTTCCATCATCAAATTTACTGCCTGCTAGGCTACAGAGTGATCCCCAATAAATTTAGAAAGCCTGTATGTGTTCTCCTATGAGTAAGAAAGAAGAAAAGTTTAAAGATGACTTAAACAAAGGGATTCCATTTCTTGAAGGTTCCATCATCAAATTTTATAATCAGTAGCCCACATTTTTGCATAACTTTAAGGTATCAACATATATTGCTACCAAGCTGATAGAAGAGGAGAATAAAGTTCTCAATCAAAATTCATTCAATTTTATAGCTCATTCTCTATATTATAGAAGTAAAATTAAAAGTATGAAGAATTATTTTCTTGCGAAATTATAGCAGGAAGATTATGATATATTTCACTATGTGCTCCAAATATAATTTTTTTCTTTTTTCTTTGATGCAAGGTCCCTATCACATCTTACCCTAAACGATGTGAATGAAAAATGCTATTATAACTCACTTGCCTAGGGTAATTATATTATATATAGGACGTATAACTCATCTGGAATATCCACATCTGCTAAGTGGATTTTGCTGTTGTGAGAGCAACATGTTAGAGGCTCATTCAAACTTTTTGACTCTATAAAAGACACAATCATTTGGAGTGCATAGCTATAAAACCCCAAAATTTGAAAATATTATTGTAAATAATAATAATAGAGTTTTATTATGGTTGGTGATCGTTCTGGGATGAATGGATTTGATTGTAATCGATTTGAGATTGATTATATATATATATATATATATA
>BQKN01000431.1:326608-374532 GCA_022839385.1 Asparagus kiusianus | reverse complement strand
GTGTGTGTGTGTGTGTGTGTGTGTGTACCAAACTTTCTCCTCTTTTCTTCTTCATCCCTCACGTTTGAACAGCAACCACCCTCTCAAAAACCCTATTTCTATCAGTTTGAAATTTTTGGAATTTCGTAAAGCGTAGATCATGAGGAGGACGAGGTCTATGATTTTTGTGAAAGAGGATTGAGTTCCTCGCACGTTTGACAGATCAAAACAAATTCAAAAGGCAAGTTCATCTCTTCCCAAACCCATCCCCTTATATTTTTATTTTTAATGGTTTAAATCCTAATTTGATGAATAGATCTATAGATCCGAACACTAAATGAAGAAAATATATGATTTTTTATGATTAGAACCATTAGTAATTGCTAATTGATGAACTGATTAGGATTAGAACCTTAATTAATCAACTTATATCTGATTAGTGATGTTTAGGGAAATTAAATCTCAAAATTTCATGTTTTGTTGACGTATATCACTTGCTCAAGCCCCCACTTTGTTAAATACAAGATTTAAACATGTTTTCATAATGTTTCACGAGTTCTTTTTGTGAAAGTCGATTACCTTCATGAAAACCAAGTTCTTGTTCCAGTACTCGGGTTGGTTGATTAACCATATGGATCAGTCGACCAATTTGACCCTGAGGAATGTATGATTATCTCTCTGGCCAGTCGACCGACATATGTATCGGTCGACCAATCGAGACTTTGCTGCTTGTGCATGTTTGTGCACATTCGCGCTCGGTCAACTGAAGGGAAATCGGTCGACTAATCAAGTGTTAGTCGACTGATCCGCAAGCAAAGTCGACTGATCTATTGATTTTGCTTAAGATGATCTTTCACGCATGTTTCTTTCACGCATATTGGTCGTGAACATGAAGAATGAGCTGCCCATCGATACACGTGTGTGACCATGAGAGTGCACATTTAGGGTTTGAGCATGCACGAGCCTTTGGAAGTGCGTAGTCTAATGTTTTGCGTTTAACATGATAGGGAGTGACGATTGAATTAGTTTACGATAGTTTTGGATGCTTGAGTGTGTTAGTCCATACACCGCATGAGAACGCGGGCGACTACACTCTGAGTGCATACCGTAGGAGATTTTGCGGGCGACTATACTCCGTGATGCATCACTGTTTTTGTGGTTGAGTGTGCATGTCTGTGCACCGCATGATATTATGGGCGACTACACTCCGAGTGCGTTAGTCCGTGAACCGCATAGTTCTACGGACGACTACACTCTATATCGTTTGTTTTTGTCAAAAGTTGCTTTTTTTCATTGCTTTCAAACCTGTTACACCATTTATCGATTACAAGTTCAAACTGTAAGAAAAGTTGATCTTTTATAAGATCATTTTACAATGAAAAATAAAGATTACAACTTTATCAAACAAAACGCAGCAGTAGTTTATCTCCCGCTGTTTTGTATGGGATCTTTGCCTGTGTTGGGGACGCGTTAGTCCGTGGACCACCGCAGATCAGATCCGGTTGATAAGTGTAATTTGGCTCTTGTTTCACGAATGAAACAATTGCAGCATCGACAATCACGACCAAGCGAGATTGTGGCTCTTCTCGAGATCAAAACAAGGTTTGATCCGGAGGAAAGAGGGGGAGAGAATCTCAAATCTTTCGAAGGCTTTCTCTTTATGAGAAAGTCCGCCAAGATTTGCTAATTCTCCTCTGAAATTCGTGGTCTACTGTTCAATTGGACAGCACCTCCCCTCAGATTTTAGCCCCTCTTGAAAGAAGACCCTAGGCTTCTATTTATAGGCTTTTGGAGACGTGTTTTTTGGATAAAAATTGATGTTTAAACGTTATCTACTGTTAATAACCGCTTAAACGCGTTTAGGGATAGCCTCAAAATAGTTGGGGAGGTCCTGGGACGAAAGAATCCTTAAAAATCATCGAAATCCGTGTTTTGGGAGTCAAAAAGAGTCGTGGTGGCTCAGGACTATGCGAGCTACCATTTAGTGGCTCGGGACTATGCGAGCCACCATTTTGTGACTCGCATGGGTGCGAGCCACCATTTGGTGGCTCGCATATGGTGGCTCGCATAGCGAGTCACCATTTGGTGGCTCGCACTCGTGCGAGTCACCATTTGGTGGCTCACGCCTACGCAAGTCTCCGGGTGTGTTTTTGTTCATCTTTTTGATACTTCGGTGATTCATGACTCCTCAAGTTCGCTTGTTTTGCATACGGTTCATCGTTTCGTTGATTTGCATATTTTACTGATCCACTTCGTACGCTTACTGGTGTTGGATAAATTCCTTTGGACTTAGGTAATGATGTTCATCACCTCCTCTCTGTCTCGAGCTGTGTACGGACACCTATAGATATTTTTAGACGCCTACAGATACCCCTTCCAAAGCATTTCAGACTCATTTCTTTTATAAAAGAGTCTGAAAGGCTTGGGATAAGATAGGCCTTTTCTTCAATTTCGTAGAGGGACCTGTGAACTGCTTCGATTCTTGACTTCTTCAGCCTTTAGTCTATTCAGTGTTTTGTCGAATAGATGAAGTTCTTCCGGCGCTGCATTTATCATCTGACCGTTGTTAAAATCTTGAATTGAAGTTGGTGTGAAAGTTTTTGAACTTAGCTCATGTCATCGAGTTGACTTTGAACTGATCATCTTCGTAAAAAATTCATATCTGAATGCGATTGAACTCCCTGAAATCATTCTTTGCCTTATTTTGGCGAGATTGTTGATGCGTTGATCGGCATCGATCTTTTCTGTAACACGTTGTGTGGTGTTGACTTTTGTTGTAGTCTATACAGTTTAAGCTCTTAAGGTGTTGGAGCGTAGCGGTCCCAAATATTGGGGCCGCAGGATGTAGGCATCAAAAATTACCGATAGGTCCCCGCACACAGCTCAGTGTTAACGAGCGACGATTGAACGTCACCACCCAGTTCACAAGAATTCAAATGACGTCGGTGAGCGCCTGAAGTGAACCGACGAACCACGTGAGCCGATTGAATCACAGAATCACGGGGATATGGATTGACCGAAAACCCCACGATCACCGCAATTGGACCAACGTCTGCCGTGTCCCGAACATCCCACTGATAATCCAACCATCGGGATCTACAGAGCTCGCCGTCAGAATTCCAACGCATCCGAAATCAATCAAATCCGAGTTCGGATGAAAAGTCAACGAAGAATCAACGGCGGGACAACGGCGGACAGTCTCGGACTGAACCGAGGCACCCGGGGCATCTCGGCAAGCTCGAAACACCCGAGGGGTGTCTTGGCAAAACCAAGACACCCCAGGGGTGTCTCGGCCAAGCCGAGACACCCCTAGGGGTGTCCTCTCCATTTCAGCCCCCCCATCTCCTTTGCCTATAAATAGGCCTCCTTGGCCTCTCTTTCAAGGGGCTCCCAATCCAAGGCTGAATTATCTTAGCCAAGGATTGCTCTTGTGTGAAGCGGCGAAGCCCTGCCGGAGTGAGGAGTTGGGGTTTTCAAAAGAGAGCGGCGAAGCCCTGCCGGATCGAGGAGCAAGAGATCTTCATCAACTTCTTCTTCATTCAGCCCTCCTTTTCCTTGGTGTTACCCTTCGCAGGTGACACTAAGAAGAGCCAGTGTCTCGTTTTAGCCGAGACATAAGCTTATAACTTCTAGATCTCACGCGGATCGACGAAGTTCTGTTTCTATATCCCTTTGCGGATAGACGAAACTCTACCGGATTTTACCGGAAAGGATCTTGAAGAGTCGGCGGTCCACGGATATCGACATCCCCGTCACAGGCCAACAACCCACGCAAGCGAGACCGCACCAAACCGGGATCTCGTGTTTCTTTTCTGAAAAGCTGTAATCACTTTGTTTTCATTTTATTCTGTTGTAACGCCTGAAGTTGTAACAGATCTCAAAAAGAGAAGAGCAATGAAAACAGCAACTTTTCACGAAAACACAGGACCAACTTGTTAAAGCTAATTCATCTATATGATATGGATCTTATCCTAAGGTTATTGGATGCTCAAGTCATGAGACCAACTAATAAAGCCGATGCATCAATGACTCACATTTATAAAATTTTTGGCAAATTCTCAGCTATAAACGGGTTTAATTAGCCTTTACCGACTACCGTTTGAGTCGGGCTAGCATGCAGATTGTTTAGACCCGTTGCGGATGTGATGTTATGCTAAGAGAATTAACTCACTTAGACTTGATGCTATGACTTTGAATACATAGACTTCGCCATTTTAACGGGAATATAGCACCCGGCAACGCGTATTAGACGCTGACTTAGGATTTTTGGCAAATCCTCAGCCTTCAACGGATTTGACGTGCCTTTACTGATTACCGTTTGAATCGGGCTTGCATGCGGATTGTTTAAGTCTGTTCCGTATGTGACGTTGTGCTAAGAGAGTTAACCCTCTTAGTGATACGATATTGAATACGTAGACTTCGTCTTTCTCACGGGAATAGACTACCCGACAACGCGTGTTAGACGCTGACTTATCCCTACTTAGGCTTTGGGATAAAAATCCCCAGACTTGGATTCTGGTGTTTTTTTTAATCGGTGAAAAACTAAACCGACAACGCGTGTTAGGCGTAGGCTTATCTCTATTTAGGGGTCGAGATAAAGTTCCCCGTGCGTGTAAGGCACGGATTTCGGCGTTATTAATAACGGCCTGCCACAATATCGAATTTGTGGGCTTTTGTCCTTTTTACGACAAAAGACTAACCAGCAACGCGTGTTAGGCACTGACTTATCCCTACTTAGGCTTCGGGATCAAATTCCCCAGACTTGAATTCTGGTGTCTTCTTCAATCGGCAAAAGACTAAACGGCAACGCGTGTTAGGCGTTGGCTTATCCCTACTTAGGATTCGGGATAAAATTTCCCGCGCGTGTAAAGCATGGATTATGGTGGTTAAAAAAAGGTGGTGTCTTCTCTTGGGGCAAAGACGAACCCGATACTGGAAAGGAAGAATTTTATATTCTATTTCCAGTTGCAAAGGAAACTCCAAGTGGGATCTCCACTTCGAGAATCCGGACAAGATGAAACTAAGAGTGGGATCTCCACTCTGAGAATCGAATAAATTTGGATAATCCTAACTGTCGGAAGGTTTGATTACCAAAATAAAGATAAATTTCTCGTTTATTGAGAGTGAACTATGGTTTTGGCCCTAACTGTAGGAATGTTTGACCAAGCGGGAGTTTGAGGTGACCCTAACTTTAGGAAGGTTTGATCACTCGATTTGAAAGTGGACCTCTCGTTCATTGGAGGAATCGAGAGGGGATTTTGGTTTTGGCCCTAACTGTAGGAAGGTTTGACCGAGTGAGAGGTTTGAGACGATCCTAACTGTAGAAAGGTTTGATCGCTCGATTTGTGAACCTCTCGTTCATTGGAGGAATCAAGAGGTGATTTTGGTTGTGGTCCTAACTGTAGGAAGGTTTGACCAGGTAGACAATGGGAGTGGGAGTGCAAATCGCAGTGGGAGTGTTGACTTGTACAAATCACTCAGAAGGAATTCCTGGTGTTAAGTTATAAGGACTTAACATGAAGGGGTTTGACAATTCGTCAAGGATTAAGAGATCAAAATTCCAAGCATTATATCCGGACTTTAACAATGAGAGTGTTGAGTGCACAGATACATCAAAAGTTTGAGTGGATTTAACCGAAAGTAATTTTAGTAGACCCACTGTCAATTAATTTGAGGGATTTTATGGTGGAAGACTGTGAGTCGTCAAACACCAATGGGAGTTTTGTGAGGGAAGATTGATCCAACGAAGTGATCGAATCTCGTCTCAGCAAAAGAGTGTTCGGAAATCACAGTGGGGGTTTAGTGTTTATCACTTTGTTTGTAATGATTGGGTTATCCCTAAGAATTTAACATTCTTCCGGGAACTTCCCGTTACATGAATTATCCACCCCCAGCTTCCTTTGCGAAGCCGGGTTTAACATTGTACTTAATTGGATGACCAGGTTATCCTTAAGAATATCAGGCATGACACTCTCCAGAAACTTCCCGTGAAAGTAAGGAAACAGTTTAGATTCATATACCTGTTGGAGTATTGAGAAGTAGTTTATACTCGTATACTCTTCGGAGTAGCGAGAAACAGTTTATACTCTTATACTTTTCGGAGTGGCGAGAAGCAATTTATATTCTTATACTCTTCGGAGTCTCATTCGACCTAATTGAGCGTTATGACACCGGCTTCGACCAGGGGTTAGATGCTATTCTTGAGGGCAAAACAATCCTTGGTAGGATGAAGGACCCTCCTGTGGTACGCATAGTAGCTTGGATCCGCAGTATTGTCAGCTTCCTCTTGATTCGTGATAGGTGGTAGCTTGATCTTGTTGTTTTCAAGGAGGGATTCGAAGATGGCTGGAACGTCTTCGTCCTTGAATGAGTACTCTTTTTGGAGTCTCGGACCCGAAGTCTTCTGCTGTCTTCGGGGTTGCTGTTGTGACGTCTGATTAACGTCAACGTCTGTTGCAGGTGTCTTCCCTTTACCACAAGAAACGAAGCTTGAGTTTGGAGAGTTAGTCGTTGGTTGGCTTCTCTCGGTTTTCTTCCTTCTGAGGAAGCGTTCGGCCTGCTCTCTGCGCATCTTTAACTCTTTCCATGTGTTGGACGGTGCGACTTTCATAACTTCCAACACGTCCAAAGAGAGGTTGTTATGACAAGTTTGGAGGATGAAGTCCTCTGTGATCGGATCTCGGTAGTTCATCGCCTTATTCCGGAAGCGCTTGACGACGCCGTCGACCGTCTCGTCGTCTTTTTGCTTCTCATCGAAGAGTGTCCTGATTAACACCTCAGAATCATCATCAAAGAAGTGAGCGAGAAACAAGTTCTCCAGGTCATCCCAGCTATTGATACTCCCCGGTTTAAGACGGCGGTACCAATCAAAGGTAGCTATACGAAGGGTTCCTACGAACGATCGTACCATCAGAAGTTCATTGCCAGAAATGATCCCCAGGTGGGACTTAAAATAAATCAAGTGTTGAGTAGGGGAACCCCTTCCATCAAACGGTGTAAAGTTAATCAAATTGAATTTCGCTGGGTATGGAATTGAGTCCCACTCTCTCGAGCAGACATTAGAGCGTTGATTTTGCTCTCGAGATCTTTTATTTTCTCATCTTCGCTCGTATCAGACCTAGGATGATTCTTAAGAGGAATAACGGGGCCACCCCTAGTGTTATCGTCTTCGGTGGGACCACCCTCGGTATTGTTATCTGTAGGGGTGCATTTGAACCACCCCAGCGCTTTGGTCAATGGGAGTGTTATCAGCATTGAGGCGTTCATCCACATCTGAATCGCTACCTGCTTGGTTAGCAGTATTGCGACAGCTGGATTCGCCAATTTGATTGGACAAAACTCGGATTTGTTGGTCATGTTCTTCCTTCATCCGCCGTATAGCCATATCCATCTCGATTTTAAAGTCCTCTTTCTGCTTAGCCAAAGCTTCTTGAAGGAGTTGAGTCATCTGTTTAGTAGTGATCATGAACAATTCTTGAGTCCGTCCCGTGCTGGACACAGTGGTATCTGAAGCGATCACAGAGTTTGCGTCTGATGCTTCATCGTTTGAGGATTGCCCTCTCTGAATTCTCCTATAATCTCTAGGCCTGATAGGCCCGGTTTGTAGCCGAGTCAATCGCTGGGATATTTGTGGAAAAGGTTCGGGACTGAAGCGTCGCGTGGATTTTTCTTTGTCTGTCATGTTAATCGTGACTTCTGAGAATTCATGTTCTTGAATGGCCGGCTTTCTTTTACAGAAACGTCTTGACTTGTGTCTTAGTGTTTCTGTAGAAAGTCTTTCAAATACCAAAATCCTTTGTGAGGTGGTCTTGGAGCAGTTACATTTTGATAATACCGCCTTGATAAGTTTGGTACATGGACAAAGAGAATCCAATTCGCGGGTACTTCTCTTTTGAGATTTATTCGTACCCCCAGCCCGATAGTACAACCCGTCGATATGATTATCGGAGCAACCTATCTTGCGCTGGCATGACTTCTCAGGTATAACGTCGTTGTCTGATGAATATGTTTCCTTTTGAGGACTTGCTGTTTTGTTGTCATTCTCAGGAGTTATGCGTTTAGAGCCACACTCTTGTGAGTGCGGGACCTCAACGGGCTCTTGAACTTCAACATGTAGCTTGAGGTGGTCTGTTTAGGAGTTTTCTCTTTGTGAGAAGGCTCCGAATTGTCACGAGGGGGTGTGCGACCTCCAGCTCGAGTATTTGCTCGGGGTTTATTCGCTGGGCCCAAGCATTCTCTGATCGGAACTTTGCCTTGATCCTCGTGGAAAGGATCTAGACGATCTGTCATACTCTTCTTGAATCAAGACAAGTCCATGCTATCATGAAGCTTCATCAGAGATGCGAGATTCATCGGGATAGGAACAGAGGCCGTTGGAGACTCGAAAATGACCGCAGGAGGCGAAACGGGGGCCAGACAGGCCTTGGTAGCTCGGAGGTGGCGCGAGTCACCATTTGGTGGCTCGGTCTTCGCCGAGCCAGCGTTTGGTGCCTCGGCCTTAGCCGAGCCAGTGTTTGGTGGCTCGAGCTTGGCCGAACCAGCATTTGATTGCCCGGCCCTGGCCGAGCCAGCAGCCAACAATTCGGTTTTTTCGGGTCTTGTTTTGGATTTTAGCCTCCATGCTTTGTGTAGTTTTGGTAGTTTACGGGCCACCTGTTGTTTCTCCAACTCCCGGGCCTTCTGCACAAGAATCAGCGCATGCGCAAGGAGTGCACAATACTTTTGGATGCGCTCCTTAAGGGTTGAACGGGTCCTTTTGATTTGGACCCACTCATTCGTTGCTGGTTTGGAGGAGGGATTGTGCACTTGCTGTCGGAGCCCTCGATGCTTTCTGAATTCCAGATCTGCTTCGTAGCAGATCCCGTCTATAGGTTCTAATGCCTTGGCGAATCGGCATGCAAGGCGTTGACGCTGTCTTTGACGTGCTCTCTTCGATATGATCGACGCGTCTTTAGTACTCAACTCCTTGAATGAGAAGGAGTTCTAAGGGGCATTACAAGGCGTGATCGCAACAGCGAGGGGGGCCTTGATCTTCCTGTGTTTGCAAGGTGTGGAAGATCTGGAGGAGGATGATAGATACTCCTCGAACTTGGCCTGGTCGAATTCGTACTCGACCTCTTCGTCAACCGGGATCCGGATCCGTGGTTGCGACACGACAGCTTTGGCAACGAAGCTGTTGGCTCCCACTGTGGTTGCCAGTTTGTTTTTGTCAAAAGTTGCTTTTTCCATTGTAAGATGTGGAAGATCTGGAGGAGGATGATAGATACTCCTCGAATTTGGCCTGGTCGAATTCGTACTCGACCTCTTCGTCAACCGGGATCCGGATCCGTGGTTGCAACACGACAGCTTTGGCAACAAAGCTGTTAGCTCCTACTGTGATCGCCAGTTTGTTTTTGTCAAAAGTTACTTTTTTCATTGCTTTCAAACCTGTTACACCGTTTATCGATTACAAGTTCAAACTGTAAGAAAAGTTAATCTTTTTATAAGATCTTCTTACAATGAAAAATAAAGATTACAACTTTATCAAATAAAACACCGTAGTAGTTTATCTCCCGCTACTTTGCATGGGATCTTTGCCTGTGCCGGGGACGCATTAGTCCATGGACCACCGCAGATCAGATCTGGTTGACAAGTGTAATTAGGATCTTGTTTCACGAAGAAAACAATTGCAGCAGCGACAATCGCGACCAAGCGAGATTGTGGCTCTTCTCGAGATCAAAACAAGGTTTGATCCGGAGGAAAAAGGGGGAGAGAATCTCAAATCGTTTGAAGGCTTTCTCTTTATGAGAAAGTTCGCCAAGATCTGCTAATTCTCCTCTGAAATTCGTGATCTACTGTTCAATTGGACAGCACCTCGCCCTCAGATTTCAGCCCCTCTTGAAAGAAGATCTTAGGCTTCTATTTATAGGCTTTTGGAGATGTGTTTCTGGATAAGAATAGATATTCAAACGTTATCTACTGTTAATAACCACTTAAACGCGTTTAGGGATAGCCTCAAAATAGTTGGGGAGGTCCTGGGACGAAAGAATCCTTAAAAATCATCAAAATCCGCGTTTTGGGAGTCTTGGGAGTCAAAAAGAGTCGTGGTGGCTCGGGACTATGCGAGCCACCATTTGGTGGCTCGGGACTGTGCGAGCCACCATTTGGTGACTCCCATGTGTGCGAGCCACCATTTGGTGGCTCGCATGGGTGCGAGCCAGCATTTGGTGGCTTGCACTCGTGCGAGTCACCATTTGGTGGCTCGCGCCTACGTAAGCCTCCGGGTGTATTTTTGTTCATCTTTTTGATACTTCGGCAATTCGTGACTTCTCAAGTTTGCTTGTTTTGCGTACGGTTCATCGTTTCGCTGATTTGCACATTTTACTAATCTACTTCGTACGCTTACTAGTGTTGGATAAATTTCTTTGGACTTAGATAATGACGTTCATCACCTCCTCTCTGTCTCGAGTTGCGTACGGATACCTATAGGCATTTTTAGACGCCTACATTGTTGTGTAAGGACCGTAAAATTTGCTATTAATTAAATAATTTTTTAGTATTTTAAAATATTTAATTATGATTTTAAAAGAGTATTTATATTTTTCTCGATTTTCTAGAATTTTCAATGATTTAAAGTATAAGTTTTATATTTATTTAAATGATATTAATATTTATAAATTAATTTTGTGCTGTGAAAATTTCTGAAATTAATCTGTTGTATTGTCAATACTATTACATATCATTTTGAATAATATGTTGTATTATTTTTTACTATTACGTATTATTTTGTATAATACGTTGTATTATTATTATATATTATTTTGTACAATTTGTTGTATTATTACTATTAATGCATATTATCTATTATATTAGTATAACTGGTACATTTTATTATATAGATAATTTTTCTATACTTATTTGATTTTAAATATAAGTAATTATATTTTTTATTAATTATTCTCATTAAATTATACAATTAATTGTATTATTTTTACCATTGCATAATAATAGTTATATTAATATAACTGGTATGTTTTATTATGTAGATAATTCTTCCATTACTTATTTATTTTTAAATGTAAGTAATTATATTTTATATTAATTATTCTTGTTTAATTGTACAATTTGTTGTATTATTATTATTGTTGCATATTATCTTTCGTATTAGTATAACTGGTACGTTTTGATGTGTAAGTAATTTTTACATAGTTATTTAATTTATTTTGTAATTATTATTATTTTTAATTATTTTTCTAAACCCTAATTATATATATATATATATATATATATATATACCTACGTTCTCCTGTTCATGCTTTCACGTCGCCTTCTTCGTTCTCTCTCCTCTCTCCCTTCTCCTGTTCACAACGCTGCCGCCCCACCTTTCTCTCTCCCCTCTCTCTTCTCTCTCCTTTCCTCTCTCCTACCGCCTCGCCCAAGCTCCGACCACACCCTCACCCATCTCCTCTGCCTTGCCCGCCGAGCTCACCTTCGCGTCACCGTAGTCGCCTTGACCGCCGTTCAGCCCACCTTGATCGCCGGCCACCTCCGCTCGCCGCCTCAGACCACACCCTCTCATCCTCAACTACCGTCTACACTGTCGCCCTCCTCGGATCTCCTCTAGATCCAGCTAGCCACTCTCCTCTAGATCCTCAGCTTCTGCTCACCCGCGCTCCACCTCCTCCTCGTCACTCTCCTCCACCACCAGACCCCACCTCAACCCCTGACCCCTTATCCTCTAGCCCGCCAAGCTCCACGTCCGCCCTTCATCGCCGACGAGCGCTGTCAAGATCCCGCAGCCCCTCCTGCAGCCACAGCAGACATCGCACTCCCCGCACCTGATCCGATCCACGCCGTCAACGTCGATCCGTTTGACGTACCCGAGGCAAGATCCTTCTTGCTCATTGACTCGTCATTTCAATTTTTAGATATATTGTGAATTAATTATATGCTTCGACTTTACTGTGATTTGATTATGTAACCATATGAATATTGTTATTATCTGCGTGGGCTTGTTGACGCCCTTATAAATGTACCCTATGACACCTCAATGCTCTTGGGCATGTAGCAAGTCCAAACAAAGCTTGAACTTGACTATCAGTAGCTGTTTTATCGACATATCTGCTGGTTTATTCTTGGTGTCAATCTTCTTCAAGACTACTTTACCATCCTCTACAATTTCTCCAATAAATTAACACTAGTAAAAAACGTAGCATCCTAGACGGAAAAATTTCCGTCTAAGAAGATAAAAATATTGACGGAAAGCATCCGTCTACGATATTCCATCCAGGATGAATCATCCTAGACGAAAATTTCCATCTAGGATATTATCCTAGATGGAAATTATCTGAGACCAGATAATTTTTGTCTAGGATACTATCCTAGATGGAAATTTCCTTCTAGGATATGTGAGACTCAAGCAAAGAAGGTTAAAAGTCATAGACTGTTCCCTACTTTTTGAAAATTTGCCTAAATTAGAGATGGCAAGGGACTCGGCCGACCGAAGCGCATTTCAAAAACCCTAGAAATAACGTCTCAGCCCTCGGACTCCATCTACCTCGCCGAATCGGTGGCCATGACAGCTGAGGAGTGCCGAGTGTGGAAGAAGAACACCCCTTACCTCTGCGACTTCGTCCTTAGCCACACCCTCGAGTGTCCCCCCTCACCGTCGACTGGGTCCCCCCTCCTCCACCACCTCCGCCGCTACAACGGCCGCCAACCCCCACCGCCTCCTCCAATGGACCCACACTTTCGACTCCTCCCCCTACTTCCTCATGCTGTCCAGCGTCTCCTCCCCCCGTCCCCTCCCCTCTCCACGACTCCTCCCCTCCCTGGCCACTCCCTGCTATCACCATTGACCATAGGGCCCCGCTTACTGGCGAGGTCAACTGGGCCCTCCACATGTCGTAGAAGCCTATTTTGGAGAGGGCATGATATGGAGGGGTACAGGGTGTAGGGTTTGATTTTGCTTTGTATACCAAATGTAGGATCATGACCCTTAAGAATAGAGTGTGCTCTTATAAAAATCTGTGGAAGCTTTACACTTAAACACTAGAGGGTAAGTTTATAAAGTAGATTATAAATTGTAAAGAAAGAATGACAATCACATAAAGTGAACATCACAAACACAAGCATGCATACTGGTTTCACCTCCCCGGTGTACATCCAGTCCCCAAGCAAATCCTGCTTGAGATTTCCATTATAATTTTAAAACCTAACAAAATCAAAAAGCAAAACTGACCAATTTGTAAGACCATGTAAATTGCAACCCAATTGACAAGACCATGACAATTGTCACACCGATCTCTAGACCAAGAGATCAACCCCTCTCATAAACCGAGAGAACCTTTTGAAGCAATGTACAATCCCAATCCTATAAGCCTTGATGTGAATGTGAACATGTAACAGTGGCTTATCAATCTTTTTAACTTTCTGAATATTGCCTAAACAAGCTCTAAGAATGATAGGAACAAAGATAATATCAGAAAGTCTCTTTTATGAAAAAACAGATTGAAAAACTAAAAGTTTAGAGAGTTAATTTGCACAATATGTGAATTTTAAAAGTGCAAAACTTGGTGCTTGTTTTCTGATGTTTAAACCTATTTATAGCCTCTGAAATGACATAATTTTAAACCCAATTAACGTCCACAAAACGGCTATAAATAGTCACTTATTCAAAACTAAAATCTGAAAAAACTGCATCTGTAGTCGACTACAAGTCATAATAGTCGACTACACTGAGTTTAAACAGACTCTGTAAAGGCAGAAAATTACTTAGTAGTCGACTGTAATGGTCATTAGTCGACTACTCTGTAAAAGCAGATAATCTAGAATTCTAAATTGGATCATAGTAGTCGACTGTAATTCGTAGTAGTCGACTACTCTGCATTTTTACAGAATCTAAGTTTTTATCGAAGTCTTTATTAGTCGACTATAATCAGTTGTAGTCGACTACTCTGTAATATTTCAAAAACTTATATTTTGATATAAGACTTTAGTAGTCGACTACTAATCTAATTAGTCGACTATTAAGGGTTCAAAATGTTATGTATGAAATATTTTGAGACTCATTAATTAACTAAATATTCTAATGGTTAACATAGGGGGTTTCTATTGTTAACCAACACATTAAGACTGTGTTAATATGTTCTAATCTCTATGTGTGTGTATGTGTGAGTGGTCAAGGCTTGTACAATTTTTCGAAGTAAAGAAAATGTAAAAATTATATTGATGTATAAGCTCTTCATCTTCTTTACTTCATGATACCTTGAACTCATCTTGTACTTGTTCATGTTGATACATGTATTGAAATGTTAGTGCACAATAATACACATTGTGATTCATATTATGAATAAATTGTTATCATCAAATTATATCATGAGGACATGATATCCAACACGAGGTTGATTGGAGCACGGTGGGGGGGGGGGGGGGGGGGGGTGGGGGGGGGGGGAAGGTTTTGGATGCTCGCCAGGTGTTCGAGATAATGTCTGTTTAAAATTCTATTTCATGTTACCCTTGTTGTATTCAGGAAAAAAAATAAAGTTTAGGTAATATTTCAAGAGAAAGCTGCCATTTTTTTGTTGTTTAACAATTTTATCAAAATATGGGACTCCTACATGACTCTTTATGTACTTCAATGGGTAATTTTTGGAAATACTTGCTGCTAATTTGATTGTTATGAACTGATTTCCCTATATTTTCTTTCTTTAATGAATATAGTTATATTTTGCTTACATGTTAGACCCTTAGCTTCATCCTGTTATTTTAATAGTGCTCTTTACACCAATAAACCCATTAAGTTGTTTCAAATCAGACCTCCAAATTTGTAAAAATTAAAATAACACGCTTGCTAAGAGCATATATTAAGATTTGGGGGGTTGTAACTGAAAATTGTGGAAATTTTGGGTGCTAGTATAGCAAATAGAATAAAATTTAGGGTCTAATATGAGGAAACCCTTGTTTTCAATGGAATATAGAATGCATTTCATATTGACGTGGAGCAATATGTATTTACCTTTCGAGTGGAAAAGCTAAAATGTTGCCCCCACCCCATAATCTGGGTTGGGGCTCTCTTGCAATTAACAACCAAATATTTGTTACATTGCATGAACTCTTTTGTGTTGTAGGCTCACTTGGCTGCAGTCGAGGATGTTTCATGGCACTTGGAAAATGAGAAAATTTTTACTTTTGTTGAAGATGATCATATCTTGATGATATGGGATTTGCGCATGTTGTGCCTTGAGAAACCAAACCAATCGCCGAGAAAGATAAAGAACAAACCAAAATCAATAGCACAAACAATCAAACACCAGTTTTACGTGGTTCGGCGAGATGCCTACGTCCACGGGGCAAGGAGGGGGAAGTTTTCACTATTAGAAATCAAGAGGAACAAACTAGGGTTACAATTTCTCACCAAAAACCCTCAACAACTCACTCTTAATCTCTACAATTGCTCCTAGAATAGAAGCCCAAAGAAAACTCTCACAATCTGCTCAAAACTCCTGCCTTGCTTACCCTAAAAACACCCAAAGGGTATTTATACAAATCCAAAACAAAACGGGTCTGGAAACTGAACCCTGTCATAACCGCTTCGGCGGTCGACCGCGTAGGTCTCGCGGCGGTCGACCGCGCAGGTCTCGCGGTCGACTGCGGCGGTCGACCGAACCCCAAAACCCGAGACAAAATCCATTACAGTCATCCACGGTCGACCGCGGCGGTCGACCGCCATCAACTCCGAATCCCAGTAGGACTGTGTGCACGTTGGCGGTCGACCGCGGCGGTCGACCGCCAGTCTGCCTGAACCGCGGTCGACCGCCAGTCTGCCTGCTGGTTCCTTCCTGTTTTCTGTAATTCTTCACATCAAAGCCACAACATTCAATTCAAGCACATGAAGATGAGGTAAAGTGCATATTTCTGCTAAGTCAGTGTTGTGTATGTTTGTCTCAATGAAATAAATGTCACATTAGTTCATTCCTACTTTTTCCATTACCGTATTTCTTTTCAACTGCGCCAAGCTTAATACGGAAACTACTGGAAACCCATCAGAAAGCTTCTTATTTAATTCTTGCAAAATGTGGTCTTTTGACTTTGCACTTGGGGTATTTGATGAAATGTCTAAGAAGGATGTACTGGAATACTTAGCAGTTGGTGGGTAACGGGGATGAGTTGGATGAGTTTGTTGGTTCTTCTCTTTGTTTGATTTGATTAAGTGCTAGATGCCTTGGGTTTGAGCGTACGAAAGTTCAATTTCTTATTACTACCTTCTTTTAATATTTTGGATGTCATGTACAATTCATCACTTATGTAACTGACTGTTTCAGGATCCTTATCATAGGCCTGGTCAAGCCATGGGTCTGGCTTTCTTAGTACCAGAGGGTATCATGGTTCCATCAAGCCTAGTCAAGATGGACAGTGCAGGTCAATTCATTATTTGTGTTCTTACATAATTGTGAACTAAATGCTTTTCCGTTATCTATTGTTTGATTTGGTTGAGTTATCTTGTATATGGTTTTCTGTGTTTATGGTCTGTGAAAAACGTGAAGAATAACCCAAAACAGACTCCACCACACCCTAGTGTGGTGTCTGCCATGGGTGTGGTAGAATCTGTCCTGCACCCTCTACCACACCCATGGTGCAGGGTATGGCAGAATCTCTCCTGCACCACAGAATCTCTCCTGCACCACACCCTCTGCCACACCCATGATGCAGGGTGTGGCAGACTCGTTTTTAGAATCCTCCTTTGTTTGAGAATCCTCCTTTGTTTGAGATTGTGTTTTATTATAAATAGGACCATGTTTTTTAGGGTTTCTTAAGGAGAGAAAAGGAGATAATTAGCATTGTTTTGAGCATTTTGAGAGGGAGATATTGTGATGGAGTTGAGATCTTTGGTTAGGGTTATATTTGAGTAAATTTGTGAGTTGTAAACCGTTGTATTTCTCCTCCATATAGTAAAATCTCCCCATCCTCTCCCTGTGGACGTAGGCAATTGCCGAACCACGTATATCTCTGTGTTTGGTTTGATTTGTATCGTATTTTGGTAAATTGCACTCGTAATTTGGTTTGGTTTTCTTCTCTCATCGCTCACCGACTCGTTTGGTTGTCGATCACGCTTCCGCACGGCGCGCGACAATTGGTATCAGAGCTCAGATTTCAGATCTAGGGTTTTGGATTAGGTGGAGGAAGATTCAGTTGGAAGCTTGGTTCTTGGAGTTCTAGGCTTCGGTGGAGTTAGGGTTTGAAGTTGACGTTGGAGATGTCGCTTTCCTCGTGTGGTTAGGAGTTCTATTTGGAATCCAATCTAGGGTTCAGTTGGGTAAATTCTTATTCCTTTCAAAAGTTGGAATCTTTCTTTGCAATTTGGAGTTTGTGATTATGGGTGAAGAAGTTGGTGAAAGTAGCAAGATAACGAGTACAGTTCAAGTGGGTTTTCAGAACACTAAGATTAGTGTAGTAAAATATGACGGCAAAATCAATTTTGGTTTGTGGATGAGCAACGTACAGGATGTGCTCAATACTCAAAATTTGGAGGAGACCATTATGGTCGATGCGAGGCCACCTAAATATGAAGAGACGGTATGGAAAAAGATGAATATGAACGCTTGTGGGGTTATCAGGTCCTGTTTGGAACAGGAGCTGAAATATGATGTGATTGGGGTGACGTCTGCAATGAAGATGTGGGAAATTCTCAACAATAAGTATCTTACAAAAAGTGTTGAGAACATGTTACATTTGCTGCGTAGGTTATTCAGATTCCAGATGTCCCGAGGCACCTCTGTAGGTGTAAATTTCTGATTTTCCCAAAAATGGGGGATTTTGTTTGTATTTATAAGAAAGCTTATTACAAACTAAATCAATCTGAATTACAACAGAAGAAGAGGGAAGGCCCTCTTTGTTTAATCGTGGGGACTTTAAGGTAGCTACAGGATACTTCGTTCGGTGCTCGTGCCGAGTTTTCCTTCCTTGGACGATTCGACCGAGGTTGTTGGAGAGCTTCAGTACTCAGTAGAAGCTCAAGGTGAAGGAGTTCGTCTCTTCTGGCTCACCGGCGATCGGGGCTCGGAGCTAGGAGATGGCGTTGTAATGCAAGGGTATGCAGAAAGCCTCTTCCTCTCTTGATTGATCAATCGATCGATCTTTTTCAAGTTGCTGAAAGAAGCCTTTTAATAGGAGAGAGACAGTTTGGCTGTTCCTGGAATTATGGGATGTGACCATACGTTGTTCAGAGACATTTTGCTGTTCCTCTGTGCTGCCAGCGGTCATTCGAGGAGTCGCATGTTGCGTCACGTCGCGTAGGAGTGGGAAAGCCCCTCCTCGTACCCGTGACAGCGGCTGCCCGATGCTTGAGTGGATCTGACCAGCTCATCGAGCGCCGACGGCTCTTGCTCTCGGTTTGGACGAGTGAGGTAAGTAGCATTTATGAGGGTGTAGGCTGTTCTGGCACCTGTCTGCTTACCCGCGCTGCGAGTCACCGAGTGGCCATTTAACGGTCCTGGGGTCCTGTGCCCTCTCCCCTCTCCCTATGTCTTGATAGAGGTTGGAGAATAGACGTCGCGTGTCTGAGTGAGCTCCAGATAGCTTGCGGCTCGCCGACGGCTTTGGTTTCCCATTCTGATTGGTGAGGTGACCTGCATTTATGAGGGTGCAGGCCGGTCCGGCGCCTGTCTTGCTTGCTTGAATTACGGGCGGCCGTCTGACGAATCTGGAGCGCTGCGCTCCCTCCCCACGCATCGCGGGAAATAGGGAAGGTTCGTCCCTGGAAACTCGGCTTTCAACTCACGTAGGTAGACGTGGCCCTCTGTGGGTGGGTTTGGTATATGAGGGCGGATTTGAGCCCCTGTGAGCGGATGAAGGCGAATTCGCACCCCTGCGAGCGGACTTGGCTCATGAGGGCGGATTTGAACATCTGCGAGCGGATCTGGCTTATGAGGGCGGATCCACTCTGTTAGTGGGTCCATATGACTTGGCGCGTGAGGGCCCAGGTGTGCTGTCGAACCCGTTTCATGGCTACACCCCACTCTTCGTCTCAGTGGATGGTCTTGATTTATGGGCGAATTTGTTTGCTAGTCCGCCGTGGTAATTTTTACCGTCTACAAGACCCCCTTCAAAGTTTTCAGACCAAAACCGGCTTACGTGTGGTCTGGAATACTTTGAATAAAGAAATTTTGGGCGGATCAAGTGTCTTAGGATTTTTAGCAAATCCTCAGCTATCAACGGATTTGACATGCCTTTACCGATTACCGTTTGAATCGGGCTAGCCATACTATTCCCCTCAGTATGATGAGTTGTCGAGTGGTTTCTCTTAGGCTTAATGCTAAGATTTCTATTCTGACCCCTAACCGTTTGGGATGCGGGTCTAAACAAAGTCACTTTGTTGATTTCAAAATTTCGGGCAAATCGCCTGCTTCCCAAGGGTAGGTGAGTCATGCAGGCGAAGCTGGGCTTCGATGGCGAAATTTTGACTGTCTTGCGGATTTCATTCAAGTTTTCACCGTTGAGACTTTTCCCTCGGGCGAAAGTAGGCCTAATGTGAGCAAACCACGTGTCCGCCGGCGGGGCTTCGTGCCCTTCCAGCTAAGGCGGCGTGGCTTTATCGTGATTTGACAGTTCGACGTCCACTCCGCGCGCCTCGTTCTGATCGTGGCCGTGGTTTTCGAATCTAACCGTCGGATGCAACAGCCAATCTCGGTTCATTTAATGTACCGAGGGTCATCTGGGCCATTGACTTTGATCGTGGCCACGTCTCCTGTCCGTTAGGGTTTTCGCCTTTCAAGGGCAATCGAGACCACGTGGACAACTCTGCCCTTTTTAAACCAGCTGTTTTCCTCCTTTGAGAGCTGCCGTGCTCTCGAATCTTAAAGAAAACTTCCAAAGAAAGAATTCCCGCTTCATCCTTTAATGGCCCCAAGATCTAAGAGGTGCAAAGTGAGGGGCGCAGGCCCCGGCCGCTATTCTGACCGTCTCTCCGCCGGCATGCCTGCTAGTGCTCCGGAGCCACGCTCAGGTAAGACGATGGGTTTGCTGGACGACCCCATGTGGGTTCTAGGCGTCGGATTGAGGGTCGCTCATTATCCCGAAATCCTACCGTCTTTTGGTAGCTTCCCCAATTTGGGGCAGAGTTAGCTTTCTTTGCCCTTAGAGGGTGATTTCTGTCTCCGCGGGCGAACTCAACCTTTAGCAGGGAGGAGGTGAACTCGCTTTTTGATAGGCCAGTTCTTCCTGGTAGAGAGGAACGTTGTCTGAGCGAATAGACTTTGCTCAAAGTGGGCTTCCCCTTTTGACAGGCGATTTCGCCCGTCCCTGTTTGTTGGGTGACTTTGCCCTTATAGCGGATTTTGTTCTGATCGAATTTTTCCTTCTTGCAGCGACTTTTTCCGATGAGGCCTTTCCGGAGGGCGTGGCTGTTGGCCACGCCGGTGGTGCGAACTATACGGCACCTCCTCGATTTCCCTCTTTGGTTCCAGTACCCGCGTTCACCGCCGATAAGACAAATGGCCTAATAAAGAGGGTTACGGACGGTCATCATTTGACACTACGCGAGCTGACGACCGACGCGGCGCTGACAGATGATGCCAGGGCGGAGCTGCCAAAGCCTCAGTTCTTATTCGGCGATGCGATGACTGATCCTTCCGTTCTGCTGCTCAAAGAGGGCAGATGGTTCCGCACGGTAGAGGGGACCCGTTACTACCTTCCCAGCATGCCGAGAGGGTTCTCGATTGTCGAGCTACGGTCCCTCGCGGTTCCCAGGGCAATGAACTGGGACTTGACCCCAACTCAGGACGGGATCACCTGTGGCGTCTTTACGAGCTCTACGGCTGGGTATGGAGTAGAGAGTTCATGCAAGCGCGTGACGGGTCTGCGTCCTGGCTTACTATCCGCTGAACCGCCTGTGGGGGAGTCAACAGCGGTGGCGGAGACCTTCCGTCACCGCTTCTTCCGAGCCAGTGGGAGCTTTCCCCCGAAGGACTTAGAGCCCCGGGGTGGGTCTATTCTGCACCCGGTAGCGACGCCTGGTGGTCCAAGATCACCGACTATGTTCTGGCCGAGAACGCTGACCTTAAGAACACCGAGCTGTATGCGGCCATCGAAGCCACTCGACATGGTTTGCGGATCAACGCTTCTTAGTTCCACAGCATCTTGGAACTGTATTGTACAGAGAGCGGCATATTCTTCACCCCTAACGGTGAGCTTGGCATCACCCCTCACGAGATGTACGACGTGTCGGGGCTGCCTCTGGGGGACTTTCCTTATGAGGAGTACGTCCCCGATCAAGATGAGATCGATCAACTGTCAAACCATTCGCCTTTGGCGGTTGAAACTCTATGGGAGTTACTCTGCCATTATCACATCTGCCTCAGTATCTTAGGGGTAGCGGATCATAAAGGGAAGAAGAAGAGGACTCCGGGGATCAGCCACAAGAATTGGGCTGATTATCTGTTTCCGGGGAATGATGTCAAGGGGAAGCCTGCTCTCCCGTTAGGCGAATGCGACCAAACCGAAGTGGAGGCGAGGACCGCTGAAGAGGGAAGCACCATGACTCTTGACCGTGACGAGGGCGGGTTTAAGTCCGGTACGGTCTTCCACTCATTTCATTATCAGGCGAAGTCCCCCATCTCCGAGAAGGCTCTGTTCGCGGGGTACCTCATGTTATGGTTGAAGAGGTGCGTAATCCCCACTCACTCTTTCGAGGCTCTTCCTGTGGAGGTCGTGTATCCGGCGGTTTGCTTAGCTCACGGGAAGTCCTACTCCCTGGTATCGACGACGATAGCGTGCATCCATCGGGGGCTCCGTACTCTGACGGCCCAATTCTACCGTGTGTCGGTCCTCGACGAGGGGGAAGGAGAGGTTATCAGAACCCTTAATCCTAGGGTGGGGTTGCCATACACCTATCTGATAGCGTGGTTTGTGTACCACTGCGAATGTCTGATGAGCGCCCCAGCGACGCTCCAAGGCGACAGGTTCGTCCCCTTCGTCCAGCGCTTGGAGAGGTGCTCCTGGAAGTGCAAGGACATCCTCGATGCACGGAAGACGCTTTCCCACTTCGGGCATTATAATTTTTGCCGCTCCTTCCCTTATTTCAGCGGGGGAGGATATGGAGAATCTCTCAGGGATGCGCCGACGGCGGATCATTACACAGTTCTCCCTCGCGGCGCCTTTCGCTGGTTGGTGAACATCCGGCCGGGGTACCACGTTTTGAGAACGGGTTCCACGTGCTATCTCGAGCCGTATATCCCTTGCAGGTTCGCCCGCCAGTTTGGGTATGACCAATTGTACGTGGGCAACGCTAATCCCCATCTGCACTTTGAAGGAGGGCTGGTGGACGGAGCTCGGGGATGGTTCTGGACTCACGCTGGTGGTACCAATGCCCACTTTGAGCTACCCGCGAAGGATCGGGATTTGCACCACACGCTCTCGTATTGCCGGTGGTATCGGGGCGCCAGCGCCAATCCCGCTGACTTCTGGTTTCATAGCTCGTGTCTAGCGGAGCACAGGCGTCGTCCAAGGGGAGCTGCCCATCCTTCGAGGCGGAGGGGCCCTGCAGCTGCTAAGGAGCGGATCATGGAGGATCCTGCAGAAGACCCTGCGGGTGAGGATGCGGGCACAGATGAATCCGAGGTGCTCGAGATGCGGGCTCCTCTTCCCAGTCTTCCATTGGATCCTCATGGCGAGCGACGGGAACCTGTTGAGTTAACCCGGGCGAGTAAGCGTCTTGAGCAAGCCCGGAGCGTGATCGCTGGGCGTATGGGGATGCCTCTCCTATCTCCGAGTAGTTCACTGCTTTCTAAGCGGCAGCGGGAGGCGGCTGAAAGTTCTAGAGCAGAAGCGGCCAAGAAGGCCCGTAGCGAGGGGACGACGGAGGTTACTCCCCCTATCGTGCCGGAGGCGGTCCCGAGAGACACCCCTCCGAGGCCTGATGTGAGACCGCCAGCGGGGGCTTTGACGACCCCTTCGTCAGCGCCCGGAGGTAACTTTCTAGTGTGATAGTTCAGTGCACGAAATCGGGCGTACACCCTCTGATCATTGATTTTGGATCTGTGTAGGTATAGTCGAGCGAGTGATCTCCATCCCTTCTGACGAGGAGGAAGAGAGTGAAGACGGAGGAGAACACGGGGGTTCAGGTAAGCGTAGGCTTTAGCGTTTGTTAGCCTTTCTATGCCAGGATTTTTTGTTACCGTTCTCTTTATATTCGCAGTCGATCCCCCTCACGTAGCTGCTGGCAAGGAGGGTTCCCCTACTTGGGCGGGTCACTCAGCCGGATCAGAGGCAGATGATGACGACGTCTCGATCCATGAGGCGTTGTCGAGCGAAGAGGAAACGTCGGTTCATGCGAGCCAACGAGAGGGGACCTTCACCCTTGAGGAAGGACCAATTGGGGGTGAATCCCCAAGGCGAGAGTCTCCCGTTCAAAGGGGGACAACCACTGGGCTGGTGGTCACTTCCTTGCCCTTGGTGACTAGCGAAGCGGTGACCGCCTCACTGATGGCATCGGCGGTCCTACCGGCCTTGGCGGCTCCCATTACTGTTACTGCGGTCATGACCACAAGCACTTCAATCGCGACTCCGCTTTCGATAGAGGAGGCTGCTCTCTCTCCCTTGGAACGCTCGCGAAGGAGGCAAGTAGTGCGCACCCTGATTAGTTTCCAAGACACTTTGGCTGACTACATCAAGCTAGCCTTGGAGGAGAATTGTCCTTTCGAGGAGTTCAAGGAAGATCTCGAACGCGACGCGGACTTCTTAGTCAAGAGGCTTGGCGCTGCCGCTGCGATGCCTTACTTTCGTCGTCTGGAAGAGGTGGAGGAGGCTGTCCAACAGTTGTTCGCCCTCCGTGCAGGGAGCTCCACCCTTGTTGATCTCGCCTCCCGCGAAGTTCGAGTAGCCATGGCGGATCGCAATCGCCGTATAAATGAAACTTTGTCGCTGGAGACAAAGTTGTCAGCAGAGTTGGAATAGGCCATGGCCGAGGATGCACGAGTGGCTTATGAGCAACAGACAGCCGACAATCACCTCTGCCGACTCTCCTTCGAGGTAGAGAGGCTAAAGAGGGTTATAGCTGATGCACAGACTTCCTTGGCCATTCAAGAGAAGGCTCGTGATCAGGTGACGAAGGAGCTGGAGGGTATTGAGTCTCGTCGGCGATTGGTCGCCGATTCTGTTGAGGAGAAAAATCGGGCCCTTAAAGAGGCCAAAGTCACTGTCCAAGACTTGATCTCACGCACGGAGGAGGATCTTCAAAGGGAGATCTTGAGAAGGCTCGAGCTTCGCCACGCCGCGGAGATTCATGAGGCGGAACTGCGATTGAAATCCTTGTAATTCGCCTTTAACTTTCCGTTGTAACAGGACTTCTTTTTCATGAATGAAATTATCCTTTTGTTTCTGGCGATTATGGCTTGTGTGCATACTATATATAATATAAATATATTCGTGCACTAGTCGGCATTTAGCCGTGGGACACCTTCCTCAACAGAGTTCAGCAACAGACTCGTTTCGCCTGCAGGCGAATTTTGCCTGAGGGTGAATTCGCAGTTGTCATACTAACAGCGATTTCGGTTATGGGTGGGCTCCGATTTTAGCAGGTCGTGTGTTCACCCACGTGCACGTCGCCTCGCATTAATTGCTGCGCGATGGGTCTCTTTGTCCTTCATGCCTGATCCGGGCCGTTGGTTAGAGATCGTGCCCAGGAACTTCCGAATCTCAGCCGCTCATATGGGATACGGAATATTCGGCCTTCCCTTCAACTGTTTGGGCCTGAAGGGTCCAATCGAGCCGCGTATAACTGCCTAGGGTCGGGGTATTTTAGTACCCTTTTCCTTATCAAGAAAGACTAAAGTTTTTTTGTCGTCTTTTTTAGAGAAGATCCAAATTTCTCTAGCATCTCCCAGATGGCACCGAAGGTGAAGAGGGTCACCTCCAAGAAGAGGAAGGAGGCATCTTCTTCGGGCGCTGCAGGAGCGGCTGCTGCCAAAGGTATGTCTTTAACTCAACCCCCACTTAGCCATGGATAGGTATCTCTTGCCTAAATCCCTCCTTCATGCCATCGCTGTGCTTCACAGCCCATGGCGATGCGCCGCTTCCCGAGGAGCATGAGGCTGAGCCTATTTTGATATCCGATGATGAACCCGAGAGTCCGGAGGCTTCTCATGCCCACGGTCCCGCTCCGCAGCCAGGAACGGAACCTTGCCTCGAGGTTCCCCCTATTGCGATGCTCACCCCTGGTCAAGAGCCTGTCCCTGCTGATTCCTTGCCCTTGCAGGCTCGCATCGAAGAGTTCGAGAACGCCGTAAGGCAAGTGATTTCCCTTGCCAATCTTGGCGAGGGTAGCTTCGACGACTTCAGGCAATCCCTCTTGGATCGCATGGTCAACTTTCGGCGCTTGAACGAAAACCGTCTTGCCACTCGTTGCATGCAGAGGCTCCGTGTTTTAGAGTCGCGCATGATAAGGCTGGAGGCATTAATACAGGAAGGTCCGGAGGCCGACGTGGAGTCCTGCCTGGCCCAAATTAGGCGTCAGGAAGCTTGGGATCAGGAGGTCCGCTCCAAAGAAATGGCTGACTTGGAATCCATCGTCAATCTTTGGGTGGATCAACAACGCTCGCTGGAGGAGGAAGTTGTTGACCTCAATTGCACGATAGCTCACCTACGAGCCGAACTGGGACAAGCGGAGGCAAAGTTGGAAGGGCTTCAATCTGATGCCGTCAATGTCCGCAAGAAAGCTGAGGCGGAAACTTAGCGCCTCCTGGCCTTGCGGGAAAAGGACGCTGCCGCTAGGTCGAGCTCTGAGGAACGAATCAGGAGAGCGGCCGAGGACAAGGCTCGGGAGGACCATGCGAGGAGGGTGGCAATAGCAAAGGAAGAGCTTTCCTCTTTTAGTTTGTTTGATTGAGATTTCAACCATGTATCTGTGCTTAAGACACTTTGTTTGTTTGTTTCGCTTTTGAAACTATGCCATGACTCGTGAAGTCATGACTTTGTGCAAATGCATGGCCTTGGTGAAAAACTGGTGTATGTTCTATGTTTCGAACGTAACATTATGACTTTCTTTGCTATAAAATCATAACTTTGTTCAAATGTACTGTCTAGAAGCATCTGATGAAGTTTGTGTTTTTCTTTTTCATACTTCCTTTGGATGTATCACTCTCCAGTGTTTCTTTGGCATGGCCATCAGCGATTTCAGGTGGCACCCTTTGGGCGAAGACTCAACTCGAGTACGAGTTGGTCCAAATGATGGTGAATTCGCTGGGAGAGTCGTATTAAACCGTCGGCGAGTTCGCTTGAAGGTTAACTTTGACTGTTGGCGAATTCGAACCGTAGGCGAATCCCCAGTGTTGGCGGATTCGTGTTGAGGATGACCCTGGACGCTGGCGAGTTTAGAATGCAAGCGGAACTTTTGAAAGGGCGAGTTTGCGTTGTAGACCCAACTAAGCCTCTGGCGAGCTTAGGTTGTAGGCGAAACCTCGTGCCACGTGTCTCTTAGCGGGCCCAAATGCTTGCCAGCTAGGGCTTTAAAGACGTGTCAATGCTCATTAATGGTGAAGTGACAGAACGCCTCGCCTCTTGGACTTCATCCGATCGGTCGGTTCGGGTCTCGAGAAGCATGGCCTTGAATGGCGTTGAGCTCAAAGCGCCGCAGGGCATCTGGGCCGTTCGATTGCTCGAGAGAAGAGATCTCGACTGTCATATCTTTGGCTATATCTCCCGTACTCGCCATCTTTTCAGTCACGTTCCTTCCTTTTTGAGAAAAAAAAAACTCGCTAGACGAAAGACCGCTGCCGTAATTTCTCCTCTCATGGCCTCCGACTCTGACCACAGCGCCTCCGAGGAGGTTGGCTCTTCCGCCACCGTCGTCAACGTCGACGTCCCAACTGCTTCCCCGGCGAGCTCAGTCCAGGGGTCCTCCGCTCCGGATCCTGTGGCTCACCCCGCTTTCGTGCCCCTCCAGAGGCTGGAGGGTCTGGTGCAAGGGATCGCCATATCAATCGGCGTGGACGACGGGCGGTACTTCGATGCGCTTCCGCTCGTGGAAGCGGGCTTAAGGGAGGTCCGTCAAGCGGGCGGTATCTCGCTCGCACGTCAATGCGAGCGGGAGCTCCAGCGGATAGAGGGGTGGATGTACCGCCTCGAGGAGCTAGCCTACGAGGATCCCTCCGACGTGCCACCGCCCCTCTCTCTGCGCCTTCTGCTCGAGCGCGAAGAGCGGGCGAAGTAGATTCAGGCGAAAGAGGCCGAGCTCAGACGTCTGCGGAAGCGACACCGCGCGGTTCTGGACCGGATGGACGCTTACCTGGACAGGGCTTTCTTCGAGGACGCTGGTTCTCTTCGTGGCGAGGCCAAGCTGCGGGAGCACGAGCACAAGGCGAGGAGGCTCGGCGAGGCCGCCGGAGCGGTGGATAGGGCGCTTCAGCTTCTTCACCAGGAGGAAGAGGACAGCAAGGCGGATTTAATCAGGCGGCAGCAGAAGTAGAAGGAAAAGGTGAGGATCCAACGTGAGGCGGATCGCGCGAAAGCCAAGGCCAAGATTGGCTCCTTCAGCTTGCTAAAATTCTTGTAATGCCCGTGCTTATTTAAGTCTTTCCTTTTTTTTTTGGTTCTGTAATTTGGTTGATGCCGGTTGCATTGCAACCTTAAACACTATATGTGTAACTTTGGCCTGTAATGGCCTTGTGTTTTGGTTATTTTTCGCCTTGCATGCACTATTTCATCTTTTTTTTTGATGTGGATACGTGCTTCGCTTGCTTTGCTCTTTAGTCGAGCCCACCTGTGTCACTTATCATTGGGGTGAGGATGCTCGTGCCTTGGACTTGGCTATTTGGCCCGCCCCTTTTTTCTTTTTGCTGTCCGCGACGTGAGGTCAGGTCAGACCTGTCTTTCGCGTTATAGCCCAGGTGGAACTAAGAGGGCAACACTTAGCCCTAGATCAGGCGTGGTTGCTTATGCGTGCGACCACCTGATTTCTCCAAAGCTTGATTCGCCACTCGGTGGGTTGTTATTTGGAGGCACTGTCGGGCGTGACGCCTGTCGAGCCGCCCTTGATAGCTGTCATCGCCTGCGAGGGTGATGACGCCGGTGATAATCGAGTCGTTCAGGGATGTAGGAATATGACGATCGATCATTGTAGGAGCCCTCGCGTGGTAGGCTGCTACCCATCAGTTACCCTAAGGGAATATTAGAATAGCTGGAATAGGTCAAATAGTTCAGGGACGTAGGAGTGTGACTATCGACCAAAGCAATAACACGTCGCGTGGTAGGTTATCACTTAGGCTATGCTATTCGTAGGAATAGCGACGCCAGTCATCGGAGGTAATCATTAACCTGATGAAGCTTTGTTGCGATCGGAGCAACTATGGGGTCTTACCATCTCGTTGAGGGAGACTGATAAGTCGGTTCGGTTAGAGGTGACAGTTAACATAACCAATTTGTTTGCCACGACATGAGCGACTTTGTTAAATTCGCCATCCTGTTGGGGAAGATCGGCGAATTAAACTTTCGCCAGTGGTTTGGTATCAATCTGGCAACGGGGGTTTATTGCAATTTGAGCAACTCTGCGTTCGCCGCGCTGTGAGCGACTTTGGTGGATCCGCCATCTCATTGGGGGAGGTTGGCGAATCGAACTCTTGGTCTGCCGCGATATGAGCGACTTTATTGGATCCGCCATCTTATTGGGGAAGATCGGCGAATTAAACTCTGACCGAGACCCTTCATCAGAGTGAGTAAGGTAGGGACAGTTTAGCCTCGTGTACTAGTTGGAGGGGGCGAGGGCCAGTTTAGACTCATGCACTCGTGGGAGTTGGCAAAAAAGAACTAAGGGTAGTACTTCTTCAAGTATTTGCCGTTGATAGGCATCATGATCTTGTCGCCGTTTGGCTTGACAAGGCGGTAGGCTCCATTCGAATAGACTGTTTCTATTACGAATGGCCCTTCCCATTTAGATTGAAATTTGCCTTTCTTCTTAGAGGTGAGGATCATCGGTCTGCGGACGGTGAGTACCAGTTCTCCCTCCTTGAAGGCCCTGCACTTGACTTTTTTGTCGAACGCTTTGGCCATTCGGGCTTGATAGAACTCAATGTGTTGTTGAGCCTCTAGCCGTTTGTCGTCCAACGCTTCGAGCTCGGCGAGTCGTTGTCGGTGGTTGTCTTCCACCGTCATCCTCGTTGCCAAGGCGACACGGAGAGATGGAATTTGAATTTCTAATGGTAACACGGCCTCACAGCCGTATACCAATGAGTAAGGCGTGTGGCCAGTTGGTGTACGAACCGTCGTGTGATACGCCCACAGACTCTCGCCCAGTTTCTCATTCCAGTCGCGTTTGCTGGTTGAGGTTAACTTGGTCAAGATCTTGATGATTGTTTTGTTGAAGGCCTCGGCTAAACCATTCGCAGATGGGTTATAGGCCGTGGAGGAGAGGTTCTGTATTCGGAACTTGTCGCAGAACCTGGTGAATGCATGGCTGACAAATTGCGTACCATTGTCATGAATGATACGTCGGGGTACGCCGTATCGGTAGACGACATGGTATTTGATGAACTTAATCACGTCGTTAGTCTTGACTTCTCTCAAGGGGATGGCCTCTGCCTATTTAGAAAAATAGTCAGTGATCGCGAGGATGAAGCGATGACCTTTCGCTGACGGCGGGGATATTAGGCCAACTATGTCCATTCCTCATGCTTCGAAGGGCCAGGAAGCCTTTGTCGGGTGTAGGTCCTCTGGCGGCTGATGCATGTAGTTGGCGTGGACTTGGCACTCATGGCAGCGCTTCGCGTAGACGACTGTGTCGTGAACCATCCCAGGCCAGAAATAGCCTATCCTTCGCAGGCGATCCCAAAGTTTGGGTCCGGGTTGGTGAGCTCCACAAACGCCGTTGTGGGCCTCGCGCAGGGCCTCTTGTGCCTCCGCTTTTGAAAGGCATCGGAGCAACAAGCCATCGTAAGATCTTCGATACAACGTCTTGGTGGTCGAATCATAGTAGAATCTCGTAGCACGTCTCCGAATAGACTCCCGCTCCTTTGCATCTTCGGGCAATACGCCGTATAGGACGTAATCGATGATCGGGAGGCGCCAATCCTCAGCACTGGGCTGATCCGAGACTTGATGGGTGGCGTTCGCTTCTGGGGCGTCTTTCAGCCAAAAGAGTTTTCTGCTCGCCACTGTGACCCATTGGGTTGTCCCTAGTGGTTGAGCCAGGTTAGCCGCCAAAGAGGCGAGCGCGTCCGCGTGTGTGTTCTTGGATCGCAGCACGTGCTCAATGCGGAAACTCTCGAACGACTCCACCAGCTTGATAGCTGCTTTGTGGAGTGGGATCAGGTCATCGTTCCTAACCTCATATTCGTCGGTCATCTGCTTGACAATGAGCTGGGAATCGTCGTAGGCTTCGAGATGCTGTATCCCCAGCTCTCTTGATAACTCGAGTCTGATGAGTAACGCATTGTACTCAGCCACATTGTTGGTACATGGTTCTGTCAAAGAAAAGGCTCGGGGTAGCACGTGGTTATGTGGAGAAGCGAGGACTACCCCCACTCCTGCAACTATAGAGCCATCCGCAGCCGCGCGAGACGCGCCGTCGAAGAACATCTGCCACACCTCCGGTAACGAAGTTACGTTGGCTTCGGGCGGTTCATCTGGCAAATCTTCGAACAGGTCGGTCTTTGACCCCAGTGGATGACTGGCCATGAGATCGCAGATGGCCTGTCCCTTGACGGATTTTTACGGCATGAAGTGGATGTCATATTGGGAGAGCAGAAGTGCCCACCTAGCTAGACGCCAATTCAGCGTTGCAGGTTGCGTCATGAAGACTCGAATAGGGTTCATCCGGGAGATGACATGGATTGTCTGGCCGACCAGGTAGTGTCGCATCTTTTGGATGGCGAATACCAAGGCCAAGCATTCTTTTTCAACCATCAGGTACCGTTGTTCAGCCCCTTGCAGGGTCCTACTTAGGTAGTAGATGCCTTGCTCATGGCCTGCGTCATCGTTTTGTGCCAAGAGAGCACCTAGAGAATGCTCCATGGCCTGGATATAGATGAGAAATGGTTTCCCTAAAATTGGCGCAGCGAGGACTGGCGGATTCGAAAGGTAAGCCTTGATGTCCTCGAAGGCCTTTTGGCAAGACTCGTCCCATATGAAAGAGGTGCCTTTCTTCATAAGCTTGGAGAACGGCTGACATTTTCCCGAAAGGTTTGAAATGAACCTTCGGATGTAAGCCAATCGTCCTTGGAGACCTCTTAATTCTTTGAGGTTCCGGGGCGGTCGGAGCTCTTGGATGGCTCGCACCTTGTTTGGATCGATTCGGATCCCTTTCGTCGTGATGATGAAGCCGAGGAATTTACCACTAGACATCCCTAGAAATGATTTCGTGGTATTCATCTTGAGTTGGTGAGTCCTCATGAGTTCGAACATCGTCCTCAAGTCCTAGAGGTGGTCGTCTTTGTGGCGACTCTTTACGACTAGGTCGTCTACGTAGCACTCCACCGTCTTCCGCAGGTGCTCTCGAAAGATCGTGCTCATGGCGTGTTGGTAGGTTGCGCCAGCGTTCTTGAGCCCGAAGGGCATGACCGTGTAGCAGTACACCCCCATAGGAGTTCTGAACAAAGTGTGTTTCTCATCCTCGAGGTGCATTTTGATCTGATTGTACCCTGAGAAACCGTCCATGAAGGACATCCTCTCGAACCCGCACGTGTTGTCAATGATGACATCCGTGATGGGCAAGGGAAATTCGTCTTTGGGGCACGCCGCGTTGAGGTCCCTGAAGTCAATGCAGATGCGGATTTTACTATTTTTCTTCAAGACCGGGACAATATTTGCCACCCAGTCAGGGTGCTGTTCCTATCTGATGAAGCCGGATTTGATGAGCTTCTTTACTTCAGCCTCAATCGCCTCCATAATCTGAGGGCGAAAGCGCCTCTGTTGCTGCTTGACTGGCTTGGCGTCTGAGCTGATGTTGAGGCGGTGCGTGGCGATCCGCTGATCCAAACCAGGCATGTCTTCGTAGTTCCATGCGAAGACGTCAATGTATTCCCGTATGAGGGCGATGGGATCTTCCTTTTCTTGAGGAGGCAGACTGCCGCTGACGAATATGGGCTTGGGATTCGCCTCAGTGCCCATGTTCACCTGGAGGACTTCATCTTCAGTCGGTGGTTCTCGTTGCTCAAAGCGACTACTCCACTGGGCGTTAACATGGCGATCCCATGTCTCGTCATAAAGTGGAAGTTGTCCATCCTCTGCCATCTCGGCGGGATCCATTGTAGCCATGTTGACTGTAAGGCCATCGAACAGATCCCTCACGCTGACATCCGAGTCCCACGCCGAGGTCACCGACGATCGATCTCCTGAGCACGCGTAGTCGGAGTCCTCGTTGACGTAACAACACAGGTCTGATGAGGAAGAGGAGTAGCCTAAGCCTCTCCGAGTCTTGTTGAAGTAGTTTGAGGGCTTACCCTTGGGCACGTGGGCAGGTCAGATGATCGTTTTGCGTCCTCGGCCGTAATTCAGGCTCTCTAAACACGTGAGATCATACCCCATATCGCTCATCATGCGTTTGGCAACTTGGCTGTATTGCGAAAACTGAGGCGCTGGGTCCTCGTCTTCCGACTCGTCCCACATGGTGCGTAGGGGACTATCGATCCGGTCAAAAATAATGTCTTTTTGATATTTATCTCGGGCTGGCACAAAAAATACGGCTTGCGACGAGTCAATCGGCCGCCTCCTCGCGACGTACGACGAGCATACCGGCATGTGCAGGGAGGGATCGCCGCGGAGTTTTGTCCACGAGTCATTGGGTTCATCGCCCTCAGACGTAGAACAAGACGACACATAAGCAAAGTTGGACTTTTCATTCATGATAATCTTCCCCGCCTGAACGGCGTTGGTTACATGATGACTCTCATAACCGATTATAATTGACTCGAAGTCGTTTAGTATTTGGTTATCTCCGTACTCAGGTTCGCTATCCGCCTCGTTGCCGCTTTCCGGCTCCTCAACTGGCAATTCGACGGGGTCCTGATACAGCAGAGAGTCTGTGAAGTAATTCTCGACGCCTTTGAAGGGTTGTCTATCGGCCACTACTGTTTTCACTCGTTCGTAGTCGTCCACGTACTTCAAGCATTGGTGAAGGGTGGATGGGACTATCCGATTGCCATGGATCCATGGGCTCCCTAAGAGCACGTTGTAGGAAGGCTCGGCATCGATGACGTAACAGGTCACCTCCGTCTTCATGTCGCCTATTCGGCATTTCAGGCGGATTTTACCCAACGGCCGCGTCCCCGTGGCGTTGAAACCAAAGATGGTTGTGGTGGTCGAGGACAGACGCTTTGGTGGTATCCCCAAGTGCTTGATCAATTTTAGGGGTACGATGCTCAGCACAGAACTCGGGTCGACTTGGATCCGATCCACTCTCGCCGACCCGACGTATCCCGTGAAGTATAGTGGTCGGTCATGGGACGTGCTTTTGATGAGCATGTCCTCAGGAGTGAAGGTGATGCACGGGACTCGTCTGTCTGAGACCTAGCAACAATTCGTACATTCCTATTCCGCCTCCGTCTCTTTCGAGAAGTGGGTCGAGAATGCCTCTGAATCCGCCAACGCCTCCTGTAGGGCCTCCCGTGTAGACCTGGATAGTCTAAGGAGGTCGTACATGGTAATTCGCGCAGGAATGCTTTTCAGTTGTGCGAGCACGTTGAACCGGAAAGGTTGACGGCTTGAGCTGGGTGCATCTGGATTGGGAGGGGTTGTTGCGGCTAGCCTCGCGGGAGGTCTTGCCGTGTTCTCCGCCCTCGCGGGATATTCCTTCGCGAATTCCTTTCCTGCTCTCGTGGCGAAGACGTTGGTGTCTTCTTCGGAGTCGGTCAGGGTAGTTGTCGCCGTGTTATCTCTCTCTAGGATGGCGGAGACGACATTGCAATGTTTTCCCTTAACCTCCTTCGAAGGCCTTGCGGTCCATTGCTCATCGTTGAGGAGGTCTGGATGGACCCACATCACTTGTCCTGACGGCAGAGTTTGCGGGACCAAACCCTTCCCTCGCTGGTTGTGAGGATCGTCGTTGATGATCTTCAAGACCGCCTTGGGGATAGGAATCACTCCCGCCGGAGCATGAACCTCTGGGAGATCTGTTCCAAAGCTCAACGTGATCATGTTCGTGGTCACCTGCTTTTGAACCTTCTCCTTCTTCAAGACCCCTGCATCGTAGAGAGCCTGGAGCTTGTCTTTGAGGACGTAGCACTTGGTTGTGTGGTGACCAAGGAACCTGTGATAAGCACAGTAGGTTGGGTCACTGGTTTTGTCTACCTCCTCAGGCTTCGTGGCTTCTGGCAGTTTGATTCGACCGCTTTTGAGCAGCGTATCGAATGTTGCCACCACCTGGTCTTCTTTGAAGTCATACTGCCGTGGGGTGCGTTGTTCAAATTGTCTGGGCTTCGGCCTCTGAGCATTCTTTGGCGCTGGGGCGGAATCGACTGCCATGATCTCCTTTCCTCTTGTTCGAGGGGGGTTCTTTGGTGCAGCCGGCTCCGCGGCCCCTTTCTTGGGCTGCGGCTCTTCGGCCTCTAGCCTCTTGATCATGTTCTCCACCTGTTCACCCTGACGTACAAGCTCTTTCCACGTCCGGGTTTCCACCACGCCTATTTTGGACAGGATGTGGATCGACAGATTGTTGCGACACATCTCGATCAGTGTCGACTCGGAGACTTGGTCCCGACAGTGGACTGATCGGTTCCGAAATCTTTTTACGAAGTCGTTGACCGACTCCGACTTCCATTGTTTCTCCGCGAGGAGGGTGGCCATCGACACTTTCGTGTCGTCGTCGAAGAAGCGGGCCAAAAAGAGCCTTTCGACGTCGGCCCATGACTTGATCGAGCCGGGTTCCAGCTTACGAAACCATTCAAAGGCTACCCCCTTGAGGGTACCTATGAATAGTCGAGTAAGAATGGCGTCATTCCCCGTGAGGAATCCAGTCTATGCCATGAAGTAGTAGATGTGCTGTGAAGGCGAACCTTTGCCATCGAACTGCACCAGGCTGATCGGTTTGAATTTCGCTGGGTATGGGACCGTGTCCCACTCGATAGGGTAGGGACGGACCACCCCCAGCTTATTCATATTTTGCTGAAGCTTTAGCGCGTTGAGTTGGTCTTGGAACTCGTCAAACCTCTTATCACGGGTGCTATCACCAGTATGTGACGTTCCCAGCGACGTCTTAGAAGAGTAATCGGATTGCGGATTACTGTTGTCTTCCGTTTCCGTTGCCGGACGGTGGGGAGGTACCCACTCCTTATCCCCCGTTCGCCGGGGTAAGGGACGTTGGGCTCTCTTCTTCTTCTTCTTGTTCAGAAGTGGTTCCATCATCTCTCTCAGAGAGTCGATGGTCGCCTGCTGTTCCTCCAGCTTTTGAGCCATCATCTGCTCGTGGGTGAGTTCCGTCATGTGTACCCTCGCAGGTACCTCATGACTCGAGTGTGAGGTCTGGGACGTGGCCGCCGCCGAATGAACCTCGTCTTCACCGTGGGAGGAGGGTGCCAGGGTCGAGTAATCAAACCCGATGCTTACCCCCCTGCGACTACGGGTTCGCTGGTATATGCCGCCTTTTCCGCGCTGGGCGAACCGGCGGTTAGGTCTTAGAACAAAATCCGAATCCGGGGAATCGGAGAGTACCCCCTTACCCTTGTTCGTCATGTTGACTGTGGCGGACGGGAGTTCTAGGTCGTCGGCAGCGCGTCCTTTTTGATGACGACGCTTTCGACGGGAGGTCCTCTGCCGAGAAGGTTGTTGAGAAAGTCTCTCAAACACCGAAGGCTTCGCTGTCCCTATGCATTGGCAGTCTGCGAGTACCGTGTGGATGAGCCTTTCGCAATGACACTGAGGACTGGCTTCACGTATAGTGCGTTTACGAGTTAAATATACTCGGAGATCTCCTACGGGTGGTTGGTGACAACCCCCGGCATCGGAGGGATCGCTTGGATGAGTACACGAGAGATCTTTGGATGTACTCTCTGGTGCACGCTGGGTGGAATGCTGCGGCGTTGGAGCTAGGCGATCTTGCCTTGACAGGCGAGTTTTCGCATTTGGGTGACCTCCAGCGTGTAGGCGAGTTTCAACCCTTCGTTTGAACGAGCGAGTTCGCGAAGTGTCATCTACTTCTTTGCCTTTACGTTTATCCGCCAAAAGATTATGGTGAGGCTCGCTAGCCTTCGAGGATTCGCCTATTCTGATAGGCCCACTCGCTTAGGGTGGTTTACTCGCGTCAGGGATGTGACCTGAGAAGCGAAGTCCACCTGAGCGGGCGGCCCCATTCTTCTTGGTTGGCGCTCCTGATTTGGAGGGCCTCCCGATATTGGGCGAGTTACCTTCTCGTTTCTCGCTTCTCGGGCCTGTATGGTAATTCAGGCCGTCGTGTTAAGCGGAGGTCTGGGCTTTCCGTCCGACAAGCGTCTGCCGTCGCTGTTGGCTAGCTCTTCCAGCGGAGAGAGTGTCTGCGCGGGCTGTGGCAGTGTGGCTTGTGCCGGACTGAACTGGTGTCTCTTTTGGGGCGGGTGTTACCGAGGGTCGTTTGGCGACCCACTTAGTAGACCCTCCCCTATGCTCTCGGTCTGGGACTTGGCCTCGAGAGACTTTGGGGCGGGTTTCCCCGTCGAGACTCGGGTAGAGCCTTCTGGTGTGGGAGCTTTGACCGTCTAAGGTCGGCTCCTGTGCATGACTCTATGGCGCTTGCGAGACGCTTCGCTACCGGAAGAGGAGGAAGACAAGTACTCTTCGTACTTGGCCTGGTCGAACTCGATCTCTAGGGACTCCACTGTCGTCCCAACAGCAACCTCGTCGAACTGAGCTACCACCATTTCGCTTGAGGAAACAGCTTCTCCCACTGTGGTCGCCATCTTCTGTAGGTGTAAATTTCTGATTTTCTCGAAAATGGGGGATTTTGTTTGTATTTATAAGAAAGCTTATTACAAACTAAATCAATCTGAATTACAACAGAAGCAGAGGGAAGTCCCTCTTTGTTTAATTGTGTGGACTTTAAAGTAGCTACAGGATGCTTCGCTTGGTGCTCGTGTCGAGTTTGCCTCTCTTGGACGATTCGACCGAGATTGTTGGAGAGCTTCAGTACTCAGTAGAAGCTCAAGGTGAAGGAGTTCGTCTCTTCTGGCTCGCCGGCGATCGGGGCTCGGAGCTAGGAGATGGCGCTGTAATGCAAGGGTATGCAGAAAGCCTCTTCCTCTCTTGATTGATCAATCGATCGATCTTTTTCAAGTTGCTGAAAGAAGCCTTTTAATAGGAGAGAGACAGTTTGGCTGTTCCTGGAATTATGGGATGTGACCATACGTTGTTCAGAGACATTCTGCTGTTCCTCTGTGCTGCCAGTGGTCATTCGAGGAGTCGCATGTCACGTCACATCGCGTAGGAGTGGGAAAGCCCCTCCTCGTACCCGTGACAGCGGCTGCCCGATGTTTGAGTGGATCTGACCAGCTCATCGAGCGCCGACGGCTCTTGCTCTCGGTTTGGACGAGTGAGGTAAGCAGCATTTATGAGGGTGTAGGCTGCTCTGGCACCTGTCTGCTTACCCGCGCTGCGAGTCACCGAGTGGCCATTTGACGGTTCTGGGGTCCTGTGCCCTCTCTCCTCTCCCTATGTCTTGATAGAGGTTGGAGAATGGACGTCGCGTGTCTAAGTGAGCTCCAGATAGCTTGCGGCACGCCGACGGCTTCGGTTTCCCATTCTGATGGGTGAGGTGACCTGCATTTATGAGGGTACAGGCCGGTCCGACGCCTGTCTTGCTTGCTTGAATTGCGGGCGGCCGTCTGACGAATCTGGAGCGCTGCGCTCCCTCCCCACGCATCGTGGGAAATGGGGAAGGTTCATCCCTGAAAACCCGGCTTTCAACTCACGTAGGTAGACGTGGCCCTCTATGGGCGGGTTTGGTATATGAGGGCGGATTTGAGCCCCTGTGAGCGGATGAAGGCGAATTCGCACCCCTGCGAGCAGACTTGGCTCATGAGGGCGGATTTGAACATCTGCGAGCGGATCTGGCTTATGAGGGCGGATCCACTCTGTTAGTGGGTCCATATGACTTGGCGCATGAGGTCCCAGGTGTGCTGTCGAACCCGTTTCATGGCTACACCCCACTCTTCGTCTCAGTGGATGGTCTTGATTTATGGGCGAATTTGTTTGCTAGTCCGCCGTGGTAATTTTTACCGTCTACAACCTCGCTTGTGGCTCATGTAAACAACTACACTAAGTTGTTGTCAGACTTGGCGAACGTGGATGAGAAGATCACGGATGAGTACAAGGCTATTATTCTTTTGGGCTCCTTACCGGATGAGGAGTATGATACCTTCGTGCTTACTTTGCTGAATAAGAGATCTTCTATCACTTATAGTGAAGTGACTAACGCATTGACGAACTACGATTTGAGGAGGAAGGATAAGGAGACTTCCCGCGCTGGTACTTCAGGAGAGGCCTTGTCGACGAGAGGTAGAAGCCCATATCCAAAAGGTGGTAATCGAGGAAGGTCAAAGTCAAGAGGTCATCACCAATTAGCAAAGAACCAATGTGCATTCTGCAAGGAGTAAGGAAATTGGAAGAGAGACTGCCCGAAGCTCAAGGAGAAGGAGAATGGCAAGAAAAATGACCCGAAGGCCAATAAGGTGAACGTTGCGAAAGGCGATGATTCTGATGATTCGTGCTTTTCTCTATTGATTACTCCGGAGGTGAACCATGTGGATGCATCAGATTGGATGTTTGATTCTGGCGCTACTTATCATGTGACTCCTAGGCGAGATTGGTTTTCATCATTTGAGAGACTCGATGGGGGTGTTGTTGTCATGGGAAATGATCAATCCTGTGGTATTTGTGGGATAGGTACAGCGAGAATTCGGATGCACGATGGAGTAGTCCGTGAGTTGAAGGGGGTGAGATTTGTTCCTCAGCTGAAGAAGAATCTTATCTCAGTTGGAGCTTTAGAGGCTAAGGGATTCAGGGTGTCCTTTGAGAACGATGTAGCGAAGGTTACTAAGAAATCTTTGGTGGTGATGAAGAGAGTCCGCAATCGTAATTTATACTATCTGAAGGGGAGCACCAAGATTGGCCAGGTTGCTTCGGCTATTTCAGAGGCAGACATGAGCAGACTTTGGCACTACAGGCTAGGGCACACAGGTGAAAAGTCACTGCAGGCATTGTGCAAGCATGGGCTATTGAAGGGAGCCAAGAGTGGTAAAGTAGGATTCTGTGAGCACTGTGTACTTGGCAAGAAGACAAAGGTGAAGTTCGGGACGACCATTCATAGGACGAGGGGCATCTTGGACTACGTGCACACGATGTTTGGGGTCCCACCAAGACGGCATCACTTGGTGATCGACATTGGTTCATCACGTTCGTTGATGACTATTCTTGGCGATGTTGGGTGTACACCCTGAAGCATAAGAGTGAAGTCCTAGATTTGTTTGTGGAGTGGAAGAAGAGATTAGAACTGCAGACTGGGAGAAAGATCAAGACGTTGCGATCCGACAACAGCGGCGAGTATACTTCAGACCCTTTTCAGCAGCTATGTAGAGACGAGGGCATAGAGAGGCACTTCACAGTTAGTCATACACCACAGCAGAATAGGGTGGCGGAGAGGTTAAATCGATCTTTGCTGGAGAAGATTCGATGTTTATTGGCGCATAGTGGTTTGGAGAAGATCTTTTGGGCTGAGGCACTTTCTTATGCGAGCTACCTCATTAATAGGCTGCCTTCATCTGTGATTGAGGGGAAGACCCTTATGGAGATGTGGTCCGGAGAGATAACACATGACTATGACCAGCTTAAGGTATTTGGTTGCCCTGCATATTATCATGTTAAAACTGATAAGTTAGAACCTCGAGCTAGGAAGGCCATATTTGTAGGATTCAAGCGTAGTGTCAAGGGATACAAGCTTTGGGATCCAATTGATAAGAAAATTGTTCTGAGTAGGGACTTCACATTCGATGAGGCTTCTATCTTGAAGCTTCCCATCTCTTATCAGGTGGAGAGCGACCCGACAGAGGAGATATCGCAGGTGGTGGAGATTGATGCAGCTCCACAGAGTCCAGATGGTGCAGTATCCATTAGAGTGCCGACTGAGGTGACGCCAGGCGAGCACGGTGGTGATGCGGAGGATACGGGTACTCATGAGCAGGATCAGGGACCGATGGCTCAGGTTCAGGATTCTATTGCGGTTCGGAGACAGAGAAGAGACATACGAGTGCCAGCACGGTATACCGACACAGTTGCATATGCACTTCCGGTGGAGAGTATCGATGAGATGGTGCCTACTACATTCAGAGAGGCCGAGCAGAGTTTGGAGGCTGATTCGTGGCAGGTGGCTATGCAGGAGGAGATGGAGTCCCTTCATAAGAACGATACATGGGAGCTTGTTGACCTTCCAAAGGGGCGGAAGGCGATTGGTTTCAAGTGGGTGTACACGAAGAAGGAGAGCATTGAGGGCACTCCAGTGAGGTTCAAGGCTAGGTTGGTTACGAAGGGCTATGCACAGGAGGAACGTATTGATTACAATGAGGTTTTCTTTCCGGTGGTGAAGCATTCTTCGATTCGGATTCTGCTAGCTTTGGTGGCACAGAATGGATTAGAGTTAGATCAGTTGGATAGGAAGATGGCATTTCTTCATGGTGATCTTGATGAAGAAATATATATGACTCAGCCATTGGGATTCCGAGTTGCAGGGAAAGATAAGTTGGTTTGCAGGTTAAAGAAATCGCTATACGGTTTGAAGCAATCTCCTCGACAGTGGTATAGGCGATTCGATGGTTTTATGCTTGGTCATTCGTACACTCGGAGCCAGTTTGATCATTGCGTGTATTTTCGCAAGTTGAGAGGTGGTGCGTATATTTATTTGTTGCTTTATGTCGATGACATGTTGGTTGCCTCTAGTTTCAGGTCAGCTATAGATGAGTTGAAAGTTCAGCTTTCGAATGAGTTTGAGATTAAGGACTTGGGCGAGGCGAAGCGCATTTTAGGGATGGAGATCGGCAGAGACAAGAAGAAGGGCAAGATTTGTTTGACACAGGTGGCTTATTTGAAGAAGGTTCTACAGCGATTCCATGTTAGCATGGATACGAAGCCAGTTGGTGTACCTTTGGGAGCCCATTTAAAGCTTTCAGCTAGCCTTTCACCGAAGTCAGTTGAAGACCGTGAGTTGATGACGAAGACTCCATATGCGAGCGCAGTTAGGAGCTTGATGTACGCGATGGTATGTACGAGGCTAGATTTGTCACAGGCGGTGAGCATAGTGTCGAGATACATGCACGATCCAGGAGTGAGTCATTAGGACGCCATGAGATGGATTTTGACGTACATTTGAGGTACGCTCAATGTTGGTTTGGTTTATGAGCGGGACACTACAGGTGGGCAGTTGTGCATTGGATATGTTGATTCGGATTATGCCGGGGATTTGGATAAGCGTCGGTCTACTACGGGATATGTGTTTATTTTGACCCGTGCGCCGGTGTGTTGGAGATGCACCTTACAGTCTACGGTGGCTTTGTCTACGACGGAGGCAGAGTATATGGTGGTTATGGAGGCTGTGAAGGAGGCGATTTGGCTTCGAGGACTTTTGGAGGAACTTGGTATATCGCAGCGGTCCGTCACCATTCATTGTGATAGCATGAGTGCTATCTATTTGGCGAAGAATCAGGTTTTTCATGCGAGGACGAAACACATTGACGTTCGTTATCACTTCGTTCGGGATGTTCTTGAAGATGGAGATGTGGAGATTGTGAAAGTCCACACAAAGGATAATTCGGCGGATATGCTCACTAAGGTGGTTCCGAGCAACAAGTTTGATCATTGTCGAAACTTGTTGCACATTCGTGATTGTTGAGGCCGTTGACGGCCATTTGGATGAACTACGGGTGGCTTGATCCCTTGAGAGAGGGGGTACGTAGGCAACCACATTTGTACAGCCGAGTTTAGAGAGACGACACATTGGTGCTCATGTTGGTGTCGGCTCAGTGTTGGGAACACTTTGCCGAGGTGGAGAATTATGAAAAACATGAAGAATAACCCAAACAGACTCCACCACACCCTGGTGTGGTGTCTGCCATGGGTGTGGTAGAATCTGTCCTGCACCACACCCTCTACCACACCTATGGTGCAGGGTGTGGCAGAATCTGTCCTGCACCACACCCTCTACCACACCCATGGTGCAGAGTGTGGCAGACTCGTTTTTAGAATCCTCCTTTGTTTGGGAATCCTCCTTTGTTTGGGATTGTGTTTTATTATAAATAGGACCATGTTTTTTAGGGTTTCTTAAGGAGAGAAAAGGAGAGAATTAGCATTGTTTTGAGCACTTTGAGAGGGAGATATTGTGAGGAAGTTGAGAGCTTTGGTTAGGGTTATATTTGATTGATTTTGTAAGTTGTAACCCGTTGTATTTCTCCTCCATATAGTGAAATCTCCCCATCCTCTCCCCGTGGACGTAGGCAATTGGTAAACCACATATATCTCTGTGTTTGGTTTGATTTGTGTTGTATTTTGGTGAATTGCACTCGTAATTTGGTTTGGTTTTCTTCTCTCATCGCTCACAGACTCGTTTGGTTGTCGAGCATACTTCCGCACGGCGCGCGACATGGTCCTCATATTTTTCTATCATGAGAGACATTCTTTTAACATTTCTGTGGATTTACTTATTTTTGTCTAATTCCTTCTTTTCATGCCCCTAATGTGAATTTACCCCTAGAAATTCTTTTAACTATATACATTCCACATTTTGTCTGACCTGTTTGCATATGTAAAAACAATAGTTATGCGGCATCTCATGTAGGGTTTGATTTTGCTTATGTATACCAAGTGTAGGATTGTGACCCTTAAGAATAGAGTGCGCTCTTAGAAAAATCTGCGGAAGCTTTACACTTAAAACTAGAGAGTGAGTTTGCAAAGTAGATTATAAATTGTAAAGAAAGAATGATAATCTCAGAAAGTGAACATCACAAACACAAGCATGTATACTGGTTCCACCTCCCGGGTGTACATCCAGTCCTCAAGCAAATCCTGCTTGAGAGTTTCCACTATGATTTTGAAACCTTACAAAATCAAAAGCAAATCTGACCAATTTGCAAGACCATGCAAATTGCAAACCCAATTGACAACACCATGCCAATTGTAAACCGTCCTCTAGACTAAGAGATCAACCCCTCTCATAAACCGAGAGAATCTTTCTTTGAAGTAATGTACAATTCTAATCCTATTCGTCTTGATGTGGATGTGAACGTATAACAGTGACTTATCAATCTTTTTAACTCTCTGAATATTGTTTAAACAAGCTCTAAGAATGATAGGAACAAAGGCAATGTCAGAAACTCTCTTCTATAGAAAAACAGATTGAAAAACTAAAATTTTAGAGAGTTAATTTGCACAATATGTGAATCTTATAAGTGCAAAACTTGATGCTTGTTTTTTGATATTTAAACCTATTTATAGCCTCTGAAATGATATAATTTTAAACCCAATTAACGTCCACAAAATGGCGATAAACAGTCATTTATTCAAAACCTGAAATATGGAAAGCCTACATTTGTAGTCAACTACAAGTCATAGTAGTCGACTACACTGAGTCTAAACAGACTTTGTGAATTCAAAAAATTGCTTAGTAGTCGACTACAAGGCATAGTAATCGACTACACTATAAACTCACAGATTCTGAAATTATATTTTTAATATTTTAGCTGTAACTTTCTCATTTGACATCAGAATGAGGTGATTTAAGATTTGCTGGAAAGCTGTTGAAGAGACCTACAACTTTGGTCTTTTGAGTTTTTTCATATTCTAATTGATAAGGGGTATAAATAAAATATTTTAAGACTCACTCAATATCTAAAAACTCTAATGGCTAACATAGGGGATTTTATTATTAATCAACACACTAAGCATGTGTTAGTATGTTCTAACATAATGTGTGTGCATGTGTGTGAGTGATTAAGACTTATACAAATTTCTAAACAAATAAAATATAAAATTATATTTTAACAATAAAGTATATCTTTTTTTTGCTTTATTTTGCCTTGAACTTATCTATGTTTTGAGTGTCTCTTTGAATATAATTGTTGATGTAACTCTGATACTGCAAAATAAATATTAGCACATAATACACACAATATATAATATTTGTTATCATCAAAACAAACTAATATTGGGGTCAAGATTCCTAACGTTCTCCCTCTTTTTGATGATGACAAATATATGTTATTAAGATATAAAATTTTTAATCCTCCAGCATGAAATCATTAAATAAAATCTTTTATTCCCTCTGCATCAAAACATTAGTAAAAAATTTAAATTTTTCTATATAACTCCCCCTTTGTCATTAGCAAGAATAAATAAACATAATTCTAGTTAAATTTTTCTTTTCCCGGGTATCTTAATAAAAATATTAAGCACTTTGGTACCATTTTATATTATATCATTAGGATTAGCCCTTAGGAATCCAAATCCACTTGGAATTTGGTTCCCATTTATTAAGATAAGTGTAATTCTTTGAATTGCAAACTTCATACGTATAAGATGAAATATAATCATTCCTATCATGAATATTCAAATTCTTAGGAATCTATATATACTTATTTTGTTTAGCATGAATATTCTTATTATTATTCTTCAAAACATAATCATTCTTTGTAAAACACTTAGGAACAAATCCAATGCCAAAATGATTGTTTGAAGATTTTTAAAATGTGAGCAAATTATTCAAATTCTCTTTACCTTTATTGAATTTACTAACATTCAAACATATATCATCATATTTTAATTTAATAGAAGAAATATCTTTATCTAAAACATTAATGTGAATTTTTAAATCATTGTATTCTTATTTTAGATAAACATTTTCATTAGTCAAAATATGATTTTCTTTAAGCAGGGATTTATTTTCCTCTTTCAATTCAATTACTTGAGAATTAGAAACACTAGAAGAATTAAAATCAGAAATTTCTTCAAGCAATCTTTTATTTTCACCTTTAAGAAAATTATGTGAAGTCTTTAATCTCAAAAATATTTCATATAATTCATTGAAAGCATCTAAAAGTTCTTTATTGTCGCTTACTTCATCTTGTGTCATAAAACACATATGTGCACTTTCCTTTTCTTTGATTTCTTCATCCGAAGACGAATCATCACTATCATCCCATGTAGCCGCCAAAGTCTTCATTTTCTTATTGCTTTGAATATTGTTAAAGTTGTTGAATTAATTTGATTTTTGCTTATTTTTTAATAATGGACAATCTTTCTTCATATGTCCTGGTTTGTTACATTTGAAACACAGTAAGTTATTTGAATTTGAATTTTTTAATTTGAACTTACCTTGTTTTATGAACTTTCAAAACTTGTGTGAAAACATGCTCATTTCTTCATCATCATCCGAATCTTCTTTATCGGAAGTAGTACTGAATGCAAGCACTTTCTTGTTCTTTATTTCATCCTCATTCTTTCTATCTTCAATTTGAACTTTATAAGCCATGAGGTTACCAATTAGATTTTTTACTGTAAGAGTTGACAAGTCATTTGCTTCCTTTATTATGGTAACTTTCTTTTCTCATTGTGGAGTAAGTGAACAAAGTATCTTTCTCACCATCTCTACTTGAGTGTATACTTTTCCAAGACTGATGAGAGGATTGGTGATATCGGTAAACCTTGTAAATATCTCTCCAATGGTCTCGTTTTCCTTCATTCTAAACAATTCGAATCTATGTACAAGAACAGAAATTTTAGGTTCTTTAACCTTACTTGTGCCTTCATGAGGTACCTTGAGTGTGTGCTAAATGTCATATGCATATGTGGCCGTTGATACCCTGTTGAACTCATTCTTATCAAGAGCATAGAACAAGGCGTTCATTACTTTAGAATCCAAATTTGTATTGTTCCTTTGAGATGTAGTCTATTCAATGAAAGGAGTAGTTGACTTCTCGTATTTTGTTTTCATAATGTTCCAAAGTTTGTAGCCCATTGATTAGAGAAAGATTTTCATCCGATACTTCCAATAATTGTAAATTAGTCCATCAAACATTGATGGAAGAATTCAGCCAAGATCAAAAGCTTCTAAAGGGTTTTGATCTTAGGAAAGTGAGGAGGTTGAGAGTTCTTAGAGGGGAAGAATTCCTGAAGTGGAGGAGTTCTTGGATGAGTAGAGCTCAAGGAAGAAGAAAACCGAAAATTAAAGGAGAACTCTGTCTGGAACCGAAGAAAATAGAAGAAGCACAGAAGTTGGGATTTTTATCCCCAAAAGAAAATACCCGACCCGCTTTCTTGCGGGTCTAACTGCCGACCGACCCGCGCTCGCGCGGGTCCGATCGATCTGACCCACCGTCGTACGGGTCGGATCGATCTGACCTGTGGTTACGCGGGTCGGATCCATCTGACCCGCGTTCGCGCGGGTTGGATATGTGTAACCCATGCACGGGTTTGGTCCGGCAGTTGTTTTCGTCGTATTCTGGCCCGTTTTCACCCGCTTTCGCCCACATTCGAGATATTCAGGACCCATGTATACTCCAATAGGTATACGAGTCTAAACTGTCTCCCACTTTTGATGGGAAGTTCCTGGAAAATATTACGCGTAATATTCTTAAGGATAACCCGGCAACCTCCAACGGGTACACAATGTTAAACTGATTCCCAAAACTCCCAGGAGTATACGAGTATAAACTGGTCCTCCTCAGGTCAACGCGAAACCCTAAGGTCAATGCCGGTCAATGCATAGCCCTAGGTTAATGCCGGCCAATGCGTTGTGACGCAGATAATTAATTCAAAGTCAACTTAATGATACGAGCCAAAATCAACTCACCAATTTGGTTCGAGGCTTCAACAACGGTCAGACGATAAACGCAGCACCGAATTTTTTTTAGCTATTCGACAAAATACAGAATAGACTGAAATATGGAGAAGTCAAGAACTAAAACCAGTTGTAGGTCTTTTAATACCGACTGAAGGTAGGGGTCTATCATATCCAAAGCATTTCAGACTCCTCTATAAAAGAATGAGGCTGAAACACTTTAGAGGGGGTATCTGTAGGCGTCTAAAATTGCCTATGAGAGCCCGCACGAAACTCGAAGCAAAGAGTGGATGCGTCAATCATCTCGTGCGTGTCAGTCAACACGCGCGCATCAATTAGCTCGTGCGTGTCGATCAATACGCACGCATCAATCAGCTCGCATGCGTCGTCAACACGCGCACGTCAATCAGCTCGTGTGTGTCGGTCAACACGCGCGCATCAATTAGCTCGCATGCGTCGTCAACACACGCGCGTCAATCAGCTCGTGCGCGTTGGTCAACACGCACACGTTAATCGGCTGGCGCGTGTCGATCAACATGCACGCATCAATCAGCTCGTGTGCGTCGGTCAACATGCGCCCGTCGGTCAACACGCGCGCGTCAGTCAGCTCGCGCACGTCGATAAACATGCTGATGCACGTCAATCAACTCACGCGCGTCGGTCAACACGCACGCGTCATTCTGCTCGTGTTCGTCAATCAGTCTCAGCGAAGCGTACAAGCTAACGAGTTGACCAAATACGCGAAATGGTGGAGAATACAGGTTCGGGAAAGTCAGGAAACACCGAAAGGCGAAAAATAGCCTGAACCCACGTGGGAGTGCAAGTCACCATCTGGTGACCTGCGCACACGCGGGTCACCAAGAGGTGACCCGCGGCCGCGCTGGTCACTAATGGGTGAGCGCGGGTCACCAGGGCCCGTCGTGTAGTCCAATTCCAAAAACATGTTTTTCAACAGTTTTAAGCGGTTTTCTCAGGATTTATCCATTCCAGGGGTTCCTAACTGACTTGATATCATCTACAAATGTTGTTAGACTGTTATTGACTGAAGATAAGGTCAAATCACTCATTTTCATACAAATACCCGCATGCGAGGCCTATAAATATAAGCCTAAGGCCTCCATTTTACAGATCTGGAATTTTATCAAGAGGGCGAAGGTTTACGAGATCCTGTCGAATTTCAGCATAAAGAGGAAGGCTTTTCGAA
>BQKN01000431.1:260588-326208 GCA_022839385.1 Asparagus kiusianus | reverse complement strand
TATATATATATATATATATATATATATATATATATATATATATATGTGTGTGTGTGTGTGTGTGTGTGTGTGTGTGTCTGTGTGTGTGTAGTGAGGGTAATTGCATCTGCTGAACCCCTAACAAATATCTATGTTGATTCTTAAATAATTTTGCAGTTTGAACTCTCCCCTGACTATTTGACAAATAGGCCCTATTCCTCTTAGAGTATTTCAGTACAAACACCTGAATAGGGTAAAATCTAAAAGGGTTTTCAGATATGAGTCCACCAAATCTTTCATAATTTGAAATTAGTCCCCGAGTCTTCAAATTTCGAAATGGGTCACCCTTTAAGTGTTTAGAAATTAGTTTCCAAAGCTTTGTATTTTAAAATTAGCCCCACAAATTTCTTAAATGTTCCTTAAATTACTCCCTCTATTTAGCCCAGTTGAAAAGATTTGGGAGACTAGTTTCGAAACTCTTAAAGAATTTGGGGATTAATTTTAAAATATGAAGATTTTGGAGACTAGTTCAAAATAGTTCAAGATTTGGGGGACTAATTTCGAAATATGAAGAAATGAGGGAGTCATTTCAACATATAAAAAGATTTAGGGAACTAATATCGCAAAACCCCAATCTAAAAATCAATTGATTCCCTTAATTCTGAAATCTCTTCATCCAACGTCTTTGTTATATCTACTCCTCTATACAAATAAGAGATCACTCAAGATTCACTATTTATGATATAGTAATGCTACAGTAACATTACTGTAGCGTAACCACGGTATCAAACAAGAACGGGGGTACTGTAATATTTTTAAAAACACCGTAGCACACGAGAATACTACATCATTTTTAAAACTATAGTAAAGACAGGAACTGTAGCAATTAAAAAAAATAAAAATACTATAGCATTAAAAAAAGGGATTACTATAGAGAGGAAAAAAAAAAGGCACGCGGAGCTTTTCTCGGTGTTCACGACTAGTTGCTAGGAAAGGCAAAACTCTCGAGTTTTCCCATGTTGACCAGCCTCTCACTAAATTACTGTCTCCTGCCGGACTACCGCCTTCAATCGAACCACCGCCTTGAGGCAAGTTCAACTTCAACTAATGAACATATTAACGAATTGAATGGGCAGGTGCGTGGGAGGACACTGGCTTAATAATTGCATGTTCTAATATCAAAAGAGATATCTTTGATTGCACAGATAACGAGATAATCACACAACATCATCATAATATGAAAAAATGATATGAGAAATTATAATGAATTTAATGTTACTTTTATTAACTATATGTTGTTTTTATATATGTATGCTTATTTGATGTTTGAATTATTCATGTTAAGATAAAAATATCACTTGCTAACAATATTTGTAGATTTGTAGTCTTGTCCCCATTGTCCGAAGTTTCTAGATATGCTTTTGCATGTATATGTATATGTACATGAATATATAGCTTGATTCTTACATATTCTATATGACAATTTTTTGATGTATTAGATCAATTTTTAGTTGTCATGTTATTCATTTCAACATCTGACGTTCCATTCTTTCTTTGCATTTTAGATGTTTCAATTCTTTTCAATTATAACGTAGACTAATATTTTGTATATCGTTTCACTTCTACGTTAATCTTCTTTATGTTTTTCTCCTCTTGGAATAACACGTAATATCTAGGACATTTCTCATGAACAGAATGTTTGCTCTTATGCTTAGTATGGTATGTATGAACACTAATTTCCATCATATAATAGCGTACTTCTTTTCTTTTTTTTATGCATAACTATTTTTACATTTTTCTTACTTAAATAATGCCTATCATATTGTAGGCGTCTAAAAATGCCTGTAGATGTCCGTGCGCAGCTCGAAACGAAGAGAAGACGATGAACGTCATCATCCGAGTCAAGAAATTAAAGATTACACGGGTGGCCCACACGCTTGTCGGTCAGCTCCAAGTGCCCACCGCGCTTGACGGTCAGCTCCAAGTACCGTAAAGAAGCTAACGAGCGCATGAAACAAGTTAGCGAAGCATACAAGTCAACAGGACGACCAGATACATAAAACGACAGAAAATACAAGTCCTGGAAAATCGCAAAGTGCCAAAGCGTTCAACCAAGACCAAATTTCCCGCGCCAACGCAGGATAGCGGCAGCTGACCTGCGCTAGCGTGGGTCAGCCACAGCCGACCTGCGTCCCCCGCGGGTCAGTCATGGCTGACTCGCGCCCCCCGAGGATCAGCAGGACCTACCGCGCAGTCCCGAGCTCCAAATGAGTTTTTGACGCGTCTTTTGCTGTTTTCTTAGGATTTGTTCATTCCTGAGTGTCTCAACTGATTGGATATCATCCACAAACATAGTTAGGCTGTTATTAACTAAAGATAGGGTCAAATCATTCATTCTTATCCAAATACCCCATCCGATGCCCTATAAATACAAGCCCAGGGCCTCCATTCTGAGGGGGCGAGTTATTATCAAGACGATGAGGTGCTGCTGAACTTCAGAGCCAAGAGCCACGAATTTCAGCAAGGGCTAGCGAGATCCCGGTGAACTTCGGCATAAAGATGGAGTCTTTCGAAGGATCTGAAGCCCGTTTCTACCTTTCCTTAAGATTAGGCTTGGTCTTAATCTCGAGAAGAGTACTGATTCAATTGGTCGATATCAGTACTTCAGCGAATACTTCATTGGTGAAGTAGGGGCTCTGATTAATCTTTCTGTCAACCGGATCCGATCTGTAGGTGGTCCACGGATATCAACGTCCCCGGCACAGGCAAAGATCCCACGCAAACAGAGACTAATAAATAGGATCTGTGTGTTGTTTGAAAGAGATTGTAATCAATTATTTCCATCGTGTAAAAGTCTTATAAAAAGACTAACTTTTTTGAGTTTATTGTAACGCCTGAAGTTGTAATAGATTCAATCACAATGAAGAAAACAATTTCTGACCCAAACACGCTGGTGACCACAGTGGGAGCCAACAGCCTTTCTACGAAGGCTGATATGTCGCAACCTCGGATCCAGATCCCGGTTGACGTAGAGGTCGAGTACGAGTTTGACTAGGCCAAGTTCGAGGAATATCTGTCGTCCTCCTCCTCCAGACCATCCGCTTCTCACAACCGCAGAAAGATCAACACCCCCGTTGCTACTGCAATCACGCCTTGCAACGTTCCTCCAACCTTTAACGAGGCCGGATCTCCAAATCTGGACCCTTCCTCCGTCAATGAGTTAATAGCTGAAGGCACGCCAACTCTATCAAAGAGGGAACGCAAAGGCAACGCTAATGACTTGCGCGCCAACTTGCTAACGTTTTGTTTGGCTTTCAAGGTGTTTTTCTAAAAAACACAATTGATGTTTTGTTGAATGTAAAAACACCATTGTGTAGGAACAACAACCAACTACTGAAAATTGCTACCAAAACAATTCATAAATTCAGAAAAAAGAAAAAATTAACCTGGAGGCGACGACAAAGTGATCTAGGCGATGACGACGAGTTTTGGGGGAGAACTCAGCAGCGAAGGGCTTTAGAAGGCGGCGACGGTGACGATGCTTGGGGGAACTGGAGGCGACGGCGACAGCGAAAGCGATGATGACGGGTTTTGGGGAGAACTCAGCAACGAAGGGCTTTGGAAGGCGGCGATAGTGACCGCGCTTGGGGGAACTGGAGGCGATGGCGACGGCGACAACGACAAGTTTTGGGGGAAAACTCAGCAGCAAAGGGCTTTGGAAGGCAACGACAGTGACCGCGCTTGGGGGAACTGGAGGCGACGACGATGGCCACGGTGACAGCGACAAGCTTTGGAAGGCGGCGACGGGTCGGAGGCGACGACGGCGACGAGTCGGAGACGGTGATTCGGAGTGGCGACGTCGGTGTTAGGGTTGAGGGAGAGAACAGGGGATCAGGTTTTGGGGGAAAAATAAGACACGGGGAACTCAAAACACCTTATTGGTGTTTTGAGAAAACTGTGGATGTTTTGGCTTTTGTAAAGGGACAACTCAAAAAAACGCTGCAGTTCCCAAATAAGTTTTATTTTTTTTAAAAAGCAATGGAAACAAAAAAACACTCTGATTCCCAAATGCTCTCTAAGGCTTTGGAGCCAGCTGATGGGATTCGCTACAAAGCGGATCTGAAGTCCAGAAGGCGCCAACCGCTACAACAGCGGGCGAACGACCCCTCCTCCTCAGAAAAAGTGAAGAATGAAGGAGTCTGTGTCAAAAGGACCCACTCGACTCTTCAGGAGTGAATTTAGTGACGCCGCGCATTGTTTGTGCATGCAAGAATCCTTGTGCAATAAGACAAAAAATTGCAGAAGGAAGAAGTGGAAAAGAAGCCACCAAGATTGCACAAAGTATGAAGGCCAATGTTCAAGACGGCGACCGAAAAGATCAAAAAATACGGGACACACCCAGGTGACCCGCCCAGCCGCAGGTCACTCAAGTCTGACCCGCCCAGCCGCAGGTCACTCAAGTCTGACCCGCCCAGCCGTGGGTCACTCAAGTCTGACCCGCCCAGCCGCGGGTCACCAAGGTCTGACCCGCGTCAGGGCCAAGACAGGATACATTCTGCACCTGTTTTTCTGATTCCGCCGAGTTCTGCCCTTGCGCTGATTGATCCGATAGTTCTAGTGAAGCCATGCGGCAGTGTGAACTCATCCAGAGGTAAGAAAGTAATGACGAATCATCTGGGTCCTTTGCACAAGAATCGAGGTAAAGTTTCGATCAAAGAACGCTTAGATCGGGTGACTGAACCCTGAGCAACTCATCGAGCTGGGGGTCGCACTCGCCCTTACAACAAGTCTGAGCCTTCCCGTAAAGTGGAAACTCCCATAACCGACCGCCTCATACTACATGTCGAAGTTCGAGAGCTCGTTGAGGTCCCACATTCACGAATGCGTAGCTCAAAACGTGCGACTCTTGAAAGCGCTAACAAGATGTCGAACCCCCAGAAGGAAACATTTCCGTATGCCGGTGACGACGTTATACCTGAGAAGTCATGCCAACACACGATAGGTTGCTCCGATAATCATGCCGATAAGTTGTACTATCCGGCAGGGGGTACGAACAGATCTCGAAAGAGAGATACCCGGGAGATGGACTTTCATTATAGATATGCCAAACTCATCAGAGTAGTATTATCAACGTGTAGCTAACCCAAGACCGCTCCACAGAGGGTCTCGGTATTCTAAAGGCTTTTCTCTGAAGCGGCGGAAACCAAGCCAAGGCATTTCTACAAGAAACCATCAGCCGTTCAAGATGACGAACTTCCAGAATTCACAATTAACATGGTTGATAAGGGAAAGTTGACTCGATCTTCTAGTTCTGACCCCCTCGTATCACATCGTCTAACTCGGCTACGCGTAGGGACTACTAGACGTAGAGACTATCAGAGGATGAATAGAGGATTATCCTCGGATGATGAAGCATCAAATGCTAACTCTGCAGTCGCTTTTGATAATACGGTATCCAGCCCATGACAATCCCACGAGGCATTTATGATCAACATCGAGCAAATGGCCAAAATCATCAATGATGCTTTGGCTAAGCAAAAAGAGAACTTCAAGTTCGAAATAGAAATGACTATGCTACGGTTGAGGGAAGAGCATGACCAACAGATTCGAGCTCTGTCCAATCAACTTAGTGAATCCAGTCGTCATAATATTACTAACCAAGCAGGTAGTGATTTAGATGTGGATGAATATCTCAATGCTGATAATCCACCCGTTGACCAGAATGCTAGGGGTGGCCTCACTGAAGACAACGATGCTGGAGGTGGTCCCACCAAAGATGACAATGTCGGGGGTGGTTGCGTTGTTCTTCTTAGAAATCGTCTAAAGCATAATACAAATAAGGACGAGAAGATGAAAGACCTCGAGAGAAAAATCAACGCTCTGATGTCTGCTCGAGAGGTGAAGAAGACCGGTATTCTGTGTCCTTACCTAAGAGAGTGGGAGTCGATCCCGTATCTGGCAAAGTTCAACCTGATCAACTTCATGCTGTTCGACAGGAAGGGTTCGCCTACTCAACATCTGATCTACTTCAAATCCCACTTGGGAGTGATCTCCGACAATGAAGCTTTGATGGTTCGGTCATTCGTTGAAACCCTTCACGGGCCTGCCTTCGATTAGTACCGTCGTCTCGAGCCTAGAAGCATCAACAACTACGACGATATGGAGTGCTCATTCCTTGACAATTTTGTTGATGACGACACCGAGGTATCCATCAAGACACTCTTTGAGGAGAAACAGGAAGACGAAGAGACGGTTGACGACTTATTTAAGCACTTCCGAAATAAGGCGATGAATTACCAAGATCTAGTCACAGAGGACTTCATCCTCCAAACCTATCATAACAATGTATCCATTCATATTTTGGAAGTTATGGGAGTAGCACCATCTAACACCTGGAAAGAGTTGAAGGTGCGTGGAGAGTAAGCTGAACGCTTCCTCAGAAGGAAGAAATCCGAAAGAAGCCAACCGACGGTTAACCCTCCGAACTCAAGCTTCGTCTCCCGTAGTAAGGGGAAGGCACCTGCAGCATTTGTTGACGTTAATCAGACGTCACAACAACAACCCCGAAGACAGCAAAAGACTTCGGATCCAAGACTCCAAAAAGAGTACTCCTTTAAGGACAAAGACGTTCCAGCTATTTTCGAATCCCTCCTTGTGAACAACAAGATCAAGCTACCACCTATCGCAAATTAAGAGGAAACTGACAATACTGTGGATCGAAAGTACTGTGCATACCACAGAAGGATCATTCATCCTACCAAGGCTTGTTTTGCTCTAAAAATAGCATCCAAACCTTGGTTGAAGCTGGCGTCATAACGCTAAATTAAGCCGAATGAAGACTCCGACAAGTATAAGAGTATAAACTACTCCTTCTGACACTCCAAAGAGTGTACAAGTATAAACTACTTCTCAATACTCCAACAGGTATATGAGTCTAAACTATTTCCTTAGTTTCACGGGAAGTTCCTGGAGAGTGCCATGCCTGGTATTCTTAAGGATAAGCCGGTCATCCAACTAAGTATAATGTTAGACCCGGTTTCATAAAGGAAGCTGGGAGTGGATGATTCATGTAACGGGAAGTTCCCGGAAGAATGCTATATGGTGTATTCTTAGGGATAACCCAGTCACTATAAAGAAGTGATAAATGAGAAACTCCCACTCGGACTCTGAATGTTCAAGTGTGAAATACATCTCATTATTGGGATCAATTCCACCAAGTTCCAAGCACTCTTTTGCTGAGATGAGATTTGATCACTTCGTTAGATCAATCTTCCCTCACAAAAAAAACTCCCATTGGTGTTGACGATTTACAATCTTTCACCACAAAATCCCTCACTGATTAAATTAATTGACAGTGGGTCCACTAAAAAAATCTTTTTTGATTTAATCCACTCAAAATCTCGCTACGTCTGTGCACTAAACACTTCCATTGTTAGAGTCCGGACATAATGCTTGGAATTTTGATCTGTGAATCCTTGACAAATTATCAAATCCCTCGTGTTAAGTTGTTATCACTTGATACCAAGAACCCCCACTGAGTGATCGATACAAGTGAACACTTGCACTGTGATCTGTACTCCTACTCCCACTGTCTACCTGGTCAAACCTTCCTATAGTTAGGGCCACAACCAAAATCCCCTCTTGATTCCTCCAATGAACGAGAGGTCCACGAATCAAGCGAACAAATCTTCCTACAGTTAGGATCGTCTCAAACCTCCTATTTGGTCAAACCTTCCTACAGTTAGGACCAAAGCCAAAATCTCCTCTAGATTCCTTCCATGAAAGAGAGGTCTACTTTTAAATCGAGTGATCAAATCTTCCTATAGTTAGGGTCGCCTCGAACTCCTATTTGGTCAAACCTTCTTACAGTTAGGACTACAACCAAAATCCCCTCTCGATTCCTCCAATGAATGAGAGGTCCACGAATCAAGCGATCAAACCTTCCTACAGTTAGGATCATCTCAAACCTCCCATTTGGTCAAACCTTCCTACAGTTAGGACCAAAGCCAAAATCTCCTCTCGATTCCTTCAATGAACGACAAGTCCACTTTTAAATCGAGTGATCAAAGCTTTCTACAGTTAGGGTCGTCTCGAACTCCTATTTGGTCAAACCTTCTTATAGTTAGGATCACAACCAAAATCCCCTCTCGATTCATCCAATGAACGAGAGGTCCACGAATCGAGTGATCAAACTTTCCTACAATTAGGGTTGCCTCAAACTCCCACTTGGTCAAATATTCCTACATTTAGGGCCAAAACAAAAATCTCCTTTTGATTCCTTCCATGAACAAAAGATCCATTTTCAAATCGAATGATCAAACCTTCCTACAGTTAGGGTCACCTCAAACTCCCACTTGGTCAAACCTTCCTACAGTTAGGGCCAAACTAAAATCCCCTATCGATTCCTTTAATGAACGAGAGGTCCACGAATCAAGCAATCAAACCTTCCTATAGTTAGGATCGTCTCAAACCTCCCATTTGGTCAAACCATCCTACAGTTAGGGCCAAAGCCAAAATCTCCTCTCGATTCCTTCCATGAACGAGAGGTCCACTTTCAAATCGAGTGATCAAACCTTCCTACAGTTAGGATCGCCTCGAACTCCTATTTGGTTAAACCTTCTTACAGTTAGGACCACAACCAAAATCCCCTCTCGATTCCTCTAATAAACTAGATGTCCACGAATCGAGTAATCAAACCTTCCTACAGTTAAGATTGCCTCAAATTCCCACTTGGTCAAACCTTCCTATAGTTAGGGCCAAAACCAAAATCCCCTCTCGATTCATTCTATGAATGAAAGGTCCACTTTCAAATCTAGTGATCAAACCTTCCTATAGTTAGGGTTATCTCAAACTCCTGCTTGGTCAAACCTTCCTATAATTAGGACCAAAACCATAATTCACTCTCGATAAATAAGAAATTTAACTTTAGTTCGGTAATCAAACCTTTCGACAGTTAGGATTATCCGAATCTTTTCAATTCTCAGATGGGAGATCCCACTCTTAGTTTCACCTTTCCAGATTCTTGAAGTGGAAATTCCAGTTTGAGTTTCCTTTGTAACTGGAGATAGAATATAAAATTCTTCCTTTCGGTGGTGTTAGTCAATTGGGATATTTTCATGCAAAATGAGATAATTGTTAAAGTAAAATAATTTTTCGCTAGTGGGATATTTTAGTGGGATAAATAGGAACAATTTTGTGAAGCGGAATATTTTGATAAAATAACGTGGGATAAATTTTTATAATCATGAAATATATATTTATGTATTTTGAAGATATAAATACTATTTATGTATTTTAAATTTAGTATTATTAATTGATAAGTGCTTACAAGAATGTTCTTTACTATTAAATAACTTTTGGTTAGACTATAAGATATTGACAATTATTATTATAATGATGGTCTAATGATGGTGATAACCATAATAGGAAAGAAGTAAAAAAAATATAAAAAATAAAAAATAACAAAATAAATATGAGTTCTAGTTTTTTACCACCTAGTTCCAAGCTAAAACTTGGAATAATTTGAGAGACTAGAACTCTCATTTTTTTATAAAAAAATAAAAAAAGTAGGATAATTGTATATCATTATCCCAATTCTAGTTTTGTTAGAGTTTTACTTGACTAACACTGTAAAATTTTGTTCTAGTTTTAGTTCTATGTGACTAACACCTTAAAAATTTATCCCACGGATTATCTCAGTTCTAATTTTAAGTTCTAGATGACTACCCCCTTCCAGTATTAGGTTCGTTTTTGTCCCAAGAGAAGACACCATCCTTCAACTCCAAAATTCATGCTTCACACGCATGGAGAATTTATCCCAAATCTTAAGTAGGGATAAGTCAACGCCTAACACGCATTGCCGGTTTAGCCTTTCACCTATTAAAAAAGATACCAGAATCCAAATCTGAGGAATTTTGTTCCAAAGTCTAAGAAGGGATAAGTCAGCGCCTAACACGCGGTGCCGGTTAGTCTTTTACCATAAAAAGGATAAAATCCCGCTTATTCGACATTGTAGCAGGTGGTTATTAATAACGCCAAAATCCGTGCCTTACATGCGTAGGGAATTTTATCCTGAATCCTAAGTAGGGATAAGTCAGCGCCTAACACGCGTTGTTGGTTTAGTCTTTCACCGAGTAAAGAAAAAATCAGAGTCCAAGTGTGGGAACTTTTATCCCGAATCCTAAGAAGGGATAAGTCAGCGCCTAACATGCGTTGCCGGGTAGTCTATTCCCGTAAGAAAGATAAAGTATACATATTCAATATCGTAGCACTAAGAGAGTTAACTCTCTTAGCACAATGTTACATGTGAAAACGAGTTTAAACAATTCACATGCTAGCCCGATTCAAACGGTAATCGGTAAAGGCACATCAAACCCGTTGAAGGCTGAGGGTTTGCTAAAAATCCTAAAGTCTACGCCTAACACGCGTCACCGTTTAGTCTTTTCACGTGAGAAAGATGAAGTCTACGTATTCAATATCGTAGTACTAAGAGAGTTAACTCTCTTAGCACAACGTTACATGCAGAGCGGACTTAAACAATCTGTATGCTAACCCGACTCAAACGGTAGTCGGTAAAAGCTCATCAAACCCGTTGATGGCTGAGGGTTTGCCAAAAATCCTATATATGCAAAAGTCACTAACGCATCATCTTCATTAGTTGGTCTCATGACTTGAACATCTAACAACTTCGGGATAAGATCCATATCTGCAAATGAAACACCTTTAATAGTTGGTCCTGCAGTCCGAAATGTGGGACCGCCACGTTCCAATGCCTTAAGAGCTTAAACTGTGTAGACTCCACCAAACGTACGAGTATAAACTGTGTTAACGCCGGTCAACGCGTTACAACAAAGGCTAATGCCGAACAACGTGTTACAGTAAATATCGATGTCGGTCAATGCATCGATAATTTCACCAAAATAAGGCTAAGAAAAAATTTTAGGTCAAAGGATAATTCCAGGTAGTTCAATCACATTCAGATACCTATTCCCGACAAAGATGATCAGGTCAATGTCAACTCAACGATACGAGCTAAGTTCATAAACTTACGTATCAACTTCAGTTCAAGATTTTAACAACGGTCAAATGATAAACACAGTACCGGAAGAACTTCATCTATTCGACAACATACTGAATAGACTGAAGGCTGAAGAAGTCAAGAATTGAGGCAATTCACGTGTCCTTTTATGCGATCTCCTCAACGAAATACTGAAGAGATTGAAGAGAGGGCTTGTCTTATCCAAAACATTTCAGACTTTTCTATAAAAGAATGAGTCCGAAACACTTTGGAGGGGGTATCTGTAGGTATCTCAAAATGTCTATAGATGTCCACACGTAGCTCGAGATAAAGAGAAGACGATGAACACCATCATCCGAGTCAAGAAAGATTATCCAGATGGTCCGCACGCTTGTTGGTCAGTTCCAAGTGTCCGCCGCGCTTGTCGGTCAGCTCCAAGTGCCAGTCGCGCTTGACGGTCAGCTCCAAGTGTCGTAAAGAAGCTAACGAGCATATGAAGCAAGTTAGCGAAGCATACAAGTCAACAGGATGACCAGATACGTAAAACGACAGAAAATACAAGTCCCGGAAAATCACAAAGTGCCAAAGAGTTCAGTCAAGGCCAAATTTCCCACGCCAACACAGGACAGCGACAACTGACCCGCACCAGCGCTCATCAGCAGCAGCTGACCCGCGCTAGCGCGGGTCGGCCGTAGCTGACCCGTGCTCCCGCGGGTCAGTCACGGCTGACCCGCGCCCCCCCGCGGCTCAGCAGGACCTGCCGCGCAGTTCTGAGCTCCAAACGCGTTTTTGACAGGTCTTTTGCTGTTTTCTCGGAATTTGTTCGTTCCTGAGTGTCTCAACTGATTGGATATCATCCACAAACATGGTTAGACCGTTATTAACTGAAAATAGGGTCAAATCATTCATTCTTATACAAATACCCCCATCCGGTGCCCTATAAATACAAGCCCAGAGCCTCCATTCTGAGGGGACAAATTATTATCAAGACGAGAAGGTACTTCCGAACTTCAGAGCCAAGAGCCACGAATTTCAGCAAGGGCTAGCGAGATCTCGGCGAACTTCGGCATAAAGAAGGAGTCTTTTGAAGGATCTGAACCCCGTTTCCACCTTTTCTTAAGATTAGGCTTGGTCTTAATCTCGAGAAGAGTATTGATTTCGCTTGGTCGATATCAGTACTTCAGCGAATACTTCCTTGATGAAGTAGGAGCTCTGATTAATCATTCTGTCAATCGGATCCGATCCGTAGGCGGTCCACGGATATCAACGTCCCCGGTACAGGTAAAGATCCCACACAAATAGAGACTAATAAATAGGATCTGTGTGTTGTTTGAAAGAGATTGTAATCAGTTATTTTCATTGTGTAAAAGTCTTATAAAAAGACTAACTTTTGTTGAGTTTATTGTAACGCCTGTAATAGATTCAATCACAATGAAGAAAACAATTTCTGGCCCAAACATGTATCTTTTTTTTTCCTTTTGGATTTTGTTTAGATGTGCTTATTGAACAAAATATTCATTAATCCATGAGTGTTATTTCTTCCTCAATTTCTTGCTTTATCAATGCTGTTAAAAGGTGAAAATGTTGTGACAGACATAAAATTAGATCTCTTCTGAACAATTTTTTTCCCTTTTCCCCATCAATCAACTATGTCAAATAACCCATGAAATCCTATAGTATTACTGAATCTGTTTAAAGGGATGAAAAGAATGGTTGTATGCATGAGCGTTGATTCTGGTACATATACCCGTCCATGGAAACCAAATTTTATCCAATTATGGTGCGGTTGCACCAGAGTTGCAAATATTTCCTGAATTAAGTACTATTCCCTGATTTTCTAAAAACGAAATTGTGTGATTCGCAGGTATAGGGGTTTTTTTTTTTTACTCTGACATTTGAAGATTTGGGATCGAATTCCAATTTCATATGGGGCATGCAAATAGCACAAGACTAAAATGATTAAGGCCATGTTTGGATGCTGGAATCAAATAAGGTGGGAGAAAATGAAATTCCAAAATTTTAATAATGGACTTCTAACCCAAGTTGAGTCTTGGACATTGATTGTAAGTAAATCTGGAGGCGTCGATCTTGTCCTGTAAGGTGCTAGTGACCCTGACCTCCACTGAGGAACATTTTGCTGGATGATATCAGCTCTGCTCCTTGTTTATTAGATTCCCTTTTTTTTTTTTTAATATGCTTGATTGCTGTACCCTGAGAGGTTCTCCTCACCATCTTTGGGTTTTGTTTTATTATTTTTTCTTATTAACGTAAAAGCATATCTTTGGGTTTTATTTCATTTAAAATGTCAATTGTATAGCATCAAATGGCGACCTGCCGTCATCGGCACATTCATTTCACTGGTCGATGCAAAATTAAGTTCGGTTGGATCTGATTACAGCAAGTCATACTACATTAGAATTTCAATTATATGCTCTACTCGTAAGTGTTTTGACGCATTGGTGATTTGTCCACTAAAAGTACCACATATTTTTATCATCGTAAAAAACTTCTTCATTCTGCTGAAAACAGAGAGAATTTTCTTTTCTTGAAAATTTTTCCTCTCCCTCTCCAGGTTCCAAGTAGCCATCTGAATTAGTTTCTCCTGACCTTACCCATCTGCTTAGCTTTTCTTTATTTTCCTTTTATATCGGAGTGATTTGGGAAAAAATTTCCCTCGCGTTCACTGGTTTATGTTCAGATGATTTTGCTGCTTATTTAAATAGTCTCCATAGGGTTTCTGCGAGTCTGTTCTCGATCGCAAAAAAAAAAAAAAAGAAGGCTCTGTGCATGCTACTTCTATTAACTATCGACAAATTCTCCCTCACCTTCTTTTTCAATTAATTTGATAATTGCATCTACAAACCCCACGCCAATTCTTCTACCGATTATTAACACTCGGCAAGTTCTTATCTTTGTGTTGTTGACCATGGCAAGCTTTCCTGAGCTCATTGAACCTGTCCATGTCAAAATTTTGCGTCTTCATGAGCCGCTTCTGCTTCGCAGAGAACCGACTCTCGAAGAACCCCTCGAAAGAAGGTTCCCTCGACGTCCTCAGAAAGAAGGCATAACTCGCCATGAAATACACGGAAGTGACGTAGAAGCAGATGGGCTCCATCACATCCCACGACAACTCCCAGAAAGTCAGGCGCATGAATCCTGTTGTTTGCAGAAGCAGCAATCCCAGCCCACACCACAGCTCTCTCCTCACCAGCGCCTCTGCCTTCACATCTATCTCAGCTTTTTCCTCCTCCATTGCCCTCAGCTCGTCTACTCTTGGGTCGTCCTTGTTCTCCTTTGGAGTTGGTAGCGGCATCACGCTCTCGATTGCTCTTGCTACCTTCAAATTTGAAGAAAAAAATATTTAGCACATTCCATCTCTGGCAACCAAATTTGGCTTATCCTCTCAGGGTAAAACAGTCAAAACATTTTCACTCAGATGTCTATCTTCGTTTGAGCAAGCTAGGGCCTATCCTCAATTAACCCATTTAATTAAAAAGGACAGTTTATTAGCATTCAAATAATAATTTGGAGTACTTGCGACTAAAGATTAAGGAAAAAAATTATCACCTGGTCAGGGCGAAGAAAGACGACATTCCCCAAAACGATGACAGCACCCGAATCATCAAGAAGCTTGGCTACACTCATCCCCGGCTCAAAACCCCCACCAACATCGCTGCATATCCCTACGAACTCTGAGTAGGAAACCTGACTCTTGGGTATCCCCCGCAGCCTCCTCCTCACGGCCTCCACCTGTGAAGCTCTCAGCACCTTCTTTGTATCCGTTACCGATATATAATTCACCCCCTCTCTCAGGTCCTCTCCCTTCGACGTCGACGCTTGGTTTTTGTTCACAAGCTTGTCACCTGCCGGAAGATATGGATAGAGCCCTCGGAGAAATCCTCTGTGTTCTTCGCTACCGTTAGACTCGTTGTTGATGAAGGGAGGAAAAGTCATTGTGGTGGTGGTTCGAGAAGAGAAAGAGAAGGATGATTTGGCCATGTTGAAGAAGCGATTAGTTATGGTTTTTCTGTAGGCCATGACCATATGAAGGTGATGCCTTAGTTTGCGTTTCGATGGAAGGGCATACCGAGATTATGAGGTGCAGGGGTTTTTATAGGAGGGAGAAAATATCTATGGGAGCGTGTATGTCGTGATTGCGTCAGAAGGAATTTTGGCGCATCTTAAGACCAGCCGAGGATTGGGACGGTAAGTGCCTTAACCAAATACTACCTCCAATTCAATTTGTTTTGGAAACCTTTGGGGGCTTCAAGTCCAAGTGGCAACAGAGTTTGGGCGGTTTGACTCAGGAGGATGGGTTTGGGTTAGCTCCAACCTCACCCATGTAGAGACACAAACACCTCTTAATTAGCTCACTCGTCTCTTCGCTAGAACTTATCTACCTGTTACTATGAGACTATGAATCATGTGACCTTATGAGTCCTATTAATGACCAAAATATTGCATTCCTTACGTAGGTCGTAAAAGATGATCCTGAATTTGTATTGATTGAATCGTGTATTACAAACTAGAAGTCCTTTCCACACAGAAGAATAGAGAATTGATCTGATCTCTCTTTTGTTTAACGTTGGATCTTTGGGTCGAAATGATGCCTCACTCGATGCTTAAGTCGAGTTTGCTTCATGTTGATGATTCGAACAAGATTGTGAACAAACTTCCTCGCGTGGTAGAAGTTTTGTTAGAGTTCGAGTACCCAAGCTAAGATACTTGAAGGCCGAGTGCACAATTCTCTCAATCCTAGGTTCTCTCTTTTTTTTGGTAGCCATTAATGGTTATTTACAGAGGAGAATGGTATGTAATCATCTCACATTTTAAGCCTTAGTGGCTGAATTTATTAAGCAGTGCAGGCGGACTTGACGCTGCAGGCGGACTTGAACGTTCAGGCGAGCTTGAAAAGCTTGCAGACGAGTTAGAGCATGCAAGCGAACCTTGTCGGCGAAGTTAAGTGTTCGGGCGAACCTAACTTTGTACGAGCCATCATGGCGGAGCTTGATCAGTCCAGGCGAACTTGAATCTTCATGAGTCATTTAGGTGAGGCCTAACTAACAAGCGAACTTGGTTTTGCCGACGAAGTTCGAGCATTAAGGCGAACTTGACTTCGTTCGGGGCAAACTTGAATGTTTAGGTGAACTTTTAAGCTTCTTCGCTTGTTCTAAGTTTATTTGTCTTGCTTCACAACTCGTATATGTCCATATATTGATCAAAAGCTTTCTTTGTTAGGGATAGAGGCAATTTTACTTACCTACAAAACCCTCATCAAAGTTTTCAGATCTCAGTAGTGACTTAGAGCGGGGTCTGAAATTCTTTGAATATTTTGACTTGCAAAATGATCACTATTCACCAATTTAGGCGAAGTGGGAAACTTTCCAACGAACTTGGCCATTCTGGTGAAGTTGAGTTCTTTAGGTGAAGCTATTGGGTTCAGGCGGACTTAGAATTACAAGTGAACTAGGCAGCTACAGGCGAACCAAGCAGCTGTAGGCGGGCTTCAAAGTTTGCCAGCCGAGGCAATGATGGCCTGCAGATCACATTAAATGTGATGTGATTTGGCCTCGTTGTGTTACACGCTCAATCTGAACTGTTACGTCAGTTAGAGATCAGATCTGAACTGTTTCTTTGAGAAGTAATATTGATTGTTGATTTCAAAAAATCGAATCTCAACCGTTGAATTGAACCGTCACATCGATTGGAGATCAAATCTCAACAGTTTATTTCTCCCGCCTATATATAGGCTTGTTCTTCCTCAAGAAGAAGCCATTGCGATCTTGTTCTCTCGACTAGAAGAAGAAAATCTCACGCGATCTTTTTACTCTAACTTTCTCTATGGCGCCCAAGACTAGAGCCGTTGTTGCTAAGGCCCCCGCTACTCCTCATGTCGCTCCGCCCTCCTTAGGTAAGCTCAAAAGACTTCGTCTTTTTGTGTTCTTTCATTGGTACAAAACCTTGGGGTTTGAAGAAGATGAACAAGTGTAGTTCATTCTTCTAGCGAAGTTTGTTTGTTATGAAGAACTTCGTTGTCTAGAGAAGTTCGTTAGTTCTAGCGAACTTCGTTTGTGCTGGCGAACTTCTTTGTCTAGAGAAGTTCGTTTGTTCTGGTGAACCTCACTGTTAGGTGAAGTTCATTTGTTCACGCAAACTTCGCTATCTGGCGAAGTCAATTCATTCAGGCGTACTTCCTTAGCGCGCTAGCATAGCAGAGTTCACATGCATAGTCGAGTTTGTCTGTTTAGTAGGGTTGGTGAAAATTTTCACTTTGTCAAAGATTTATAATCTCTCTCGTATCCTTGTTTTGTAGTGGTTTACTCTGGAGCTGCTATCCCAAGGGTGAGTGCCATTGGCCATGACAGTGGGGTAAGGTTCCCTACTCTAGCGGCATTCCTCATTCGTGAACCTGTGTTGATTTTCTCCCTTGATAGTTCTATAGAGCGTGAACAATTAATCTCCGAAGGGCATTGGCTCACGCTTCGAGAGCTCATCACGGATGCTGACATGACCGATTCTAAGCGTAGGGAGATAAGGAAACCTTCCTTCCTTTTTAGAGATACGAAAACTGATCCAACCAGCTTATATCTTGGTGAAAGCTAATGGCTTCGTGTCATAGATAACATCCGCTACTTCATCCCCGCCATGCCAAGGGGGTTTTCCATTGTAGAATTGTGGTCACTCTCTATGCTAAGAGTAATAGACTGGGACCTAACCCCCACTCAAGATGGAGTTACCTGCGGCCTCTTCATAGGCTCGAAGGTCGGCTTTGGTATAGATAGCTCAGGAAAATGTGTCACGACCTTGCATCCCGGCTTATTGTAGAATGACTTGCCAATGGGAGAGACAACGACGGTGGCTCAGACTTTCCGCCATAGCTTTTTCAATGCTGTGGGCCAGTTCTCGTCGAAGGACTTTCGTGCTCCTGGATGCTGTTAGGACTCTTGTTTATGAGCCTACTTTCTAATCTAGTTTAGATGATTAACAAACAATTTATAATTGTGTTTTCTAGTATTTGTGATTTGTTCAATGTGTATTTAGGTTGAAAGGATTTGTGCCGCAACAATGATACTTGGAATGAAGCCGACACAATTCAAGATCAAAGAATCAAGATCAAGCTTCATGCATATCAACTGGGTATAATAGGTTTAGGAATTATACTTTGTGTGTTATGCTTAGAGCTTAATTTGTTACACACACGTATTTATCGTAATATGAGTATTTTTGAGAAAACATTGAGTCTTTGGATTATTGACTTAACAATAACATTTTATATCTTTTCCAAAGTCTATTAATCCATTCAAAAGAATTTGCAAATGTGTTTGAAATCATTTTGTCAAAATCAAGTGTCTAAACGAACTCGAATTTTTTGAGATTTTACAAAATGACGAGGTTTCAAAAACAGTTAATGATATTTAAAATTTCTTTTCTAACATGTTTATATTTATGAATATAAACACTTTTCCAAGTTTTATAATTTTTAGAATTTATTCACTATTTTTAAACACACTTTAAAAATCAAATTTACTGTTTAAAACTAGGTTGTGCAAGTTTTTCGGTTGACCGACACTGTTTATTAGTCGACTGATGAACTGCTCTGAAATTGCTGAAAAGTTTTTGCTCAGTAGACTAATCTCCATTAGTCAACTGGACAGTATTTTCGGTCGACCGATGACTTGCATCAGTCAATCGATACCTTTCTAGAATCAACTAATGGTCAACTCATCGGTCGACTGAACAGCGTATCAGTCGACCGACGACATTGTAACGACTAGTTTTTTTGCCTTGCTATTTTTGAGGCTATAAAAGAGTTTAAACCCCCACTTCCTTCAAGAGGTTTTTCAAGGGGTTTTAGCAAGAGTTTGTTTCAGTTTTTCTCAACATTTTTGAGTGGTGGTTTATGTGAAGAAATTTTCACAAAGAGATCGACCGTAAATCCGATTTTGAGGCATTCAACCTCAAACATCCTATTCTACATCTCTTTGCTTAGAGAAGTTTTTATAAACTTACTTTCTAGCAAATTTACATTTTTATTATCATATATAAGCTAGATTTGATTGAGTTTAATTTGTTTTACTTATTGTTTCACACACAACCATTGAGCTTAAACATTTCACATATTGTATAAATTTGGATTATGGGTGTGATTTATTGAGTGTGAGCTTACACTTTCATTCTCATTAGTATTAGAGAACAAATCTTGTATTTGAGCTTAATTATTGTGAAAACATTGTAATACACAAGGACACTTTGAGGAGTGGTTGGGTGAGACATGGTCAATTCCAAGAGGAGTGGCTTGGTTGTAAAAGTCTAAGGAGAGGTAGTAATTCCAAGCACTTGAGAAAGGTGACACGGGATAGGCCAACACTTAGAGGAGTGTATTATATATTGACAATTATGTGAGTTGTAAATGTTATCGGTGAGCGTTGAAAAACCGATTGTGTAGTTATTTTTATGATATAGTGGAGTATCTCCTCGATGGTGAGGAGCGGAGACGTAGGTCGAGGGTGACCGAAATTTGTGTTGTGTATTTGTTTGACATTGGCATATTTATTCTCTTGTATATTTTCATATCATCTTTTGTCTCATGTTTATATCACCCTTAGTTTAATTCTATATCCTTGCATTCATATCTTATTATATATTGCTAGAATATTAGTTAATAGTTTTAATTTAACATCAATATCGGATTAGATTAGCAATTACCCTATTTACCCCCTCTAGGGTACTTTTATTTGGTATCAGAGCTTGGTGCTCTTGATTTGTGGCTTAATCGCCTAGAGTCAAAGATCCAAGCTTTTATATCTTGCTAATTTAGTTTTAATAATTATTTTATTGCTGGCATTTATATTATGGATATGCACGGTGCACCTAGTTTAGGTTATGACATAAAGTTTGCTCCTAAATTCAATAATTTTTCTTATGCTCAATATTGCTTTAGATTTAAACTATTTATTAAATCTAAAAATATTTAATTATAAAAAGTTATTGATTGTGCTTATGATGTGCCCACATTGGAGAAATCCAAGTTAAATGATAAGAAGATATCTATTATGAATAAGTTATTATTGGAATTTTTGCTTAGTACGTTTGACTCATCCATTTCTAACAAACTTGCTTCATTTGACAGTGCTTACAAATTGTGGAAACTTATAGAAGCACAACAAGGCAACTTGGAGGAGATCCAGTAGATTCTGGCAGATTCCACTTCAAGAGAGAGCATAGACATCATTGGAGCTTCATCGTGCACATGGCCACTAGTCGATAGGCCTAGTGAGGTATGTAAGTCTGATTCTGAAAGTGAATTATCTTTAAATGAACTCACTTGTGCTTATAAGAAGTTAATGCATGCCTACAATAAATTGCACCATAACTATGTAGATTTAAAAAGCAAGCATGTAAATTTAAAATCCGACCATGATTTATTAGCATCTAAATTTGATACTATAGCAAAAAAAATGTGATCCTTGAAGAGAATAATAAAAAATTAAAATTAGATCATATTGGCTTGACATCTAAGATTGCTAGTGTATCTCATGAGAAAAATGTTACCATACAAGAAGTAGAAACAATTAAAAATAAATTGAATTCTTTTAAAAATAATCATGTTTGTTCTACTTCTATTATCAATACAAATGTGCAAAATAAAGAGTTGAATCACATGAATAACCATATTTCTTCTTTAGATTCAACCCTAACCAAATGTATTAATAATCATAAGAAGCTTGTGGATATGTGTATTAAGTCGAATGTAAATAATTCAAAATCATTATACACTATGCACACATATATATAGCAAAGTTTATAAGTGCTCTATTTGCAATCGTAAAGGCCATTTAGCAAAATTTTGCTATGATGCACATAAACATTCTAATAATACTACTTCATGTGCATCTCATAAAGTTTCTACATCTCATACACATACACATGCACCAAATAGTTATTAAAAACATGTTAATACATATAAGTATGATTTTTGTGGTTGTTTTGGTCATTTGACCAAATTTTATTTTGATTTAAAAAGAATATCACATTTGCAAAATGCTTCAAAAAGATCATCTATGTTTGCAAATGTTCCTCGTGCACAACCACAAGGTCAACACAAACAAATGCACCAATTTTATTGCACCTATTGCAATAGGAATGGTCATTTGCATAATTATTGTTATGATCGTGTCCGTTCACAAAATGTGCCTAAATGGGTTTATAACCCAAGGGTATTAAATTCAAATGATAGGGGTCATGTTCGTAAATCTTTTGGCACTGAAAATGTTTGAGTGCCAAAACAAGTTGTCTTTTAATGATGCCATCAAATGATAGGGGTCATGTTCCTATAATTTTTATGTTGTCGAGCTCTTTACTTCTTTGGATCCTCTTCCGTTGCTCAGTATAACTTCTTTCTCTCCAATTTTAGTTGTTTTTCCTTTTTTTCTAAGTTGTTTATCTAGAGCTTATTATCTAGGGTTTGTTTAATCTAGGGTTGTTTCTTATATAAAATCATTTAAGATCTTTTTTATCAGATTATCATGTCTCGATCACATCTCAAAAGATCCAGATCTAGTAGAACCGAACCCGCTCCCACTCCAGCGACTGAATTTGCTTATTATGAACAATATCTTCATAATCCATTATTAATTAGCAAATATCGTGCTTATTGTCAACTTAAAATCTTTCCCGAGAGATTTGTCAAGTTTGATGATTTTGCTCATTTTCTATTGCATACGTACATTAATGATGCTGGACTGCATGATTTACTCTCTATTAATCATCTTCCATATTATCCAAATCTTGTACGTCTATTTTATACAAATATGCAACTAGATCAATCTGATGTGAATACCCCTTTCGTTACCTCTGTTGTTAAGAATCGTCATATTATTTTCACTGTGCATCAATTAGTTGAGATTCTTGACATTCTTTTTAGGGACACTGTCCTGAAGGAGGTAGATTATGATGATGAAAATGTTGATTCTCTGATTCTTCTTCTAGGAAAACAATTTCCTCTAGTTAACAGTTCAGCTTCGCCTCTTGCGATAATCATTGCTCGTATTGTTTCTTACGACATAATTCCCAAGACTGAGGGTTATGATCATTTCTCACAAGAATTGACTAGTGTGGTTTATGCAATTATTGGTAGCCGTGATGTTAAATGGAGCAAAGCTATTTTTGATACCATGGCAATAGGCCACACGAGATTCCTTCATTTTGGAGCCTTTCTAACTAGAATTTTCACTCATTTCAAAGTGGATCTATCAGATGAATCTCCTATTGAGATTCACGATTTCTTTGATTCTATTGTTTAATCTAGGATGAGTCTCCCTGTCACTCAGTATCGATTAGACCATCCTAAAGATCATGTAGTTCCTCCTATAGATGAATCATCATCTCAGCCTTCTAGCTTTGGGACACGTACTCGTCCTTCACGTGCTTCATCTTCCACCCCTTCTAGTGTTCCGAATGATTTCATTAACCGTTTGGATAGCTTAGAGGAGAGAGTATTTGCCCACATGGACTATAACGAGAGAATGATAGAAGAGATATATGTTGATGCTGATAGCTGGCGTAGAGAGCTGATGAGTAGGTAGGATGATGGGTTTGCTAGGATTGAGAGTAGACTAGATAAGGTTTTGAGGGTCCAGCAATAGCTTATGGACTTGTATATGCTCCATCCTCCTCCTCCGGGTCACGGGCATTCTGATTCTTGAAGACAAGAATTTTCTATTTGGACTTGTATTTTGTTTCTCTAGAACTATGTGTTTTGTTTCTTTAGTTTATTTGGTTTGTAGTCTTTGTTTAGTTTGAACTATGTATTTTCGTTTACTTTGGTATGAACGATGAGTTTGTGCTTCTGAAATCATTGTAAACACTTTTATGATGATATATATTGGTTTGAGCTTATGGATCATCCTAACTGTGTTTTATAATGTACTTTTTGTGTGGTTAGTTGTTTATGTTTTGCTCACATAATTATTATGCATATATTCTTTTGTGATGAAAATCTATGCACAAATTGCCTTAATTATCATTGAACTTATATTATCTGGCTTTTTGATAGGGAGAGCATTCTCTATATTTGTTTTATACTCACCATGCTTATATTCGCTCTTTATCTCAATATTTGTTTTTCCCATTTTGATGTTGACAAAGGGGGAAAAACAAGTGGTTAGTGAGTATCTTGTTTGTGCACTTTATATTCTCTTATATCTATTGATAAAATTATTTGTCATCATCAAAATGGAGAAGATTGTTAGGACTTATGTTTATGTGCCTACTTTCTAATCTAGTTTTGATGATTAACAAACAATTTATAATAAAATTTTTTCAGTATTTGTGTTTTGTTCAATGTGTATTCAGATTGAAAGGATTTGTGCCGTAACAATGATACTTGGCATGAAGCTGATGCAATTCAAGATCAAGCTTCATGCACATCAACTTGGGTATTATAGCTTTAGGAATTATACTTTGTGTGTTATGCTTAGAGCTCAATTTTTTACACACACGTATTTATTGTAATATGAGTGTTTTTGAGAAAATAACTAGTCTTTGGATTATTTACATAACAATAATATTTTATATCTTTTACAAAGTCTATTAATCTATTCAAAAGAATTTCCAAACGTGTTTGAAATCGTTTTGTCAAAAGCAAGTGTGTAAACGAACTCGTATTTTTTGAGATTTTGTAAAATGATGAGTTTTCACAAATAGTAAATGATATTTTAAAAGTTTCTTTTCTAACATGTTTATATTCATGAATATAAATATTTTTCCAAGTTTCATAATTTTTAAAATTTATTTGATATTTTTAAACACACTTTGAAAATCTAATTTACTGTTCAGAACCGGTTTGTGCACATTTATCGGTCGACTGACACTGTTCATCAGTTGACCGATGAACTGCTCTGAAATTGCTAAAAAGTTTCTATTCTGTCGACCATTCTCCATCAGCTGACTGAACAGTGCTTTTGGTCGACCGATGGCTTGCATTAGTCGATCGATAGCTTCCCAAAATCAGCCAACGGTCAACTCATCAGTCGATTAAATAGCGTATCAATCGACCAACGGTACTGTAACAGCTAGTTTTTGTGTCTTGCTATTTTTGAGGCTATAAAAGAGTTTAAACCCCCGCTTTCTTCAAGAGGTTTTTCAGGGGGTTTTAACAAGAGTTTGTTTCAGTTTATCTCAACATTTTTGAGTGGTGGTTTATGTGAAGAAATTTTCACAAAGGGATCGATCATAAATCCGATTTTGACACGTTCAATCTCAAACATCCTATTCTACATCTCTTTGCTTCGAGAAGTTTTACTAAACTCACTTTCTAGAAAATTTACATTTTTATTATCATACATAAGCCAGATTTTATTGAGTTTAAATTTTACTTATTGTTTCATACACAACCTTGAGCTTAAACATTTCATATATTGAATAATTTGGATTGTGGGTGTGATTCATTGAGTGTGAACTTACACTTTCATTCTTATTAGTATCAGAGAACAATTCTTATATTTGAGCTTAATTGTTGAGAACACGTTATAATACACAAGGATACTTAGAGGAGTGGTTGGGTGAGACGGGGTCAATTCCAAAGGGAGTGGCTTGGTTGTACAAGCGTTGGGAGAGGTAGTAATTCTAAGCACTTGAGGAAGGTGACACGGGCTAGGCCAACACTAAGAGGAGTGTATTGTGTATTGACAATTGTATGAGTTGTAAATGTTATCGGTAAGCGTTAAAAACCGATTGTGTAGTTGTTTTGGTGATATAGTGGAGTATCTCCTCGAGGGTGCGAAGCAGAGACGTAGGTCGAGGGTGACCGAACTCCATGAATATATTCTTGTGTTTGTGTTTGACATTGGCACATTTATTCTCTTGTATATTTTAATATAGCCTTTTGTCTTATGTTTATATCGCCTTTAATTTATATCTATATCCTTGCATTCATATCTTAGTATATATTGCTAGGATATTAGTTAATAATTTTAATTTGGCATCGATATCAGATTAGATTAGCAATTACCCTATTCACCCCTCTTCTAAGGTACCTATTTGATGGGAAAATTAAAGAACAAAATGGAGAATTGAATTTGTATTATTCTTTCTAACAGTCTTTAGAAAAAAAATGAGTTACAATTCTCTCAATACAATCATTCTCTAACAACTTAGAAAAAGAAATTACAATCTTCTTGTATTGGATTCTTGATTTACAAAAGAGAGAAAGATCGACAGAGATCCTTTCCTTTGTTTAAAACTAGATTCTTCTTGGTGTCGATGGGCTTTCGATCTTGTATCCCATTGACGACTCTAACGTTTTACTTCATTAGAACACGGTTTCTTCCTCTTGATTGATGTTGAGGAGGACTTGCGTGACAAGTTTGAACAGAACTCTTGATGAGTTTAGGAACTCAGTGTGAGTTTTAAACTCTGTAGAAGAGTTGATTTGAATCGAAAATCGATTTTAAGTCATGTACCAAAGCTCCTTGTTGCTGAATAATACTCTTGGTTGCTGATCTCCTTAGAAGGTTTTGTGATCCAAAAATTCTAGCCAGCCGAAAATCAAAATTTTTCCTTGCCCATAACTTTGTTGAGTTTGCTTGATATTTATAGAGGGATTTTGGGTGTAACTTCCTCTGAATCCGCTCCTTAATAGGGGCTTAATTACCCTATTAATCGGGTGTAATAGCCCCCTTAAACCGCTCCCCAGGTCGTGGTGAAAAATGGTTTTTGGAACTATTTGAATCTCGTTTGAATGGATCAAACGCAGGTCCTGCGTTGCTGGGTGTGAATCCTGCGTTCGAACGTAGAGTTTGGAAGCTGCATTTGAACACAGCGTTTGGAAGCTGTGTTAGTAGCTAAATTTGAGCTGCGTTAGTGGTTGATAACGTAGTGGTTGTGTTGTTTTAACTCTAGAATGCGGCCACTTGTGTTTCATTTTTAGGATGCAGAGATGAGTTCTGCGCCTTGGATTGAAGAGATCGTTGACTTGTAATCTCTTCTGTCAGAGCGTCACAAAGATCATCGTTTTGTAATCTTTGTTTTAGCTTCTTAAAATGTGAGAGTCATCAGATTATAACTCCCACTGTTATTTGTGAAGGTTATTGATCGGTGCTTTCATCAGTTGTCATAAAGGTTGTCAGATTGTAACATTTCTCGATCTACATGAAAATCTTCCAATTGTAGCCTTTATTTGCTGATGTGAAAGTCATTTGATTGCACTTTCATTGTTGTATTGTTAATGTGAACGTTGTCAGATTGTAACTTCTATTGTCGGTGTTTGATTGAGATAAGCTATCTATTGTAATTTTTTTAGACAGCCTACAGAACTCCCTCTAAAGTTTCAAAATATCGCAGTTAAGTGGGATGAATTTTTGGAATACTTTGGATCCTAAATTGGTTTGAGATTAGTTGAATGATGGTTCACTATATCTGTTTTGAAGGTATCGTGAACTTGATTGTAGAAATTTGTTACACAGGACCCGTATGCTGGTGACCTGCAACGTAATAGGATTTTTAGCAAATCCTCAGCCATCAATTGATTTGATGTGCATTTACCGATTACCATTTGAAATCGGGCTAGCATGTGAATTATTTAAGTCTGTTCCACATATGACGTTGTGTTAAAAGAATAAACTCTTTTAGGCGTAGTGCTATGATATTGAATACATAGGCTTTGTGATTTTTACGGGAAAAAGACTAACCGCGACGCGTGTTAGGTATCGACTTATCTCTAATTAGGAATCGAGACAAAATCCTTCATACATGTGAGACATGAATTTTGGCGTTAGTAATAACAACCTACTACGATATTGAATATATAGACTTCGCTGAATATGTGAGACGCAACTCAGATCTGACCAAAATGATTCTTGTAGGTATTGTTGAACACCCAAGGCGCAGCCTAAATTTGGCTAAAATTTATTATAGGTATCGATGAACACCCAAGGCGTAACCTAAATTTGGCCAAAATGATCCTTGTAGGTAAGGATGAACACCTAAGGCGTAGCCCAAATTTGGCCAAAATGATCCTTGTAGGTATTGATGAGCACCCAAGGCGCAACCCAAATTTGGCCAAAATGATCCTTGTAGTATTGATGAACGTCCAAGACGCAACCTAAATTTGGCTAAAATGATCCTTATAGGTATTGATGAACACCCAAGTTGCAACCCAAATTTGGCCAAAATGATCCTTGTACGTATTGATGAACACCTAAGCTGCAGCCTAAATTAGGCCAAAATGATAATTTCAGAGGACTCACTCTATCTCTTTTCTTGATCAGCTCATCAAGGGTGATAATTTTAACAATATCCTTATTAATCTTAGTGGGAATGTTAAGCTATTAAAACGAAGAGTTGCGCGAGGGATCCAATTCAGTGTTATCAGCGATAACAATTAGAATTTGTCTGTACTCATCCAAGAGGCTGGATAGCTTCTTGTCATAGGCTAGTTTCTACTCGGCTTTCATCACTTTGATGGCCATTGCAAGCTTCTACGTATAATAACCCTAATGGTAGTGGCAGTTTGATGGGATGGTTAAATAAAAAAAACCTGACATTCGAAAGCTAAAATGCAGAATTGGTCCTTTGCGTTTAGCAGTTAAAACATAGGGTTAAATCTTGCGTTTGAAACTTGAAATACAGGGTTAGGCCTGACGTTTGAGAGTTAAAATGCAGGGTTAAATATTGCGTTTAAAAATTGAAACGCAGGGTTCAGCCTGACATTTGAGAGCTGAAACACATGTTTAAACCTTGCATTTAGCAGTCTAACTGGCTCAAGATGAGTAGGATTTTCACCTAAAATCTCGCTCTGATTTGACAGCTCTAGCTATCCATAAAATAGACTGCCAAAGGTCAAATCAAAAGTCATCCGACTTTCGTCTTTAGTGCAAACTTTTCGTTTAGCCTCTAGCGAGCACTATTCATCTTCACCAACGAACCTCTTCATTTGAATCTCTGGTGAACTTTTCTTTATCTTCTCCGACAAGATTCAAATAGCTCCCAATGGCTCCTAAGAAGAAAACCAGCTATAAATCTCAGAAACCTACAGCGGCTCAGGGTGCATCGGCGGCTGAGGTCACTAGCAGTGCTCAGGCGACTACGCCGCTGCTGTCGGCTCCTCCGATCAATGATAAGTTGGGACCAAAATAACTTGTTTCAACAAATTTTGAACTGTCAACGCAGAGTGAAAACTCACGTTTTGCCATTAGAACATAGAGGTTACCCTCCGTGTTTTTGATTTGAGATACAGGGATAACCTTTGCATTTTGGATATGGAATGCATGGATGGCCCTTACATTTTGAATTTAGAACGCAAAGCTAGCCCTTGCATTTTGAATTTGGAACGCAAAGCTGGCCCTTACATTTTGAATTTGGAACACATGGCTGGCCTTTGCATTATCAACTAAGTTTTTTTAGACTTTTTGGCTCTCCTAATGTTTTAAACATTGATGATTATCTCTTCATGTGCAGTGCGCTACTCCAACGACCCTCTTTCATTCCATCACCACTTTGGTCATGAAGGTGGTGCAGATATAAATGTACTCTTCATCTCTCACTTGGAACTTCCGGTATTCAGAGATTAGAACAAGGAGCAAGCATAAATTATCACTCAAGCTTTTCCCAGGACTCTCAGAGCTCTTATTACGGTTGCGAAACGTGAGACAGTAGAACACAAAGCTTTAAAGAAGCCTGTGTTCTTATTCGGAGATTCTCTCAACATGGATGTTGCACAGATGTATGATGGAAACTACAAGTGGCTGCAAAACATCAATGGTCGCATCCTCTTTCTATCAAACATGGAACTAATGTTCCAGATCTCTTATTACCAGTGTGCTGTTTTCCCAAGATTCATGGACTGGTTCGGGAGCATGGAGGCTTTCTATTGGACACCTTACCTATCATGGTGTTCATCCAACTAGTTTCAATCGACAAAGAGTAGCTTTGAGACCTAGTTCGGTAAAGTAAAAACATCCAGTTGGCGAAACTGCTAAGCTGGCGAATACATTTATCCAAAAATTCATATCAGTAAGGGGCGAATTTCTCACAAAAGACTTTAGGGCTCCGATGTGGGTGCACTCTAACAAGACTTGATGGTGGCCCCGGATGACTGACTTTGTCCTGGATGAATTGAAAGGGCCACTTGAAGTTTCTGGCCTAAGGACCCCGATATTGGCTACCCGATACTGGATTCCTCCAAACTACAATGCTCTCTTTACGATATTGGAGTACTACAACCTAGACACCAGCATATTTTCACACCAGTTAGGAAGTAGGCTTTACTATCCAGTAGATAATCAAAATTTTAGGGTTATCATTTGGGGAATTGCCTTATGAGGAATTCATACCAGGGGCCGAGGAATTAAGGATTTTAAGGAAGGCCACTCCTAAAATTTATGAGACTTATTGGGAGTTAACGTGCCATTTCCACATATGTGCACAGATCACCAAAATGCACGGGAGCAGCGTCAAGCAAGGTTCTTGGGCTGACTACCTTTTCCATAACTTGCATCAGAGGAACATGGAGGTAACCCGCATGGCTGTTAGTACTATTGATGAAATCAATGATCGCATCGATGCTGCTATTGGCCATTATGTCAATGAAGCTCAGAAGGACATTTTCCCCTTGCTTACTAAATTTGAAAGTTTCCACTATCAAGCAGAGACTCTAATTTCTAACATGGTTCTGTTTGTCTACTTCCTCATACTATGGCTGAAGCGCTGTATGGTGCCCACCAGACCAGTGGATGCTATTACACCTGAAGTAGTGTATCCAACTATCCTCTTGGCTGACGGATGGCCTCTGAATCTTCTCATAACCATGGTGTGCTCTCTATAGAGTTGCCTTTGAGATGGACTTAGACGGGCGAAAAATTCTCCAGACTCCCACCCCAAGAGTGCCCATGCCATACATCTATTTGGTGTCATGGTTTGTTTTGCATTGCCCTACCTTGATGATAACACCTGCATCAAGTGACTCTTCAGTACCTCTTGTCCAACAACTCAAAACTGCTCAATGGTTGGTTGGTACTAAGTGAAATTCTGATAAATATTGACCAGGGATATTAGCTACAATATAGTTTGATGCTTTCCTAACTTTGAAGGAGGTGTGTATGGGCAAATGTAACACTCTATCTTTTTGCGTAGATGTTCGTGGAAGATTATATTCATGGCACACTGATAGGTTGCACCATCGTTCTTTAGTCCGAAGGGCATTACCGTATAACAGTACACCCCTAGGGGTGTTCTAAAAGCGGTGTGCTTTTCATCTTCAGGGTACATTTTAATCTGGTTATATCTTGAAAACCCGTCCATAAAAGACATCCTCTCATACCTACTAGTATTTTTGATCATGACATCTGTGATGGGGAGTGGAAATTCGTCCTTCAGACATGTAGTGCTTAGGTCACGAAAGTCGAAGCAAATTCAGACCTCGCCATTTTTCTTAGGCACGGGAATGATGTTAGCAACCCAGTCAGGATGTTTTTCCTCTCTAATAAAGCCTAAGTCGATAAGCTTTTTGACTTCTGACTCAATTGCTCCCATGATCTCTGGACAGAACCAACGTTGTTGTTGTTTGACAGGTTACGCATCCGGATCAATGTTGAGACGATGCATGGCTACTTTGGGATCAAGATCAGGCACATCTTCATAATTCCAAGCAAAGACGTCTATATATTCTCTGATGAAAGATATGTGGTCTTCTTTCTCGGGTGGTGACAAGCCCTCGCTTATGAAGATTGGCTTAGGATCGGATTCATCCCCCATGTTGACCTGGATCACCTTTTCTTCGGTAGGCAGCTCGTGCTGTTCGAAGCGCATATCCCACAAGATGTTAAGATGCTTAATCCAAGGATCGTTGATTGATTCAATCAATTCTTGGTCATCATCCGCATCTTCGACCGGATGACTAGCTGAAGCCATATTCACGGACATGCTTTTGAAGAAAGTTCCGATACTCACATCGGATTCCCATGATGATGTTCCGGATGAATGGTCTTAACACAGACAGTTGTCGGTCTCATTTTCTAAAAGGGGAGGAGTTGAAACATAACCAAACCCTCTTCTAGTTTTATGGTAATAATCAATAGGCTTTCCCTCTAAAGTGAAAGATCGAATTGGTGTTCGTCTTCCTTTCCTAAAGTTTAAACCTTCCTGTTTAGCAAAGTTATAACTCATTCTTCTCATCATATGGATGCAATTGGGTTCATAATAATAGAATTGTGGAGTTCTGGGATAATCCTCTGAACTCTCCTGACCAGGTAGTTCGTAATTGACTTTTACAAAATAGATTAGCTTTTTCCCTTTCCTTTTGGACGGGACCATGAAGAAAGCCTTCTGCACATCCTCCATCTTTTTGAATATGGTGAAGGATGATTTGAGTGGCAAAGTGAGTGATGCCTCGGCATACAATATGCGCTATAAATCAATACATGCATCTGTATCGGTCTCTATTTGTTCATATACAGAGGACACATCAGACAAGTACGTTAAATTAAAATCTTCATTAATGTACCACTCACCCGCACTCGGTACATTTTTATTGTTCTCATTCTAACCCATTACATCGAAATTCAATTTCCATGGACAATCTTCCTCAGGATCGGGCTCGATGTTAGCTTCATTGCCACTATCGGTGACCTCATTTAACTGTTCTGGCTCTTGAGAATCCAGGTAGAAGACCGAATCGGTGTAGAAGTTCCCCACCCCTCTGAAAGGTTGCCTCTTAGCGATCAGGGTTTTGACTTCTCCCTCCTCATCAGCATATTTCATAACCTGATAGAAGGTAGACAGGACAATATGATTCGCATAAATCTAAAGTTATCCCAACAACAGGTTGTAATACGTGTCAGTATCTATGATGTAGCAAGTGACCTCTGACTTGAGATCTCTGATTTGGCACCTGACTTTGATTTTACCTAAGGGTCGGGTGCTATTAGCGTTGAAGCTAAAGATAGTAGTCTGAGTAGAGTTCAACCGATATAAGGGAACCCCTAAGACTTGCATGACCCTATAGGGCATGATGCTGAGCGCTAAGCCCGGATCAACTTGTACGTGGCTGATCTCGGAAGAGCTGATATACCCCGTATAGTATAGAGGTCTATCATGCTTATGTCTTATCTGCATATCTTCCTGAGTGAATGATATGCATGGCAGACTTCTTGCAGCTTGTAGATACTGTACACAAGATTGTCCTTTAGAAGCTTCTGGAATTGGAGTAACTTGTGTAATAAAGCTCTTTGTGGTTGTTAAAGCTTCAATTAGAGCTTCCCTTTTGGTCTTGGACGGTCGCATGAGCTCGTACAGGGTGATCCTTATAGGGAGGTTAGCCAATTACACCATGATGTTGAATCGGAAGGGAGTGCTTGCTCCTCCAGTCTCCTGTTGGAGAAGGCTCTGGTTGAAGCAAAGCTCCTTTTGTTTCCCTTTGTCAATTGACTTCTTAGGAGCAGAACCCCCAGCCTCTTGGGCTTGTTCTTCTGCTCCTTGAGCATTTTGACCATAGTTTTTCAAATATGCTTTCCTTGATTGGGTGCCAGGGTTATCTTATTGATCTGTCGCAAGAACAATCCTCTCTTCTTCCGAGTCCGTGAGAGGTTTGAGATGATCATCATCTTCATTTATAGAGGGGCTAATCATATTGGATGACTTAGCATTGCCTCTCTTTATCTTAGAGAATGTGCTCGTCCACTACGAGTCTTTAATTAGGTCGGGATCGACCCACATCATTTCTCCTTTTGGAGTGGTAAGGGGTACCAAACCTTTATCCTTCTGACCTTGTAGGTCAGCATTCTTCATGTGCATTTCTCCCTAAAGGATAGAGATAACACCATCTACGACCACTACGGGTGGAAAATCTCCGAACTGGACCGATATAAAATTAGTGGATACAGTCTTCTATTCTCACTTCAGCTTAAGTTGTAATGACCGTGAAATTTTGATACTAGTTAAAATAATTTTTTTGGTATTTTAAAATATTAAATTATTATTTTTAAAAGAGTATTTATATTTTCTTGATTTTTTAGAATTTTCTATGATTTAAAAATCTGGTTTTATATTTATTTTAATAGTTTTGTTAATTATAAATTTAATTGTAATAGTAAAAACTTTTTAAATTAATATTTGATTAATATTATTGTTATTAATTATTTTACACTGATTTTATCCTGACTTTTCTCCTAAATTTGCTCCTTATTATTCTTCTAATTATTCCCCTAATTATTCTTGTAATCATTCCCTTAATTCCCTCTCTCCTCATCATAACCAGCTCTCACACACACACACACACACACACACACACACACACACACACTCTCTCTCTCTCTCTCTCTCTCTCTCTCTCTCTCTCTTCAATAATTCACACTCTCTCTCTTCTCCCCCTTGTTCTCAAATCCGCCCAAACTCCAGAGCCGCCGCCCTCCCTCATCGTCGAATCCTCCTCTCCGCCTCTCCCTGACGTTTCTCAACTCCTCCAAGCCTCAACGACTAACGTCCTGACCCCACGCCGCTCTTCTCGCATCCCCACAACGGCACCGCCAGCTTCGCCTTCCTCTGCCCACCACCAACACCGTCTCTCCTCTGCCCACCAACGTCTAACAGCCCCTTCGTCACCATTGACGCCGCCGTCCAGCTACACGAATCAGCTCGTCGACCCGCTGCACGCATTAGCGAACAACCAACAACAAGCAATGACGCCGCTGCCTCGTCCACAAGCTCCTTGGCCTCGTAGGAAAGATCTCATTACTTATTAACTCGTCATTCAATTTCTAGATCTGTTATGAGTTAATTAATTAGATTAGACTATAATATGATTTGTTATAGTGTATATATTGTGATTACCTACATGGATTGTTTAATGAATGACTATATGGAAGCTTGTTGCTTTATCACCAAGTAGTTATCTAATAGGAGAGACTGTACATGAAGATGACTTCTGTTAAAAGTATGATTTATAAGCGTGCTTCAAAGTATGGCTATACTCACTCGACATTGATATCGATATCCCTGTATGAGGTTTCCTGACTATTACTATTATAGTATTAACTAGACGATGCACTCTTGATCGGACGTGTTATTGATCACGGTTATTTTCATAGTTTTACAGAAGTCGATCCATGGTAACTCCGTGGCTACTACATAATATTTCATGTACGGTCACTTAAATTAATTTGACAAACATGGGGTTTATAAAGGGGAATTAGACGAAACATATAGCATGTATATAAACGGGCACATGTGCTTTCCTGATATGGTGAGTTTCTATATACATAGGCCAGAGGGCCAATACTTGACTTGAAGGCGTGGCTCCCGGACAGTTTACGGGGACCCGATTTTATATATAAAAAATATTCTTCTCCAATTCAAATAACATGTAAAATATGTATAATATACTTTTGTGTCTTCTGGAAGACTTTGTTAGTTTTGTTGAGATGTGGACCAGTGAGTTGTGATAGGATGGCTAGTAGTATGACCTCGTCAATTGGATGATTATGGATTCTCCTGACTGTTATACTCTAGTAGCGGATTGTATCTAGCTTGTTAGTATTCCAGTTGCATACTCCTATTATTACTACTATCATCACATGTTCCTATTTCTGTTATTGCATTGGTCACGCTTCTATTCTCATTACTGTTGTTGCATCTATTATTGCCTTGGTTATTGGACTGTTCCTATTTTTCCCTTGTGGGATCTTGTCATGTGCTATGCATGTTGACGTACATCTGTTTTCTATAGTGTACATCAGATTTAGAGGACAAACAGATCTAGCTTAGAGATGCATCACAGTCAGGATATTCTCAGCAGGAGTGCCTTACAGATAGAGTTGAAGAATAGGCCAAAGCTGAGTTATCTTTTCTTAGTTGATGGACCTAGTTGCTTTTGTAGTATTTTTCTTTCTCGTTGAATGATATATTTTATATTTCTTCAGTATTCAGTTGTTCAATAATATATAAGGGCATGTTGACCCGAATATTATGTCTTGGATGATATTCACTTGTGATATGGATATTCTATTCTGAGTTGTTTATTATATTCTCGCTATTTGTGATCGGGGACCAGTGCCTTTGCATTTATTTCTTGATGCTTCGCATATTAGACTGAGAAGAAATGGTCTATTATTTATTTTTTCTCAATCTAATACGTCGTGGGCTTGATCGCGTCCCTATTCCTTGTATTCTGGGAAGCGGGTGTGACAGGTTTTTTTGGTTGCCCATGCAAGTCTCGATCTCGAGTTTTCACCAGTGAGAATATAATGAATAATTTAGACCTTATCCTATCATATTTCATCCGTAAGACTATAGTTAGACCTTATCCTATCATCTTGATAAATTATGTCTTAGTCCCTGCCTTATCACTTTTTAACTCCTGAGCTTTCCACTGTCTCCTCACTTCCCGACTCCACTCTCTTTGTATAACTTCTCCTTCCTCATACCGGTCATTATTTATGTGTTATTATTTTTACAACTATGGTTTTTTTATTATTTGACTTATATATCATTTGATTGTATTGATTTTTGTATTATTTATTATATTATTTTATGTGTCACACACAGTGTTATATTGTATGTTTTTTCATTAAAAAATGTATAAGTAACTGAAAGTCTTTACTTATACCTTTTTAATTATTCAAATCATGTTCATTAAGTGTTTTGTATTACTCTAGATTTCACATATACATCACATAGCATATCTGATATTTAGATTATTTTCTTGTGTTTAAATATATTTTTGCATATCTAAATTGTATATGTGTGCGCTTTTTCTATAATACCATCTATTATTTACTTATATTTTAAATTTTTGTATGTTGTTCGTATTTTTAGTGATATACATTAATAAGTTCATGATTTTAATATTCTACATATGCATTATACTCTTATTCCTTATTTATTCAACTCACAATATTTTTAGTACATAGTTTTCTTATCGGTCAGTTTTATCTCGTTTAGGTTGTTTTAGTATGTTCACATTGGTTTCGTTATTTCTAAGAGCAATATAATTATATTTTGATATTCAAGTAATTATTCATATTGTTAGGTTGGAATTTGAGTTACTAATTATATATGTTTTTGTTACATCATCTCGTATCATTAATTATTATTCTTTTATAATTAATATAAAGATAATTCTAAATAGAGTTTGTGGGTATATATAGTAATTACTCATGGGTTATTAATAGTGCATTTATGTATTTGTTGTTGTTGCTTTATTTTTGATATGTATTATTTTGCCATATCGACAATATTCATTTTATACGCATGTTATTTTTTAGTGTTTATTTTATAGTATTTTTTAAGATTTTTATGTCCTTTTGTGTCATTGGTTGTTGTTTATTCTCTATTCATTATTTTTGTTTACTTGTGTTGTGTTTTACTTTTTCATTCTTTATACTTAGTATTCTCTTTTCATTATAGTATATTCTCGTAGATTATCATATTTACGATGTATATTTTTATAGTCATTTATCAAATTTGTCTAATCATGTTCTGTTTTATGTATTATTCGTGTTTATGTGCACATATCCATCAATCATTCATGGTATATTTATTTACAACATATCATCATTTTTATTATACGAATTTATGCTTTTTTATGTTTCTATTTGTTTATAAATCTATTTTATCTTCCATAGTTCATGTTATGTATTATACATTGTTATGTATGTATATTTCTGCTGATCATGTTTATATGATTTTGACTATTATGTCATATATTACTATATCTGAATTTATTTTATACAATAATAATTATTATTATTATCTTGTTTATATTTATTATTTTACCTTATAAATTTTACTAATATTTCTGATTTATCATATTGTTTGTCGAATATATATAATTATGCTCTTATTATGTTTTATATAATATGCCTATTTTGAATCACTTGTTTGCGCTTATGTCTATTTTATTATATAATATTTTATGACAATTTTCATCGTAATTTATCTTGTTAGCATGATTAGTACTATGAGTATTCAAACTTTTGTATGCTTATTATTATGTATGTGCTTTCATTTTTAATGGCTATTATATATGATAATTTTATTTGTCATATTATTGCTTAATACTTGACTTAATACTGTGCATTGTATGATAATTATATAATGCCATATGTTCTAAAAAAATTATTGATTATAACTACAACTATTTTTATTGAATTTATCATCATGTTCTATCTGTACTGTTTGTTATTTTTTGATTATTATATCTATGTTTTCTTATGTGCGTTTATGTTTTGGTTGCTTTAAACATATGTTGCCATAGTACTATCTTTGAACCTTTTTAACATAATTGCAAATTTTTATTTTTAGAATTTGTGTCTTATATGTCTTATTTGGTTAAATGTGATTTGCTAATTGCATTCATGTGTTAGTTTGTAATTATACTTTTGTAGATCTTGAATGTCTATTCTACTAACTAATTATATGATATTCTATTGTGATTTAATTTTGTCTATTATGTTTGTCTAAACTATATGTATGTTTGATTCTTTGCTATTTTGTTTTGCTTACACACTCTTCAAATGTTTATTTTGCTTTTGCTTATATATGATTCATCTGTTATCTGTATTGTGTTTTTATGTTTTGTGTTTTATCATGCTTATCATCTGCTTATGTATGAGTGATTTATACTTTGTTGAGACCTTTTTATCTTTTATCTTCTTTATGTTCTTCTTTTAATTATTTATATTATTGAGTTGATATACTTTATCATACGTTCTAGTGATTGACAATTGTTTGAATTATATATTCATATTTCTTATTATATTTTTGTATGTTATATACATTTTTTCTATTTTACCAATTTTGTGTTATAGATTACATTTTAACGCTGTGATGTGTTGTCTTATGATACTATGTCAATAATATCATGTTGATATTATTTTTTTCTATAATTGATATTCGTTATTGACTTCTTTGTTACTAAACTATGTTGACTGATACTTACATTTTTGTGTATGCCTAGATGTTGTATTATTTTATAATTTGATACGTATCAACTATTTTATTTACTATATACATGCTTCTTTATACCTGTGTTATCTTTTTTTGATATATGTTCACTCTTTTTATGTTATACTTACATCATTCTTATTATTTATACTACATACCAAACTTTCTTATGACCTTATGTTATATATATTCTCTTGATGATTTACGTGCTTTTTATACTTCCGCTTTATCATTATTCCTGCTTATTTTATATCCTCTGACTATACACTATTGATTTATATTATATATTTGATATTGATGCGTAATGCATTCTCATAACATGTTTCATGTCTTATATGTACAATATGTGAATTTACATTTACATTTTTCTTATCTTCTTTATTTATAGAATATTATATCTAAATGATGCTTTCTATAGAATGTTTTTATTACTTTTCTATATGTGTGCTATAAATGTTTTATATTTACTTTATATGATTAAATATTATTTTTTGTCTATGGTGATAACATAGTGTTTTATTATAGAGAATTGTATATTTATATTCATATATCTCTAGTGTTTTTATTATAACGAATTGTATATTTATATTGTGATAACTTAGTGTTTGTGTGTCTATATTTTGACTTGTGTTTTTCTCACTCTCTACTTATGGATATGTAATTTATTTTGAATTCTTCTCTATATGCGTTGAGTTAAGTCTCTCTTTCCATATATCTATCCTTTAGTTCTTTCTTATTTTAATTCCGATGACGGAATTTGTTTTAGGGGGTAGAATGTAATAACCTTGAAATTTTAATACTAGTTAAAATAATTTTTCTAATATTTTAAAATATTAAATTATTATTTTTAAAAGAGTGTTTATATTTTCTCAATTTTCTAGAATTTTTTATGATTTAAAAATCTAGTTTTATATTTATTTTAATAGTTTTGGTAATTATAAATTTAATTGTTACAGTAAATACTTTTTAAATTAATATTTGATTATTATTATTGTTATTATTATTGTTATTAATTATTTTACACTGATTCTATCCTGATTTTTCTCCTAAATTTGCTCCTAATTACTCTTCTAATTATTCCCCTAATTATTCCCGTAATCATTCCCTTAATTCCCTCTCTCCTCATCATAACCAGCTCACACACACACGCACACACTCTCTCTCCAATAATTCACACACTCTCTCTTCTCCCCCTCGTTCTTAGATCTGCCCAAACTCCAAAGCCGCCGCCCTCCCTCGTCGAATCCTCCTCTCCGCCTCTCCCTCATGTTTCTCAACTCCTCCAAGCCACGACAACCGACGTCCCGACCTTGCGCCGCTCGTCCCGCAACCCCACACCGCCACCGCCAGCTTCGCCCTCCTCCGCCAGCTTCGCCCTCCTCCGCCCACCACCAACAGCGTCACTCCTCCTCCCCCGCTTTTGCTTCACCGTCGTTTAGCCCCCGCCAGCGCCTAACCAACTCCTGCAGCCACCAACTACCGCTCGCCCAAGCAGCATCGCCTTAACCCTCCTTCGTCACCAAGCACAACGTCACCACCTCCTTCTTTCCTCACCACTGTCTAGCTCCTTGTCGCCACTACCCCTGCACGCCGTGCCTCGGCCCATGCCCCCATCAGCCTAACCGCGCCTCTCACCCCAACCCGCCTCCTCAACCGCCTCAAACCCATTTGCAGCTATCCTCAAGCAGATCCGCCAGACCATCAGCGTCGCCCTCCCTCGGACCTCCTCCAGATACGACCAGCCACCATCGCCTTGACCACCGCTGCCCTCCTTCCTAGCCCCTCAGCAACCAGTGACACCATCGACTACAACCCAAGCCTGTCATGAACAGCCTCTCCACCACAAGCTTTCTCACTCAACCCCCGACATCCAACAGCCCCTTCGTCATCGTTGACGCCGTCGTCTATCTCCACGAATCAGCTCCTCGACCCGCTGCACGCATCAGCGAACAACAAACAACAAGCAATGACGCTGCCACCTCGTCCACATGCTCCTTGGCCTCGTAGGCAAGATCCCATTACTTATTGACTCATCATTCAATTTCTAGATCTGTTATGAGTTAATTAATTAGATTAGACTATAATATGATTCGTTGTAGTGTATATATTATGATTACCTATGGATTGTTTAATGAATGACTATATGGAAGCTTGTTTCACCAAGTTGTTATCCAATAGAAGAGACTGTACATAAAGATGACTCCTGTTAAAAGTATGATTTATAAGCGTGCTTCAAAGCAAGGCTATACTCACTTGACATCGATATCCCGATGTGAGGAGTTTCGAGTTCCCTTGAAATCGATATGCCGACATAAGGCTTCCTTGACTATTACTATTATAGCATTGACTAGACGATGCACTCTTGATCGGACGTGTTATGGGTCACGGTTATTTTTATAGTTTTACAGAAGTCATTCTACGGTAACTCCGTGGCTAGTGCATAATATTTCATGTACGGTCAATTAAATTAATCTGACAAATATGGGGTTTATAAAGGGGAGTTGGATGGAGTATATAGCATGTAAATAAATGGGCACATGTGCTTTCCAGCTATCGTGAGTTTTTATATCCATGGGCCAGAGGGCTAATACTTGACTTGGAGGCGCGGCCCCAGACAGGTTTACGGGGACTCGATTTTATATATGAAAATATTCTTCTCCAATTCAAATAACATGTAAAATATATATAATATGCATTTGTGTCTTCTAGAAGACTTTGTTAGTTTTGTTGAGATGTGGACTAGTGAGTTGTGATAGGATGGCTAATAGTATGACCTTGTCACTTGGATGATTATTGATTCTCCTGACTGTTATACTCTAGTAGCGGATTGTATCTAACTTGTTAGTATTCTAGTTGTATACTCCTATCATTACTACTATCATCACATATTTTTATTTCTATTATCGCATTGGTCATGCTTCTATAATCATTACTGTTGTTGCATCTATTATTGCCTTGGTCATTCGACTGTTCCTATTTTTCCTTGTGGGATCTTATTGTGTGCTATGCATGCTGATGTATATCTGTTTTCTATAGTGTATGTCAGATTTAGAGGATGGACATGTCTAGCTTAGAGATGCGCCACAGTCAGGATATTCTCAGCAGGAGTGCCTTACAGATAGAGTTAACGAATAGGATAAAGCTGAGTTATCTTTTCTTAGTTGATGGTCCTAGTTGCTTTTGTAGTACTTTTCTTTCCCGTTAAATGATGTATTTTATATTTGTTCAGTATTCAGTTGTTCAGTAATGTATAAGAGCATGTTGACCCGAATATTATATCTTGGATGATATTCACTTGTGATATGGATATTCTGTTCTGAGTTGTTTATTATATTCTCGCTATCTGTGATTGGGGACCTGTGCATTTATATTTATTTCTTGATGCTTAGCATATTAGATTGAGAATAAATGGTCTATTATTTATTTTCCCTTAATCTAATACGTTGTGGGCTTGCTCGCGTCCCGATTCCCCGTATTCTAGGAAGCGGGGCATGACATAAGCACATTAGCATCGACTAGATGTTGCAGGATATACTTGAAGACATAGCATCTCCTTGTAGGATGTCCCGAGGATCTATGGTAACAGCAGTAGTTGGGGTCGTCCACCTTCTCGGTCTCATCAGGCTTCTTGACTTTAGGGAGCTTCAGCTTGTTATTCTTCCTAAGTAGCTGAAATAGAGTGTCCACATACTCCTTTGAAAGAGTATTACTTAGGCTCTCTCTGTTGATTCGATGCATTGCCCTACTTTGCGAGTGCTACTTGAGTGCTAGTATCGGCGGTCTGAGTCTCCATTCCCTTGGATCGGGGAGCATTGCCTTAGTTACGTTGCGCTTGTGGCTTTGGCTGGTTAGCTTCTTCAGCTTTGACCCGGGTTTGATCCGGGTGACAATTTCTTTTGTCTGCTCTCCTTATGAGACCAATTGCTTCCAGGAGCAGTATTTTGTACTCCAATTTGAGCCAGGAGATGGGTCTGCAAGTTGTACTTGCAAGTTACCACTACAGTAGATTGTGTCATACCTGATGGGTACCGTAGGGCCATACTTCGGAGCCTCTCCACAAAGGTCTTTATGGATTCTCCCTTCCTCTGCTTGATGATGAGAGGGTCAAGACAGAGACTTCTGAGTCATCTTCAAAGAACCTGACTAAGAAGAGCCTTTCTAGATCTACCTATTTCTGAATAGACCCAGCAGACAACTTCATGAACCATTCGAAGGAAACCCCCTTGAAGGTGCCGATGAACAAACGAGTCAATACGACATCGTTCATTATCACATCTCTAGTTTGCGACTTGAAGTAATAGATGTGTTGATTAGGTGATCCTATGCTGTCAAAAGCTTATAGAGTCGGGGCCTTAAATCTCAGTGGATAGGTAGTTATGTCCCATTCTGCGGGATAAGGCCGCACTACCCCCATCATCTTGGAGCTCGCTCCTATTGACAATTGTGTTGAGGCAGGCTTCCAATTCCTCCATCTTGGCTGACTGAGGATTGTGCTCGTTCTCGCCCTCTTTCTCTTCTTCTGAGGTAGACTTTATATCGTGAGTTTCATGATCTGAAGTCTCATACACTTTCTTTTTCCCCTTTGATTTGTTCTCTGGTATGATTCAGCATTTTGGACCTTCTCTACGACTAACTGAGTCATCAGATCTCGTAGTTAGCTGAGAGTCTCCTGCTAAGCTTGGAGCATAGCGTGATGCTCATCTACTCTTCTTGCCAAGTATTCAAAGCCTTCTGCCATATGAACGGTATCCTCATGTTCCACAAAAGAGCTTGAGGATTGAGACTCTACAATAGCTGAGTATTCATCATCAGAAGTGGTTCTTCTCACTAATCATTTGTAATTGACAGGAGGAATGACTCCCATTTGATTCTGAGTGCGCTGGTATATTCCTTTGAACTCATCACATATTTCTTTGACAGTAGGTGATCGATTTATCTCTGATTTGTCAGAACTAGAGATTGTAGCTTTTCCTTGGCCAACCATATTGATAGTAACTATAAGATATTCGGTCTCTGAAGCCTTCTTATTGTAGTTTTGTCGTCGCTTGGTTGGTCGGGCGACGTCCATCAACCGGTCAAATACCGATCGTCAGGGTGCCAAACTACAACATTGGCATTCTGAGAGGACCGCAAAAATAAGCCGTTCACATTGGCATGAGTGAGCTGCTTGTTCCACCGGTCTTTCTCTCGATAGAAGTTCCCGTAATTCAGAGACTTGGGAAGAATCTCTCACCAAGCATGAGGTTGCATTTGGAACCCCCTGTCTGTCAATGGATGGGACTAGTTCTTAGCAAACATGAATTTTGAATCCATATTAATCTTTTGTAACACGACGAATCACATCGTGTCCTAAAGAAGGAACATGAGGGTCGTGTTTAGTTTGATTAATGCTAGACCGAAGTCTATATTTTGTTTGTGAAACGCACCCTTGAGGGTTGCGTTCTAGCTGGTTAACGCAGTCCTAAGATCTGTGTTTTGGGTCTAGAACGTACTCCTAATAATTGCATCCTATTTTGGAAACGCTCCCCTGAGGGTTACATTTTGATGTTGGAACGTCCTTGAGCACTGCGTTCTGATGTTGGAACGCATTCCTGAGGGCCGCGTTCAGTTATTGAAACGGTTCCCTAAGGACTGTGTTTTGATTTTGGACGTACCCCTGAGGGCTACGTTTTAGATTGATCTTGCATGGCTCGTACTTGTGCTCATCAATGTGAGGCTTGCACTCTGAAGTAGAAACGCAGTCCTCAATTTGAGGCTCACAAACACGGAGTTCATGTTTTAAGGCTTTTGCAGCGAGGTCATCTGCATTGATAGAGCTTGTCACCGCAATGGGCCTTTTATGACCTGGTACTCGTCGCTTTGGTACGGGTGTGAGATCATTGACTCAATTGATGAGTCCAGCAAAAGTTAAGCCTACTCCTTCAGGGAAGGGGTTGTTTGAGTAGTTTTGACCATAAAGGGGGTCCTCCTTTCATTACTCAGCAACGAATGGAGATTTGGTCTTGTTGGTGACCGTGCGGACCTTGTGCATAGCCTTGGGGCTAAGGGAACCAGAGGAAAGCACCTCTTCGTACTTGGCTTGATCAAACTCCACGACGAGAGTCTCAACCATTGTTCTAGCCAGGTTGACGTCGGATTGCACCACCACTTCTTCATCAGTGAAGCTCATCCCCAGTGAAGTCGCCATATTTTCTTTGTTAGGAAAATAGAAGAAGAAAATAGAGAATTGAATTTGTATTATTCTCTCTAACAGACTTAGAAAAATAATGAGTTACAATTCTCTCAATGCAATCTCTCTCTAACAACTTAGAAAAAGAAATTACAATCTTCTTATATCAGATTCTCAATTTACAAAAGATAGAAAGATCAACAGAGATCCTTCCCTTTGTTTAAAACTAGATTCTTCTTGGTGCCAATGGACTTTCGATCTTGTATATATCTCGTCGACGATCCAAACATTTCACTTCACTAGAACACGGTTTCTTCCTCTTGATTGATGTCGAGGAGGACTTGCGTGGCAAGTTTGAACAAAACACTTGATGAGTTTAGGAACACAGTACGAGTTTAAAACTCTGTAGAAGAGTTAATTTGAATCGAAAATCGATTTTAAACACAGTACCAAAGCTCCTTGTTGCTGAAGAATGCTCTCAGTTGCTGAAGGATGGATGCCGATCTCCTTAGAAGGTTTTCTGATCCAAAGATTCCAGCCAGCCAAAAATTAAAATTTTTCTCTACGCTTAACTCGATTGAGTTAGCTTGATATTTATAGAGGGATTTTGGGTGTAACCGCCCTTTAATCTTCTCCTTAATGGGGGATTAACTTCCCCATTAATCGGGTGTAACATCCCCTTAAACCGCTTCCCAGATTGTTGGTAAAAAATAGTTTTGGAACCGTTTGCATCACATTTGAATGGATCAAACGCAGATCCTGCATTACTGGGTGTGAATCCTACGTTCAAACACAGCATTTGGAAGCTGTGTTAGTAGTTGAATTTGAGCTGCGTTGGTGGTTAATAACACAGTGGTTGCGTTGCTTTGACTCTGGAACGCGGCCACTTGTGTTTCATTTCAGGGACGCAAAGATGAGTTTTGTGTCTTGGATTGAATGGATCGTTAACTAGTAATCTCTTCTATCAGAGCATCGCAAAGATCGTCGTTTTGTAATCTTTACTTTAGCTCCTTAAAATGTGAGAGTCGTCAGATTATAACTCCCGCTATTGTTTGTGAAAGCTGTTGATCAGTGCTTTCATAGGTGAAAACACCTTAATGTCACTAGGAAAGTACCCTAGAGGGGACTGAATAGGGTTTATGCTAATCTTATCCGATTTAAATGCCGATTAAACTTACTAACAAATTATTACAGCAAGTATGATTTACAATAAGTATATGTAAGGATAAATAACTAATACAAGGGTGAAATAAACATAAACAATACAATATAGTGGGAAATATAAACAAAGAGCAATTGACAAAGGCGATATAAGATGAGCACAAAAATAAGTGCGCCAATCCTAACTCAAACAGGCAATATGATCATGGAGTTCGGTCCGCATGACATACGTCTCCACTCCTTACATCGAGGAGATATCCACTATCACAACGGAGTTTTCTACGATCATCCGAATAATGTTTACACCTCACAATCGGTTTTCTAGTTTATCGAAAACTTTACAGTCTCATACTCTTGCATTCACAGTTTACATCCTCTAAGTGTTGGTCTCTAGCCCGTGTCTCCCTCAAGTGTTAGGAATTATAACCTACCTCTAGGCATTACCACCTACCCTAGTCCTCTTGGGATGACCCCGTCTATTACCATACACTTCTCTCGGTGTACAGGTACATTGCAAAGTGTAACATGACAATTAAAGCTCGAATACAACAAGATTTGTTCTCTATAATAGATGAGAACTCAATGTAGGCTCACACTCAATTGTTACAACTCTCACAACCCCAATAATACTATGTATGAAAATACTTAAGCTCAAGTGGGTGTGTGTAAACAATGAGTGAAATCAAAACTAAACTCAAATATGAAATCTAGCTTAAAACAATGATAATCAAACAAGTATATAAATGTAAAGCTAGAGTTTGAGTTTAGAAAACTTTTCCAATGAATAACAAGAGAGAGAGAGAGAGAGAGATGAGTTGAAGCTCAAATACCAAAGGATGATCTCTTCTAGCTCTTGTGAAAATTGCTTCACAAACTTGAAACTCAAAACTCAAACTTGAAACAAACACTAAATACCTTTTAAACTTGTTAAACCTCTTTTAAAACTTTTCTTAATTGGCCTCAGAAGTATTAGGGCATGAGGTATATATAGGCTTATGAAACAACCTAAAAACCAAGAGAAAACATCACAAAAAGATAAAATAACGGAAACTAAAAATCTAGAAAACCTAGCCATTATCATGTCATCGGTCAATTGATATGTCAACTTATGACCTCATCAGTCGACAAGTCGGTCAACCAGAATAAAAACAGACAGTTTTAGAGTTCTGGAATTTTGTGTATCTATCTTTGTAAAATTAATTAAAAATAGTAAATGAATTCTAAAAATAATAAAATTTTAAGGAAAGTATCTAAACATGTAGAAAAATATGCTAGATAAAGAATTTCTTAAATATCACTTTCCATTTGTGAGAAATAATTATTTGAACATAGATATTATAGTTTTTGAAAATTGCTAAAATACCCGATCTTGTAAAATCAATTTGATACAATCATGACATTTTGAGGGACGTTTCTAAACATGTATGTGAACAAGTTAGAGAAATAATTTTGTAAATATCATTTCATATTTAAGAGAAATCATTTATTTTGTAAACTAGTTAAAAACCAAAAATCTGGAAATTGTAGAAAAACTAGCCGTCGTGAGTTTATCAGTCGACTGATGATCCGTCGGTGAACTGATGACCTCATCAGTTGATTGATCAGTCGACTAAAAAGAAAGAGGGACTTTTTTATGATTCTAGGTATTTTTATTAGTCAATTGATCAGTCGACTGATAAAACAATATCAGCCTGAAATAAACAGTAAAACTGAACTTTGAAGTGCCTTAAAAATATCAAATAAATTTCAAAAATTATGAAACTTTGGAAAATGATTGTAAACATGTAATTAAACAAGTTACAAAAATAATTTTTGGAATTACACTTCACATTTGTAATATATCATCATTTTTCAAAATAGTCCAAAACATAAAAATACAACAACACTTGTTTTTTGTCATTTTGACTAAACCATATTTTGAAACTTTATAAACTGATTTTATAAACTTAATAAAGTATGTATAAACTAATATTTAAGTATATAATTAAATAAAACAATATTTTCAAAAAAGCACCTATATTTTGATAAAATCAACAAAATCAACAAATTCGTGTGTGTGATTAATATATGAGCTTAAAGTATCTACACACAAGTATAAACCTAAAACTAAATATACCCAAGCTTGTGGTCTTCAACAAATAAGCATGGGTGAGTATAAACCGAATAAAAGATATAGGGATTACTCCCCTATCAAAGTGCCATATAGAGTATATGCAATAATGACCATGGCAAATATGTGAGCAAGCATAAATGTAAAATATGCTAAACATAACTCACATACAAAGATAGACCAAGAGAACACATATAGGTGTCATTATTGAATAGTGTCTCAAGGTAAGAACATAAAAGCCATATGAAGATAGATTTTTGAAAATAAATGAATAGGAAACATGAGAATCATGAAAAAAAATTTTAAGTAAAAACAAATCACTCAAATGAAATCATAAATCAAGTGATATCCATAAAATCAAATCATATAAGGCAAGAGAGGCAAATATGTCAAGCTCTTAAGCTTATTTCAACCCATATGAACATTTTAGCACCCGGTAAACATAATTTGGGAATAAACACCCAATAAACCCGGGGGGTTATATAAACACAAACCTCTCATCAAAATCAAAACTAATAATCATGAAAACAAAATAATTAATCAAAGAAAAATTATTTTCATATTCAAAAAAATTTCAAAAATATTTTTCAAAACCAATACATGAAAAATAAAAAATAAAAAAATTCTTGGTTTAAAAAGATTTTGGTACCCAAGCATTCTTGATGCCGGATTGGTTAGGGACAAGACTCCTATCATTCAAGCTCAAAGCCTTAGGGTTATGAACCCTTTTGGGTGCATGTGGTGCACGGACACGATCATAACAAAAGTTACTCAAATGACCATTCCGATTGTAATAAGTACAATGAAAAGGAAGCATTTGCTTATGTTGACCAAACGGTTGTGCACGAGACTCATTTGAAAAAAATAGTTTTATCTTGAAAATTATTTTGCAAAGGAGAAACTCTTTTTAAATCAAAACAAAATTTGACCAAATGATCAACTACAATAATCACATTCAAACACATGGGCATGCTTATGATGTACATGATGAGTATGTGCATGTGTATGTGCAAAATGTGATAATAATAAAACTTGATAGAATGCACAATTATGATTATTTATTGTAGGTTTTTATGCATCATAGCAAAATTTAGCAAGGTGGCATTTTCGACCGGTAGATAGGACACGTTGCCTGGTAGGCCACTATCAAGGGACAACATCATTAGCAGGAATGATGGTGTTGAAACAATCACATTGTTAAGTGATATGGGAGTATAATGACTATGATCAGAATAGAGGCACATCACATTGTAGGCCACTATCTTCGACCATTCAACGGAGATAGAACGCTCGGAAAAGATCAGATAGCGAATCATTGCATAATAGATGACTATCCTAATCGAGTGACAAGTAGGGGCTCGTTGCATGATAGATCACTACTTAACGAAGTATTTTCAATACAGAGTAAAGAGTTGACTATCAGAGGTAATTGTTGACGTGACAGTTTTGTGCTGACCTGCTATCCTATTGAAGAGGATTGGTAGGGGAACTTGGAGGGCAGCAAGGAATGAAATTGTCACCTTAGTTGACCTCATAGGAGTTGAAAGAGTTTTAGTAGCTTTAATAGTACCGGAGGTCACATTCCTCGATATTGTAAAGGCCATGTATCATCATTGCATCCGTGCTATTCGAACCTTTGGAGGGAAGCGGCTAGTATATAGGAAGCCTATGGGTAGTACTTCTTCAGAATTTTTTCGTTGATAAAAGCATTATGATCTTGTCGCCATTCTTATTGACAAGGTGATATGCCCTATTCGAGTAGATTATCTCCACGTACGAATGACCCTTCTCACTTGTATTAGAATTTTTCTTTCTTCTTGGAGTTGAGTATCATCGATCGTCGAATGGCGACGAATAAGTCTCCCTCCTTGAAGACTCTATGCTTGACTTTCTTATCAAAAGCCCTAGATATTCGAGCTTGATAGAGTTTGATATGATGTTGAGCTTCAAGCTGCTTTGAGACGTCGGTGATGTCTTTACTCAGTAGTCATCCCTATTGCAAGTACGATACGTGGGGATGGAATATGGCTTCACAACCATATACCAAGGAGTAAGGAGTGACGTTAGTTGGGGTGCGTACTGTAGTGCGATATGCCCATATGCTTTCACCGAGCTTCTCATCGCAATCATGCTTGCTGGTGGATGTTAGCTTTGTCAAGATTTTAACTATTATCTTGTTGAAAGCATCAGCTTGTCCATTTGTCGCTGGATTGTAGGTAGTGGACGTCAGGTTCTAGATTCTGAACTTGTCACGGTGCTAGGTAAACGCATGGCTAACAAATTATGACCCGTTATCATAAATGATATGCCTGTAACTATAGATGATGTGATGCTTTATGAATTTGGTCACATCGCTGGTTTTGACCTCTCTTAAGGGAATGGCTTCAGTTCATTTAGAGAAGTAGTCGGTTATCGCTAGAATGAAGTGATGATCTTTTGCTGACGGTGGAGATATTGGTCTGATGATATCCATCCCCCACGTCTCAAATGGCCACGAAGTTGCTGTCGGATGTAGATCTTCTACCCGTTTATGCATATAATTAGCATGGATCTGACATGCATGGCAACGTATTGCATAAGCTACAGCGTCACCAATTATCTTGGGCTAGTAATATCCTATTCTTTGCAAGCGATCCTAAATTTTAGGTTCGGGTTAGTGAGCTCTGTAGGTACCATCATGGGCTTCCTTTAAGGCTTCTTGTACTTCTTTTCTTGACAGACATCGTTGTAGCATGCCGTCATACAACCTATGATATAACATCTTCATCATCGAGTCATAATAAAACCTTAGTGCACGTTGAATAGACTCTCGCTATTTACGCCTTCGGGGATTATGCTGTATAAGACATAATCAATGAGAGGAAAACACTAATCTCTTGGTTCAAGTTAATCTATAGCCTGCCGAGTTGCATTTACTTCCAAAGTGTATTTCGATCGAAAGATTTTTTGACTTGCGATAGTGATGTGCTGACTAGTCCCTGGCGGTTAGGCTAGAGTTGGTGCAAGTGCCGCCAATGCATCTGCGTGTGTATTCTTGTAACATGGCACATAGTTGATGTAAAAGTCCTCAAATGACTCGTCTAATTTGATCGCTGCTTTATGATAAGGAATCAATTTTTCATGTCTGACCTCGTATTCTCTAGTAATCTGATTGACGACAAGTTTAGAATCGCCATACGCTTCAAGATGTTTTACCCTTAGTTCCTTGGCAAGGTCAAGTCTAATGAGCAATGTATTGTACTCAATCACATTATTAGAATATGGCGCTATTAAAGAGAAGGCTAACGGTAATACAAGATTTTAGGGAGAGATCAATACAGTCCCCACTCCTACGATGATTGTCCCATCTGCCCCTGTCTGGGATGCACCATCAAAGAATAACTGCCAAATTTTTCTACAAAGTCGCATTGGCTTCATGATTTTCATTTGACATATATTCGAATAAGTCAGTCTTCCATTCTAGCGTATAACTGGCCATGATATCGCAAATAGCTTGTCCTTTGACGGACCTTTATGGTATGAAGTATATATCGTATTAGCAGAGCAAAAGTGCCCATCTTGCTAGGCACTAATTTAACGACCAGGGTTGTGCCATGAATACTCGGATGGGATTCACCCGAGAGATGACATGTATGGTTTGGCTGACCAAATAATATTGCATTTTCTGAATCATGAACACTAGGGCCAAACATTCCTTCTCTATCATGGGATATCGAGGTTCAGATCAAGTTAGAGTTCTACTTAAGTAGTAGATAGCTTGTTCATGGGCGTCATCATCGCCTTGTGCTTGTAGACTACCTTAAGATTGTTCCATTGCTCGCACATAAATTAGGAAGGGTTTCCCTGAGACCAAAGCTACCAAAACTGGTTGGTTCGAGAGATAAGTTTTAATTTCATAGAACGCTTTTAGGAAAGCTTCGTCCCAAACAAAAGACACACCCTTCTTCATTAGTTTTGTGAAGGGTTGACATTTTCCTGAGAGATTTGTAATGAACCTACAGATGTAGGCCAGACATCCTTGCAGTCCTCTCAGTTCTTTGAAATTCCTGGGTGGCTACAACTCCTAGATAGCTCGCACTTTGTCAGGATCTATATGAATCCCCTTCGTTGTAACGATAAATCCAAGGAATTTGCCACTCGACATCCCCAAAAAGGATTTTGTGATGAGTTTGCATTAGTTCGAACATCATTTTTAGATTTTAAAGATGATTATTTTTGCTGTGATTCTTCATGACCAAGTCATCTACATAGCATTCCACTGTTTTTCGTAGATGATCTCTGAAGATTGTGCTCATGGCGCGTTGGTAAGTTGTGCCTATGTTCTTGAGTCCGAAGGGCATTATTGTGTAGCAATATATTCCTAATAGAGTCCTAAACTAAGTGTGTTTCTCATCTTTAGGGTACATTTCGATTTGATTATACCCTAAAAATCCATCCATAAAGGACATTCTTTTAAACCCGCACATATTATCTATAATGACATCCGTGATGGGTAAAGGAAATTCATCCTTCATACATACAGCATTAAGATCTCTAAAGTCGATATAGATACGAACCTTTTTGTTCTTCTTTAGTACTAGAACAATGTTGGCCACCTAATCTGGGTGTTGTTCTTCTCTGATGAAGCCGGAATCGATCAGCTTCTTCACTTCAGCTTCGATCGCCTCCATGATTTATAGATGAAACTATTTTTATTGTTGTTTGACTGGTTTAATCCCCAATTTGATATGGAGGTGATGCATGGCTACTCGTAGGTCTAGGTCAGGCATGTCCTCATAATTCCAGGCGAAGATATCAATATATTCTCGGATGAGAGATATAAGATCTTCTTTCTCCTAAGGAGTCAAGTTAGCACTTATAAATATAGGCTTGGGGTTAGCCTCATCCCTCATATTTATCTGAAGTACTTTGTTCTCAGTTGGTGGTTCACGTTGTTAAAACAGACCTCTCTATTGGGCACTTACATGTCGGTCCCATGCTTCATCGTAAAGTAGAACCTGTTCATCTTCTCTAATTTTGGTGGGGTTAGTTGTAACCATGTTAACTGTGAGATTCTTAAACACAGTCCCTATATTAACATCTAAATCCCACATTGAGGATGTTGATGATGAATCTGTAGAGGGAACTTCTTCGGGCTCTTTTTCCAGAATCACAATATTATTCTGATGAAGGGGAGATGTAACCTAGACCTCTCATGGCTTGATGATAATAATCGTTGGGGTTTCCTTTGGGAGCGTAAGGTTATAACGGCATTCTTCATTCCTTACCAAAATTTAAACCCTCATCGTGGGAGAAGTCATAACTAATATTCTCCCTCATGCATCATGGCATTTGTCCATAGTGTGAGAATTGAGGAGCGGGCTCATTTTCTTCCAAATCGTCCCAAAGTGTGCGCAAGGGCTGATCTACCCTTCCAAAGATAATATCTTCCTGATCATTATCTTGGGCCAATACACTAAAAAAGTCTCGCGAGGACTTGATCATTTGTTCATGTGTCACAAATGATGAATACACATGCAAGTGTAAGGAAGAATTATTATACAGCTCTAAAACTAGATCGCTAAACTTATCAATACTGGTTTTAGGTGATAGTGACTCTGAATTGACAAACGACAAGTAAGCAAAGTCGTAATCTTTATTCAGGACAATTTTGAATGCCTCATTAGCATTACCTACATTAGGGCTTTTACAGCCGATTACAATGGATGCAATATCGTTTAAGATAAGACCCTCATTGTACTTACTATCGGCCTCGTTGCCACTTTCAGATTCCTCGACCGGTGGTTCTTCCTCCAATTCATAGGCTTGGTAAAGCAAAGAGTCAGTGAAATAGTTCTCGACCCCTTTGAAGGGTTGCTTTTCTGCAAACACTGTCTACACCTGACCATAACCATCCACATATTTCATGCATTGATGTAGTATGGACGGGACAATCAGGTTGCTATGGATCCATCGCTGAGCTAATAGCATATTATTGGAGGGTTCTGTATCAATTATGTAGCAGATCACCTCCATGCATCTTCAGGTCGTCAACTGGCATCTGAGGTGGATTTTTCCTAATAGATGGGTTCTAGTGGCGTTAAAGCCAAAGATGGTGGTGCTTGTTGCCGACAAACGCCTCTGAGGTACCCCCTGTAGATGGTAAAAATTACCTTGGCAGACTGACGTGAAATTCGCCTACGAGTCAGAGTCGCCCACACAATTTGAGGGTAGGGCTCACCCATAGGCTTGACTCGCTAGCGCGAACCCAAACCGTGCGGTCGCCAAATTCGCTCGCATTTGTTGACCGCAGACTCGCCTATATGATCAACTCGCCCGCATGAGTCAAGATCATCCAAATGACTGAAATTCGCCTGTTTACTCGACTCGTTCGCTCAAGTCGAAAGTCGAATTCGCCTACGAACTTTAGGATTGCCAGTGTACTCGACAGCCGCTACGCTACATACAGGGATGGGCCTTCCCACTTCCCACGACGTGAAGGGAGGGAGCACAGTACTCCAAGCCTATCAAGTAGCCGCTCACAGTACGAGCGACCAGTCAAATCCATGCAGTTGCTAAGTCCGCCTGCATACTTATGGCTAATACTCACCTGCTTACTCGACTCACCCGCTCGAGTCGAAAGTTGAATTCACCTAAGAACGATGAACTCGCCAGTGTACTCAGTAGCCGCTACACTGCGTACAGGGATGGTCCTTCCCACTTCCCATGACTTGAAGGGAGGAAGCACAGTATTCCATGCCCATCAAGTAGCCGCTCATAGTACGAGCGACCAGTCAAATCCTTACAGTTGCCAAGTCCGCCTGCATGCTCACGATTGAAGCTCACCTAGCCTACATGAGTCAAGAGCTGAATCCACCTGCGATCAACAAGCTCGCCGAACTAGTGCCTGATAGCCGTGATAGCACGTACAAGGACAGGCTTTCCCTCTCCTCACGACGTGAAAAGAAGGAGTACAGTGCTCCGAGCCCATCAAGCAGCCGCTCATGGTACAAGACAAAGGCATGGCATTTCCCAACAGTACATGGTCACATCCCATGATTCAGGGTGTAGCCACACCGTTTCTCCCCCTATTTAAGAACCTCTCCTGCAACAGGAAAGGGGTTCAAGATTAAAAAGTTCAAAAGAACAATTAAAGAGTGATTCGTCTAGAATCCCTTTAACTAAATCAATCAGTTAATCAAACCATTGACTCTCGGTTCTCAGCTCCGATCGCCGTTTGGAACTCAGGAAACTCAAACTCGACCAGCATGGGCTTCTACTGCGTACTAAAGCCTACTAGCAACCTCTATCGGATCATCCATGGGAAGCAGACTCGGTGCGAGAATCGAGTGAGGCGTCCTATAGCTACCAAAGTCCACACGTTAAACAAAGAGGGCCTTCCCTCCGCTTCTGTCGTAATTTCGATTTATTAGTTTGTAATAAGCTATTCTTATCAATACAAACCAAAGCCCTATTTCGGGATATCAAAATTTGCACCTACAAAAGATAGCGACCATAGTGAAAGAAACTATTTCTTCAACCAAAATGGTGGTAGCTCAGTTCGACGAGGTTGCTGTTGGGATGACTGTGGAGTCCCTAGAAATTGAGTTTGACCAAGCCAAGTACGAGGAGTACTTATCTTCTTCCTCCTCTGGTGGCGATGCGTCTTGCAAACACCACAGAGTCGTACGTGGAGGCCGACCTCAAACGGTCAAATCATCCGTGCCTGGAGACTCTATCCGAGTCACGTCGTGAGAGCCTACTCCCTCCGAATCAATCGAGGCCAAACCAGAGGTCGAGAGCACAGGGCGAAGGATTGCCAGATGGGTCGTTAAACAACCCTCGCAGACACCTGCCCAGGAGGAAACGGTGGTTCATTTCGGCACAAACCACGCTGTTGCAATTCGCATGGAAGCTCCTCTCTCCAGAAGGGCCCACCAGTGGCAACGATAGGCCCTCGCCTGACAGGAGGCCCGAGCCTTCGCCTCACACGACGGCTTGAGTTATTACCCAAGTTTGAAGAGCGTAAAACGAAGGGGCAACCCTTCCAACATTGGAAGGCTCTCCAAATCAGGCGAGCTCTCGCGTGCGAGCGTACTTCACTCTGATCATAATACCCCCCGTTCTCGTGGACTTAGTATTTTTGACTAACTAGACCACTCAGGCACGCCAATCAAAGTGGGCGAGACCACCCACTCAAGTGGATTTCGCTTCTCAGGTCACATCCCTGATGCGAACAGACCACCCAGAATGAACAAGCCTACCCGAATAGGCGAACCCTCGAAGACGGGTGAACCTCACCACGGCCACTCGACGGGTAAGCGTGGCGAGCGGAAGAGCCTTGAACACAAAGGCAAAGTAGTAGGCGATATCTCGCAAGCTCGCCTGCGTGAGCAAGGGGTTGAGTTTCGCCTGCATGCTGGAGTTCGCCCCAACACGAAGACTCGCCTATCAAAGTGAACTTGCCTGACTCCAAAACCTAACCATTCCACCTGGTGTACACCAGGGAGTGCATCCAAAACTCTCTTGTGTGATCATTCGGGTGATCTTTCTGATGTTGGGGGTTATCGTCAACCGCTCGCAGAAGATCTCCGGGGTTACCTAACTCACAAATGCACCATACATGAGGCGAATCCTCAGTGCTACTGTGAAAGGCTTAACCAAACTGTACTTGTCGACTATCAATGTATAGGAACAGCGAAACCTTCGGTGTTAAAGAGGCTTTCTCGACAGCCTTCCTAACTGAGACCTTCTCGTCGGAGGCAACGTCGCAGGAACAGGCTTACCGCTGATGATCTAGAGCTCCCGTCTGCTATAATCAACATGACTGACAGGGGTAAGACGGGACTTTCTGATTCCCCAGATTTGGACTCCGTCCTAGGGCCTAATCCTTGGCTTGTTCAACGTGGACAAGGCGGCATATACCAGCGTACCCATAGTCGCACGGGGGTGAGCATCGGGTTTGATTACTCAACCCTAGTACCTCCCTCTAGTAGCGAAGATGAGATTTGCTCAGTGGCAGCCACGTCCTAAACATCGCACTCAAGTCAGGACGCGCTGGCAAAGGTACACATGGCTGAACCCACCCATGTACAGACGGTGGCCCAAAAGATCGAAGAACAACAGACAACCATCGACTCCTTAAGGGAAATGTTGGAACAGCTTCTGAACAAGAAGAAGAAGAAGAAGAAAAGAACCCAGCACACCTTACCACGACAGGCGGGGAGTAAGGAGTGGGTACCTCCCCATCGTCCAGCGACTGAAACGGAGGATAATATCGGTCTACAATTCGATTACTCTTCCAATACATCGCTAGGGACATCGTATACTGGGGGTAGCGCCCACGACAAAAGGTTCGATGAGTTCCAAAGCCAACTCTGTAGGCGTATAAAACTGCCTATAGGTCCCTTAACACAGCTCGACGACGCCAATCGACAAACAGACCATCGGGCGACGTATCTGAACACGACCGTTAGCCCGCTAACACCGAAGCCAAACGATACGCGACGAAGCGGACTAACGAGGCTACGAAGCTGACGAACCGCACGCAAACAACGGAATGAATCCACTCGCGTGCGGAATCAAGCCAACGGGTTGAAGAATCAACGAGTCATCCAATCAAGAGCGGACGCGGACGAATCACGATCGATTCGAGATCAGTTTTGGACTTAAATTCAGAGGTGGATTTACTACCAAATCAGGAACCGGATTTACTGCCAGATCAGTTCAACAAATCGATACCAAACACAGAACCGAAAGAATCGGAAACGACGGAAACCAACCCTAAAAGAGACCCGGCCAAAACCGAGTCACCCGAAGGTGGCTCGGTGGCCGAGCCACCTCAGCCCAGATCTGTGTCTAGGCACAGATCTGGGTGCCTATAAATAGGCCAAGGGGTTCATTTGTTGAAGAGGACTTTTTGGGAGCCGAAACTCTGCCGAATTGAGATCTCATTCTTGAGTTTTAAAGGCTTGAAGACTTGGACATTCAGATCTGGTTCTTGGCGAGTATCCGTGTTACAAAAGGCAGGAGTTCGAGAGAGGAAATCAGATCTGAGATCTACACGAGGTAATACTCCGGATCAAAGCTTGGCCTTTGATCCCGAGAACTAAAGGCTACTATTTCCTTGGTGAAATAGTACCCACCGGCTGTTATTTCCTTCGTGAAATAGCACCAGTCGAATCGTGTAGATCTGCCCGGATCTAGATCGCGCGGTGGTCAACGGATAAACCCCCGGCGCAGGCAAACAACCCACGCAAGCGAGCGACCGAAAAACAGGAGCTCATGATTTGTTCGACAAATAAGGAAAGTTGTAATTTTTTTACTTTTTGTTGATTTCTTGTAACAAGATCTTATAAAAAGACCGGATCTTTGTAATCAATAAACAATTACCGAGTGTGCAATGGAATCAATAATGAAGAAAGCTACTATTTTCCCCACGAATAATCTGGCGACCACAGTGGGAGCCGCCGATCTCGCTACCGAGATCGGAGCGTCGCAGCCACGGATCTCGATCCCGGTCGTGGAGGAGGTCGAGTACGAGTTCGACCAGCAGAAATACGAGGAGTACGTGTCCTCGTCTGGATCAACCTCCCCCCGCAAGTCCAAGAAATCCCAGAAGTTCTCCTCCAGGAGGAAAGTTCGTTGGTACGAAGAAGTTGAAGCTACCAACGACGACTTCACCCCGATTGGTGCCGAAGTTGCATCGGGTGAAGCTCCACCGGCCTCCAAGCAGGTCAAATCCGCCATTGAAGGCGTGGTGACTCTCTCTAAGAGAGCTCGCCAGAGGCAGCGTCAATGCCTTGCGAAACAATTCGCAAAGGTCATGGAGTCTGTTGACGGGGTCCGCTACAATGCGGATCTGAAGAACAAGGGAGGCAAACAGCCTCAACAACAAATGAAGGGTAGCTCTTCCAAGCCGCCAACAATGGAATGGGTCCATGTCAAACGGAACCGTTCAATGCTCGAGGAGCGCATCCGCAAGCGCCGCGCACTATCAGCGCAGGCACGGGCTCAAGCTGAAGAAGCCCGTAGGAAGCTGCAGAAGGAAGTGACAAAGAAGCCGCCACCAACCCGCAAAGTTTGGAGGCCTAAGTCCGAAGTGGTGACTCAGGCCAAAGAGCAACCTTTGCAGCCTTCGAAGCAGGTTCAACCATCGACAAACCAAACGAAGTCGCTAACAATTCCCATGGCTACTCCGGGAGGTCACGCAGAATCATCCCGGAGAAAGAAGTCAGTTTTGGAGCACCTCGGTCCACTTCCCGATGGACGATGCAAAGCTCCAGTTCAAGAACGTTTGGGCCCGATGAAGAAACCCCAAACAACTCAACATGCTGGAGGTCGCTGTCACTTTCAGCATGACAAAAAGTTCAAGGCAGCTGTGCACGCCAATTTGCGCATTGAAGTCCAGGAGCCCGTCGAGAATTCACGCCCACAAAGGCGCGTTTCGAGGCGTGTGACTCTTGAAAGCCCGAAGAAGGTAGTTCGCTCTCAGAAGGAAACGTTATCGTCTGATGACGATTGCGTTATACCTGAGAAATCGTGCCAACACACGATAGGTTGCTCCGACTTTCAAACGGACGAGCTGTACTATCGTGTCGGGGGTACGAGCAAATCCAGAAAGAGAAGCCCTCGAAGGCTCGAAACTCAGTGCCCTTGTTCAAACCTCATTCGGGCGGTACTGTCTGAGTGCAACTGTATCAAAGCAATCCCCGAGAGAGTTTCTGTGTTCGAAAGGCTCAGTATAGAAACGCCAAAACCAAGGCATAGGCGTTTTCGGCAAAGAAGAACGGTGGTCGGTGATGGAGAATTTCCGAGGGTCACCACCAATATGACCAGCAAGAGAACATCGGCTCAGGACAATCCCGAGGCGATTCCAGAGGTGCCCCGACGTGTAACTCGTCTACAGTTCGGAGCTATTATTCGTGCAATGTATGGTAAGGTTCGGACAAGAGTACCTTCGGGAGATGAAGAATCAAATGTCGGCTCGGCAATTGCATCTGACAATACCGTGTCCAGTGAAGGACAACCCCGTGAGTCGTTCATGATAAGCGCGGAGCAAGTGGCCAAGATGCTCGAAGAAGCCATGGCCAAACAATAGGAGAGCTTCAGGTTCGAAATGCAGATAGCCATGCAGAACATGAGAGAAATGCATGAGCAACAAATCCAGGCACTAACGAACCAGCAAGGCGAACCAAGCCGCCGTAATCAGGTTGTTCAGGAAGTTGAGAATGCGGGTGCGGATGAAGCTCGCAATACCAACAACCCTCCCGTTAATGCAGGGGTTGGCAATGAGGATGCTAGTCACAACACCACGCTTCCGCCTCAGAATCGTGCTAACGAAGATACAGGTGAAAGTTTAAAGATCAAAAATCTCGAGAGCAAAATCAATACATTGATTTCCGCTCAAGAGACGAAAAAGACGGGCATTCCTTGTCCATACCCAAGAGAGTGGGAATCAATCCCATATCCGGCGAAGTTCAGTCTAATTAACTTCACGCCGTTTAATGGGATGGGTTCACCCACTCAGCATTTGATTTACTTCAAATCACACCTGGGGGTAATCTCTGGCAATGAGCCTCTGATGGTGCGGTCATTCGTTGGCACTCTTCGCGGAGCCGCCTTCGATTGGTATCGCCACCTCAAGCCAGGTAGCATAAACAGCTGGGACGACATGGAGACTAAGTTCCTCACAAATTTCTTCGACGACGACACCGAGATATCTATCGGATCGTTGCTCGATGAAAAGAAGAAGGACGGGGAGTTAGTCGACACCTTCGTCAAAAGGTTCCGGAACAAGGCGATGAATTGCCGGGACCCGATCACTGAGGAGTTCATCCTCCAGACCTGCCACAACAATCTTTCATTGGACGTGTTGGAGGCAATGGGGACAGCACCGTCCAAAACGTGGAAGGATCTGAAGGTCCGAGGGGAGCAAGCTGAGCGATTCCTCAGGAGGAAGAAGGCGGAGAGAGGCCAACAAGCGGCGAATGCTCCGACGCAGAATTTCAACCCAAAGGGAAAAGATAAAGCTCATGCTAATGCAGTTGATGCTAACCAAACTTTTCAATTGCCACCTCAGCAACAGCAGCAGCAACGAGCGCCACAATAGTCGCAGTCGCAATGGCAACAACGACCTCAGAAGCAGAAGTCTTCGGAGCCGAGGTTTCCTAAAGTGTACTCTTTCAAAGATGACGAAGTTCCCAGCATCTTTAAGTACCTGTTGGAGAACAACAAAATCCAGCTGCCGGCGATTGTGGATCAAGAAGGAGCCAGCAAAGTGACGGATCCAAAGTACTGCGCGTACCATAGAGCGGTCCATCACCCTACGAGGTCATGCTACCACCTCAAGGATAAGATCCAGGCGTTAATTGACGTGGGCGTCATAACCCCGAAGCCTGCTAAGAATGTGGGAGCAAACGCAGTGTCGATTAGTTTTGGATCGGTGACCACGACATGGTTCGAGCCTAAACGCGTCACCAAAGTGGGGATGAAGACGGTAAATGATGACCCACATGGACAGCGCCAAAAGGGACTTGTGCCACACACAGCCCCGAACGGCGAAATCCTCTGGGTTCATCTGGATCTGATTGAAGATGAGCAGTGGGCGACTTCCTTGAAAAGAAAGGGTAACGGCAAAGCCTGCAACGCTACTTCCGCAATCTTCGAAGAGGATGGCGATGAAGCTCTAACTTTCCCGCTTTCCGAAGAAGAACAAGAAGCCTTTGCCACCAGAAGAGGGAACCAGTACCACTACAACTATCCATCGCCCAGTGACCAGTTAGCTGAGCAAGGGGTGACCAAACGGGGATCAGCCAAGACTCTCACAGAACTGGGGGTGATTGCAGCTCCTAAACCGGCAGAAGATGTTCGACGACAGCCGACGGATCAGCAGAAGGAAAAGAGATCCCAAGAGGTGCAGAATCCGAAGCAGTCTCGTTTCAATCGTCCGATTGGAAGAGATAAACCGAAGAGCTCAAAAACTCTGTGGGTTTTCGATATCATGGCTCAATTAGCCAATATTCCAGCACGAATAACACTGTATGAGTTGCTGCGGTTGTCTAAAGAGACCAGGGAGGCATTACGAGAAGCCTTGGCCGATTCAGAAGCATTCCTCACTCGGATCAAGCCGGCACCTGAAGAGCCAGAACCGTCAGTTCAACAATGCAATGTAGCGGCCAAGAACCTTCCCTGCATCACCTTCACAAAAGAGGATATGCAGACGAAGAATTCAAACCATGATCGGCCCCTATACTTTGTCGGGTACATTGGCTCCAGCGAAGTCAACCGAATCCAAGTGGATCCGGGTTCCGATGTGAGCATTATGCCGCTTCGCCTAATGCATAGCCTTGGCATTCCAGTCAGCAAATTGGCGTCTACAGGCACGGTCATTTACGGATTCAACACCAGCGGGTCAAGGCCTTTGGGAAAGATCCGAATAAAGTGCCAAATGGGTGATCTGAAGATGGAGGTCACGTGTTACGTGATTGATGCTGAGACATCCTATAACTTACTACTGGGTCGGTCTTGGATCCATAGTATCGTTATAGTTCCCTCCACCATACATCAGTGTCTGAAATATGTTGACACTGATGGAAGGGTCAGGACGGTGGTCGCGGATAAGCAACCATTTAAAGGGTTTGAGAATTATTTTACTGATTCTTTCCTTTATGGTAACGAATCCGATACGGAACCATCGGTCCAGGGCACGGACAGCGGAGAAAAAGCTGATTCCGAAGCCGGATTCGATTACAATGGTGGTTTTGTTTTAAATGACATTGTACCCTTTGTAATCAATCTTGACGATGAACAATCGTCAGATGGCAGTTGTAACTGGCAGCTTGCCGATATTGAAATAAAAGATGATTTAGAGTACTCCTTGTCTCTTGATGATGCGATAAAAGGATTAGACGATAAGCCTGAGTTATATACGCCGCTCCGATCATCTTATGTAACGAAGAAACACCTCCAACATTCTTTCGGAACGACCCTGATCGTCCCTGCCAAAGTAGGAGGTGAAAAAGAAGTGGTTTACGGTAAAGGAGAGAATATTCCGTTGCCAGATCATTTCCTAAGAGAAGATGAGGATGACGACAAATCTGGTCTGCATTTATCTAAGTATAGTCCGGAAGCGCACAAGCTCATGGAAAAACAGGGATATGATTTCATACTTGGAGAAGGCTTATACTTCGATCGAGGTTCTCGTATCCCAGTCAAGGCGGCGTATGTACCAAAAGGGAAACCAGATGATTATTATCGTCACAAAAGAGGCTTAGGCTACGTTTCCTCGTCTGATGATGAATGTGGTTGGCAAATTATCGATCAAATTGCTAACAAAGCCAGGGATGGGTACTTGTCAGATTCCTCAGAATGGGACTCTGATATAAGTCTGGGGGAAGCATTCAAAGCCCTAATGGTGAACATGGCTACAGCTGATCCATCTACGATGGAGGACGACGATCAAATGCCAACGTGGGAAGACCCATGGGTTCATCACCTGAACATGCAGTATGGTGATAGGTTTGAACAGAGGGAACCCCCACCGAAGACAAAATAGTCCAAATTAATATGGGCGATGAAACCAACCCAAAACCCATATTCATCAGCGATAGTCTTCCCCCAGATGAGAAGGAGGAATTAATTGCTCTCATCAGGGAATATATTGACGTCTTCGCTTGGAACTACGAGAACATACCAGGGCTCGACCCCAATGTGGCGGTGCACCGCCTCGATATCAAGTCGGATGCCAAACCTGTCAAACAACAGCAGAGACGGTTTCGTCCGCAGATTATGGAAGCCATTGAGGCGGAGGTCAAAAAATTGATCGACTCAGGATTCATCCGAGAGGAGCAGCATCCAGACTAGCTAGCTAATATTGTCCCAGTCATGAAGAAAAATGGTAAAATCAGGATATGCATCGACTTCAGAGATCTGAATGCGGCATGTCCGAAAGATGATTTTCCTCTCCCAATCACGGACGTCATCATCGACAATACGTGTGGGTTTGAGAGAATGTCCTTCATGGATGGCTTTTCGGGGTATAACTAGATCAAGATGCACCCGGATGATGAGAAGCATACAGCGTTCAGAACACCCCTCGGTGTTTTCTGCTACACGGTAATGCCTTTCAGTCTAAAGAATGCAGGCGCCACATACCAGCGAGCGATGATGAAGATTTTCCAGAAGTACCTCAGGAAAACGGTCGAGTGCTACGTTGATGATTTGGTTGTAAAAAGCCGCAACAAAGAAGATCACATCAAGGACTTAAAGACGATGTTCGATCTCATGCGAAGTCATCAGTTAAAGATGAACCCCACCAAATCCTTCCTTGGAATGTCCAGCGGAAAATTCCTAGGACTCGTCGTTACCACTAAAGGCATACATATTGATCCTGACAAGGTGAAGGCGATACATGAATTGCAGCCCCCGAGAAATCTAAGAGAACTCAGAGGATTGCAAGGGCGTTTAGCTTACATCCGGCGGTTCATCTCAAATCTCTCTGGGAAGTGCCAACCGTTCTCTAAGCTAAACAAGAAAGGTGTGTCGTTTATTTGGGACGACGCCTGCCAAAAAGCGCTCGAAGATATCAAGACATATCTGACGAACCCTCCTGTTCTTGTCGCACCAAAATCAGGTAAACCGTTCTTGATTTACATCAAGGCGATGAACCATTCGATAAGTGCTTTATTAGCACAAGACGATGATAATGGTCACGAACAGGCAGTTTATTATTTAAGTCGGACTTTGGTAGGCGCTGAGTCCCGATATCCGATGATTGAGAAAGAATGCCTCGCATTGGTATTCGCGGTACAAAAGATGCGGCATTACTTGGTCGGACAAACGATTTACGTTATCTCTAACGTTAATCCAGTACGGGTTTTTATGACGCAACCGGGTTCGATGAATTGGCAGTTAGCGAAGTGGGCCCTTCTCTTGTCCCAGTATGATCTGCACTTCAAACAGCAGAAGTCGGTCAAATGACAAGCGATTTGTGATCTTTTGGCGGAAGCCCGACAACAGATACGGCAGAAGTATATGATGACTTGCCGGATGAAACCCACGAGGTTAACACCACGTCACATCAACAAGTATGGCAATTATACTTTGATGGTGCTTCGAGAGCAGTTAATAAGGCGGTAACCCCTGGATGTCCTAAAGTCTCCTCCGGAGTTAGGGTTGTCTTAGTTTCCCCGGGGAAGCATGTGATGCCTCGGGCTTATTCACTGACCGGTCCATGCTCCAATAACGTAGCCGAGTACAACGCGCTCCTTATTGGACTCAGTTTCGCCAAGGAGCTGGGGGTCAAATATCTCGAAGCTTTTGGGGATTCTCAACTGATCGTCAATCAAGTCCGTGGAGAGTATGAAGTCAGGAACCAAGACCTGATCCCATACCACTAGGAGGCCTTCAAAATGGTAGATTCTTTCGAAGAATTCTTTATCGAATATATCCCTCGTCTCCAGAACGCTTATGCGGATGCACTGGCAGCACTAGCAGTATCACTCGCGTAGCCGCCCGAAACTGAATTGCTAGTCACAGTAAGATCGCACCAACTCTGCATACCCATATACAATATGGACATCGAAGAGGAAGATGATAGAAACGTAAACACCAAAGAGGTGAACTCAACCCAAATCGGGTCTGAGTCCCGAGATTAGCGTTTTCCTATCATTGACTACGTCCAGTACGGTATTTTGCCAGAGGATGTAAAAGAAAGAGAATCGATCCGCCGAAGAGCAACAAGGTTCTTCTATAATGCCGAGACCCATACATTATACCACCGAGGGTATGATGATTTGCTACTCCGATGCCTTTCGAACAAAGAAGCAGAAGAAGTTCTTAAGGAAGCACACGAAGAAGAATGCGGTGCGCATCAGCCTGGTCCTAAGCTGTATGATCGCATCAGAAGAATGGGATACTTTTGGCCAACAATGATCCGTGACGCGATCGAATACGCACGAGGATATCACGCCTGTCAAGTGCATGCAAATTATATGCACCAACCACCGGAGCGGTTACACACGTCAACCACTTCTTGGCCATTCGAGACATAGGGTATGGACATTGTCGGTCCTATTTTTCCCCCTTCAGTCAAAGGTGATCGGTTTATTCTCACAATCACGGATTACTTTTCAAAGTGGGCTAAAGCAATTCCGCTTAAAGAAGTGAAGACGAACAACGTCATCAATTTCATCAAGCATCATGTCATATACCGACACGGCGTGCCAAGACGGATCATTCATGACAACGGTCCGCAGTTCATAAGCAA
>BQKN01000431.1:246336-260188 GCA_022839385.1 Asparagus kiusianus | reverse complement strand
TGGCGTCTACAGGCACGGTCATTTACGGATTCAACACCAGCGGGTCAAGGCCTTTGGGAAAGATCCGAATAAAGTGCCAAATGGGTGATCTGAAGATGGAGGTCACGTGTTACGTGATTGATGCTGAGACATCCTATAACTTACTACTGGGTCGGTCTTGGATCCATAGTATCGTTATAGTTCCCTCCACCATACATCAGTGTCTGAAATATGTTGACACTGATGGAAGGGTCAGGACGGTGGTCGCGGATAAGCAACCATTTAAAGGGTTTGAGAATTATTTTACTGATTCTTTCCTTTATGGTAACGAATCCGATACGGAACCATCGGTCCAGGGCACGGACAGCGGAGAAAAAGCTGATTCCGAAGCCGGATTCGATTACAATGGTGGTTTTGTTTTAAATGACATTGTACCCTTTGTAATCAATCTTGACGATGAACAATCGTCAGATGGCAGTTGTAACTGGCAGCTTGCCGATATTGAAATAAAAGATGATTTAGAGTACTCCTTGTCTCTTGATGATGCGATAAAAGGATTAGACGATAAGCCTGAGTTATATACGCCGCTCCGATCATCTTATGTAACGAAGAAACACCTCCAACATTCTTTCGGAACGACCCTGATCGTCCCTGCCAAAGTAGGAGGCGAAAAAGAAGTGGTTTACGGTAAAGGAGAGAATTTTCCGTTGCCAGATCATTTCCTAAGAGAAGATGAGGATGACGACAAATCTGGTCTGCATTTATCTAAGTATAGTCCGGAAGCGCACAAGCTCATGGAAAAACAGGGATATGATTTCATACTTGGAGAAGGCTTATACTTTGATCGAGGTTTTCGTATCCCAGTCAAGGCGGCGTATGTACCAAAAGGGAAACCAGATGATTATTATCGTCACCAAAGAGGCTTAGGCTACATTTCCTCGTCTGATGATGAATGTGGTTGGCAAATTATCGATCAAATTGCTAACAAAGCCAGGGATGGGTACTTGTCAGATTCCTCAGAATGGGACTCCGATACAAGTCTGGGGGAAGCATTCAAAGCCCTAATGGTGAACATGGCTACAGCTGATCCATCTACGACGGAGGACGACGATCAAATGCCAACGTGGGAAGACCCATGGGTTCATCACCTGAACATGCAGTATGGTGATAGGTTTGAACAGAGGGAACCCCCCACCGAAGACAAAATAGTCCAAATTACTATGGGCGATGAAACCAACCCAAAACCCATATTCATCAGCGATAGTCTTCCCCCAGATGAGAAGGAGGAATTAATTGCTCTCATCAGGGAATATATTGACGTCTTCGCTTGGAACTACGAGAACATGCCAAGGCTCGACCCCAATGTGGCGGTGCACCGCCTCGATATCAAGTCGGATGCCAAACCTGTCAAACAACAGCAGAGACGGTTTCGTCCGCAGATTATAGAAGCCATTGAGGCGGAGGTCAAAAAATTGATCGACTCAGGATTCATCCGAGAGGAGCAGCATCCAGACTGGCTAGCTAATATTGTCCCAGTCATGAAGAATAAAGGTAAAATCAGGATATGCATCGACTTCAGAGATCTGAATGCGGCATGTCCGAAAGATGATTTTCCTCTCCCAATCACGGACGTCATCATCGACAATACGTGTGGGTTTGAGAGAATGTCCTTCATGGATGGCTTTTCGGGGTATAACTAGATCAAGATGCACCCGGATGATGAGAAGCATACAGCGTTCAGAACACCCCTCGGTGTTTTCTGCTACACGGTAATGCCTTTCGGTCTAAAGAATGCAGGCACCACATACCAGCGAGCGATGATGAAGATTTTCCAGAAGCACCTCAGGAAAACGGTCGAGTGCTACGTTGATGATTTGGTTGTAAAAAGCCGTAACAAAGAAGATCACATCAAGGACTTGAAGACGATGTTCGATCTCATGCGAAGTCATCAGTTAAAGATGAACCCCACCAAATCCTTCATTCGAATGTCCAGCGGAAAATTCCTGGGATTCGTCGTCACCACTAAAGGCATACATATTGATCCTGACAAGGTGAAGGCGATACATGAATTGCAGCCCCCGAGAAATCTAAGAGAACTCAGAGGATTGCAAGGGCGTTTAGCTTACATCCGGCGGTTCATCTCAAATCTCTCTGGGAAGTGCCAACCGTTCTCTAAGCTAAACAAGAAAGGTGTGTCATTTATTTGGGACGACGCCTGCCAAAAAGTGCTCGAAGATATCAAGACGTATCTGACGAACCCTCCTGTTCTTGTCGCACCAAAATCAGGTAAACCGTTCTTGATTTACATCAAGGCGATGAACCATTCGATAAGTGCTTTATTAGCACAAGACGATGATAATGGTCACGAACAGGCAGTTTATTATTTAAGTCGGACTTTGGTAGGCGCTGAGTCCCGATATCCGATGATTGAGAAAGAATGCCTCGCATTGGTATTCGCGGTACAAAAGATAAGGCATTACTTGGTTGGACAAACGATTTACGTTATCTCTAACGTTAATCCAGTACGGGTTTTTATGACGCAACCGGGTTCGATGAATTGGCAGTTAGCGAAGTGGGCCCTTCTCTTGTCCCAGTATGATCTGCACTTCAAACAGCAGAAGTCGGTCAAAGGACAAGCGATTTGTGATCTTTTGGCGGCAAGCCCGACAACAGATACGGCAGAAGTATATGATGACTTGCCGGATGAAACCCACGAGGTTAACACCACGTCGCATCAACAAGTATGGCAATTATACTTTGATGGTGCTTCGAGAGCAGTTAATAAGGCGGTAACCCCTGGATGTCCTAAAGTCTCCTCCGGAGTTAGGATTGTCTTAGTTTCCCCGGGGAAGCATGTGATGCCTCGGGCTTATTCACTGACCGGTCCATGCTCCAATAACGTAGCCGAGTATAACGCGCTCCTTATTGGACTCAGTTTCGCCAAGGAGCTGAGGGTCGAATATCTCGAAGCTTTTGGGGATTCTCAACTGATCGTCAATCAAGTCCGTGGAGAGTATGAAGTCAGGAACCAAGACCTAATCCCATACCACCAGGAGGCCGTCAAAATGGCAGATTCTTTCGAAGAATTCTTTATCGAATATATCCCTCGTCTCCAGAACGCTTATGCGGATGCACTGGCAGCACTAGCAGTATCACTCGCACAGCCGCCCGAAACTGAATTGCTAGTCACAGTAAGATCGCACCAACTCTGCATACCCATATACAATATGGACATCAAAGAGGAAGATGATAGAAACGTAAACGCCAAAGAGGTGAACTCAACCCAAATCGGGTCTGAGTCCCGAGATTGGCGTTTTCCTATCATTGACTACGTCCAGTACGGTATTTTGCCAGAGGATGTAAAAGAAAGGGAATTGATCCGCCGAAGAGCACCAAGGTTCTTCTATAATACCGAGACCCGTACATTATACCGCCGAGGGTATGATGATTTGCTACTCCGATGCCTTTCGAACGAAGAAGCAGAAGAAGTTCTTAAGGAAGCACATGAAGAAGAATGCGATGCGCATCAGCCTGGTCCCAAGCTGTATGATCGCATCAGAAGAATGGGATACTTTTGGCCAACAATGATCCATGACGCGATCGAATACGCACGAGGATGTCACGCCTGTCAAGTGCATGCAAATTATATGCACCAACCACCGGAGCGGTTACACACGTCAACCACTTCCTGGCCATTCGAGACATGGGGTATGGACATTATCGGTCCTATTTTTCCCCCTTCAGTCAAAGGTGATCGGTTTATTCTCGCAATCACGGATTACTTTTCAAAGTGGGCTGAAGCAATTCCGCTTAAAGAAGTGAAGACGAACAACGTCATCAATTTCATCAAGCATCATGTCATATACCGACACGGCGTGCCAAGACGGATCATTCATGACAACGGTCCGCAGTTCATAAGCAACGCTTTCGTCTGGTTTTGTGACAAGTTCAAGATTCAAGATGTTTCATCAACAGCTTATTATCCCGCTGCGAACGGATTAGCTGAGGCTTTTAACAAGACGATCATCAAGATCCTGTCAAAAAGCTCGTGAAGACTAATAAACGAGACTGGGACGATAAACTCGGTGAAGCACTCTGGGCTTATCGCACCACAGTACGCACACCTACGGGAGCCACCCCGTATTCATTGGTATACAGATGTGAAGCTGTGCTGCCTTTGGAGATTCAGATCCCATCCCTTCGGATCACTCTCGCAACTGAGATGTCGACAGAAGAACAGCATCAAAAACGTCTCGAAGAACTCGAGAGGTTGGATGAAAGGTGCTTGGAAGCTCAACAACACATTGAGTTTTATCAAGCCAGAATATCTAGGGCTTTTGATAAAAGGGTCCGACAGAGAAGCTTCAAGGAAGGAGATCTGGTCCTCGCTGCTCGCCGACCGATAATCCTCAATTCCAAGAAGAAGGGTAAGTTTGAACCCAAATGGGAAGGACCGTTTGTGATAGACACAGTCTACTCAAACGGTGCATATCGCCTCGTTTCTCTAGAGGGCGTCAGGCAATTAATGCCAATAAATGGGAAGTTCCTGAAAAAGTACTATCCCTAGTACATTCGGGATAACCCATTTATCGGGAAGTTCCTCGAAGAATATTCCATTTGATATTCTAGAGGATAACCCAAAATTGTTCTACCACCAAAATTCCTCACTGATCAATTTCAATTGATAGTGAGTCTACCAAAAACTGTCTTTCTGGTCCAAACCACAACCAAAAGCTCCTCTTGATTCTTTCTACGAACAAGAGGCCCATTTTCAATTCAGAGCCTCCTTTCGATAAACAAAAGAACTCCCCTCTTTTCTCTTTGGTTAAATCTCTTCATGGTTATAACCAAAGTTGAAATTCCTTTTCGATAAACGAAAAACTCATCTAGATAACCGATCCTATAAAAGGTAAGCTTATTTAGATCTTCCGGATTCTCGGAGTGGAGATCTCACTTCTAGTTTCTTTCTTCCACTGGAAATAGAATATAAAATTCTTCCTTTCCAGAATCGAGGAATAGAATATAAAATTCTTCCTTCCCATACCAATCCTTTTCTAAGAATTTAGGATTCATCCTAGGAAGTTTATCCCGAATCCTAAGCAGGGATAAGTCTGCGCCTAACACGCGCTGCCGGATCAGTCTTTCTCCGTAGAAGAAGACACCAGAGTTCGATTCTGGGGTATTTTATCCTGAAACCTAAGTAAGGATAAGTCTGCGCCTAACACATGCCGCCAGTTAGTTCTTAACCGTTAAAAAGAACACTCGCCCACATATTCAACATTGTGGCAGGTTGTTATTAATAACGCCAAAATCCATGCCTTACACGCATGGGGAATTTCATCCTGAATCCTAAGAAAGGATATGCCGATGCCTAACATGCGTCGCCGGTTTAGTCTTTGTCCGTAGAAAAAGACACCAGAGTTCGATTCTGGGGTATTTTATCCTGAAACCTAAGTAAGGATAAGTCAGCGTCTAAAACACGTTGCCAGGTAGCCTATTCCCGTAACAATGGCGAAGTCTACGTATTCAAAGTCGTAGCACAAAGTCTAAGGGAGTTCATTCCTTTAGCACAACGTTACATGCAGAACGGATTTAAACAATCCGCATGCTAGCCCGGCTCAAACGGTAGTCGGTAAAGGCTAATCAAATCCGTTGAAGGATGGGGGTTAGCCCAAAATCCTAAAGTCAATGCCTAACACGCGTCGCCGGGTAGCCTATTCCCGTAACAAGTGGCGAAGCCTATGTATTCAACATCATAGCATAAAGTCTAAGGGAGTTCATTCCTTTAGCACAACGTCACATGCGGAACGGATTTAAACAATCCGCATGTAAGCCCAACTCAAACGGTAGTCGGTAAGAGCACGTCAAATCCGTTAAAGGCTGGGGATTTGCCAAAAATCCTAAGTCAACGTCTCATACACGTTGCTGTTTAGTCTTTTCACAGGAGAAAGACGAAGTCTACGTATTTAATATCGTAGCACTAAAAGGGTTAACTCTTTTAGCTTAACGTCACATGCGGAATGGACTTAAACAATCCGCATGCTAGCCCGACTCAAACGGTAGTCGGTAAAGGCTTATCAAATCCGTTGATGGCTGAGAATTTTCCAAAAATTCTATGAATGCGAGTCATTGACGCATCAATTTTATAAATTGGTCTCGTGACTCAAGTATATGCCACACTCCAATTCCTTAAAGAGCTTAAACTGTGTATACTCCAGCAGAAGTACGAGTATAAACTGTGTCAAACGCCGGACAACGCGTTGTAATGAAGCCTGAACGCCGAACAACACATCACCAGGAAGCTCAAACGTCGGACAACGCGTTGTAAATGAAGATTCAACGCCGACGACCGATGGTTAGTTCTGTGTTGAAGCAGCAAACTCGAGCTAAAAAGGTAAGAAATCAAGAATCGACTTCAAGTTTAAAATTCCGACAGACGGTCAGACAATAAATGCAGCACCGGAACCTTTTCAAGCATTCGATAAAGCACCGAATAGCCTGAAGGATTGAAAGAATCGAGAACAGAAGCCATTCCAAGGCCCCGTTATACCGATTGAAGGTGGGGACGATCATATCCAAAGTATTCCAGACTCTTTCATAAAAGAACGAGGCTGGAAAACTTTGGAGGGGGTATCTGTAGGCGTATAAAACTACCTATAGGTCCCTTAACACAGCTCGACGATGCCAATCGACAAACAGACCATCGGGCGACGTATCTGAACACGACCGTTAGCCCGCAAACACCAAAGCCAAACGATACGCGACGAAGCGGACTAACGAGGCTACGAAGCTGACGAACCGTACGCAAACAACGGAATGAATCCACTCGCGTGCGGAATCAAGCCAACGGGTTGAAGAATCAATGAGTCATCCAATCAAGAGCGGACGCGGACGAATCACGATCGATTCGAGATCAGTTTCAGACTCAAATTCAGAGGTGGATTTACTGCCAAATCAGGAACCGAATTTACTACCAGATCAGGTCAACAAATCGAGTCCAAACACAGAACCGAAAGAATCAGAAACGACGGAAACCAACCCTAAAAGAGACCCGGCCAAAACCGAGTCACCCGAAGGTGGCTCGGTGGCCGAGCCACCTCAGCCCAGATCTGTGCCTAGGCACAGATCTGGGTGCCTATAAATAGGCCAAGGGGTTCATTTGTTGAAGAGGACTTTTTGGGAGTCGAAACTCTGCCGAATTGAGATCTCATTCTTGAGTTTTGAAGGCTTGAAGACTTGGACATTCAGATCTGGTTCTTGGCGAGCATCCGCGTCACAAAAGGCAGGAGTTCGAGAGAGGAAATCAGATCTGAGATCTACACGAGGTAATACTCCGGATCAAAGCTTGGCCTTTGATCCCGAGAACTAAAGGCTACTATTTCCTTGGTGAAATAGTACCCACCGGCTGTTATTTCCTTCGTGAAATAGCACCCGTCGAATCGTGTAGATCTTCCCGGATCTAGATCGCACGGTGGTCAACGGATAAACCCCCGGCGCAGGCAAACAACCCACACAAGCGAGCGACAGAAAAACAGGAGCTCGTGATTTGTTCGACAAATAAGGAAAGTTGTAATTTTTTTACTTTTTGTTGATTTCTTGTAACCGGATCTTATAAAAAGATCGGATCTTTGTAATCGATAAACAATTACCGAGTGTGCAATGGAATCATCAATGAAGAAAGCTACTATTTTCCCCGCGAACAAACTCAATACTTTGAAACTCCAGCAAAACATGAACAAGCTGGGGGTAGTCCGACCTTATCCTGTTGAGTGGGATACAGTCCCATACCCAGTGAAGTTCAAGCCAATTAGTTTTATGCAATTTGATGGCAAGGGCTCGCCCTCACAACACATCTACTATTTTATGGCGCAGACCGGATTCCTTATGGGGAACGATGCTATTCTCACCATGTTGTTCATAAGCACCCTCAAAGGGGTAGCATTTGAATGGTTCCGCAAGTTAGAACCCGGCTCTATCAAGTCATGGGCCGACACGGAAAGGCTCTTCTTGGCCCGCTTCTTCGACATTGACACGGAGGTGTCGATGGCCACCCTCCTCGCCTAAAAGCAGCGGAAGTCGGAGTTGGTCAATAACTTCGTAAAGAGATTCAGGAACCGATCGGTCCACTGTCGGGACCAAGTTTCTGAATCCATGCTGATTGAAATGTGCCGCAATAATCTCTCGATCCACATTCTGTCCAAGGTCGGCACGGTGGAAACCTGGACGTGGAAAGAACTTGTTCGTCAGGGCGAGCAGGTGGAAAACATGATCAAAAGGTTAGAAGCCGAAAAGCCACATCCCAAGAAGGGAACTGTGGAGCCGACCGTGTCAAAGAATCCCCCTCGAACAAGAGAAAAAGAGATCATGACCGTCGATTCTGCCCCGGCACCCAAAACGGCTCAAAGGCCGAAGCCCAAGCAGTTCGAGCAACGTCCTTCAAAGCAATACGACTTCAGAGATTACCAAGTGGTGGCAACATTCGACACTCTCTTAAAGAGCAATCGAATCAAACTACCAGAGGTCACAAAGCCTGAGGAGGCGAACAAGACTAGTGACTCGGGTTACTATGCGTATCACCGGTTCCTTGGTCACCACACCTCTAAGTGTTACATCCTCAAGGACAAGCTCCAGGCCCTCTATGATGCAGGAGTCCTAAAGAAGGAGAAGGAACAAAAGCAGGTGACCACAAATATGATCACCCTGAGCTTTAGGACAGATCTCCCAAAAGTTCGGGCTCCGGCGGGGGGTAATTCCTATCCCCAAAGCTGTCCTGAAAATCACCAACGACGACCCTTACAACCAACGAGGGAAAGGTTTAGTACCCAAGATTTTGCCATCGGGTCAGGTAATGTGGGTCCATCCGGACCTCCTCAGTGACGAACAGTGGACTATAAAACCCCCAAAGAAGGACAAAGGCAAACCTTACAATGTCGTCTCCGCTATACCCGATGGAGACCAGACTGCAGTATCTACCCTCACCGACTCCGATGAGGAAACTACCGCCCTTGCTACTAGAGCAGGGAAGGAACTCGCCAAAGAATACCCTACGAGGGCGAAGAATGCGGCAGGACCTCCCACGAGGCCAGCTACAGCAACCCCTCCCGAGCCAGACAGGCCGAGCTCAAGCAACCAACCTTTCCGATTCAACGTACTCGTGCAGCTGAAGAGCATCCGCGCACAAATTACCATGTATGACCTCCTACGGTTATCCAGGCCTACCCGAGAAGCCCTACAAGAGGCTTGGCCGACTCGGAAGTCTTCTCCACCCACTTCTTAAGGGAAGAAGACACGTAGCGGGAATGTGTGATGTGCTGCCAAGCCTTGGAGAGGCAGGTCCATCGCATCACATTCACTCCTGAAGACATGCTCATCAAGAGCACGTCTCATGATCGACCACTATACTTCACGGGGTACATCGGTTCATCAAAAGTGGATCGAATTCAAGTCAACCCAGGGTCCGTACTAAGCATTGTACCCCTGAAGTTGATCAAGCACCTAGGGATACCCTCGAAACGTTTGTCCACGACTACCATGACTATCTTTGGCTTCAATGCCACTAGAACTCGGCCGCTTGGCAAGATCCGTCTGAAGTGCCGAATAGGCGACATGAAGACAGAGGTAACCTGCTACGTCATCGACGCCGAGCCATCCTACAACGTGCTTTTGGGATGTCTGTGGATCCACAGTAACCTGATAGTCTCGTCCACGCTACACAAGTGTTTAAAGTATGTGGATGATTATGAGCAGGTAAAAACAGTGGTGGCCGACAAGCAACCCTTCAAGGGCGTCGAGAACTACTTCAAAGACTCTCTGCTGTACCAGGACCCCGACAAGCCACCATTGAGGAGCTCGAGAGCGGCAATGATGTTGATAGCAAACCAGAGTACGGCGACGGCCTAGTCCTGAACGATTTCGAATCAATTGTAATTGGTTGTGGAAGTCACAATGTAACCAACGCTCTGGGACGAGTCTGAAGATGAAGACCCCGTGCCTCAGTTTTCACAGTACAGTCAAATCAAGAAGTGCATGATGAGCAACATGGGGTATGACCTCACTCGCCCAAAGGGCCTGAATTATGGTCGGGGGCGAAAGACGGTCATCCGACCTGCTTACGTGCCTAAAGGAAAGCCCTCAAATTATTTCAACAGGACTCGGAGAGGTTTGGGCTACTCCTCTTCCTCCTCCGATTTGTTCTGTTATTTCAACGAGGACTCCGACTATGCACGCTCGGGGGATCGATCGTCAACAACCTCAGCATGGGACTCAGATGTCAGCATAAGGGACTTGTTCGACAACCTTATAGTCAACATGGCTACGATTGATCCCGCCGAAATGGTAGGGCACAGACAGGTCCCGCTTTATGACGAGACATGGAACCATCACGTCAACGCTTAGTGGAATAGTTGCTTCGAGCAACGTGAACCACCGACCGAAGATGAAATCCTCCAAGTGAACATGGGCGATGAGATTAATCCTAAGCCCATATTCATCAGTGGTAGTCTACCTCCCCAAGAGAAGGAAGATCTCATTGCCCTCATACGGGAATACATTGATGTCTTCGCATGGAATTACAAGGACATACCCGACCTCGATCCACGGGTCGCCATGCATTGCCTTAACATCGACTCAGACGCTAAACCAGTCAAACAACAGCAGAGATGGTTTCGTCCACAAATCATGGAAGCAATCGAGGCCGAAGTGAAGAAACTGATCGAATCCGGCTTTATCAGAGAGGAACAACACTCCGACTGGGTAGCTAATATTGTTCTAGTCCTAAAAAAGAACGGTAAGATTCGTATCTGTATTGACTTTAGGGATCTCAATACTGCATGCCCTAAAGACGAGTTTCCTTTGCCCATCATGGATGTCATTATTGATAACACGTGCGGGTTTGAGAGGATGTCCTTCATGGACGGATTCTCAGGGTACAATCAAATCAAAATGAACCCCGAGGACGAAAAACACACTTCATTTATGACTCCAATGGGGGTATACTACTACACAATCATGCCATTCAGACTCAAAAACGCAGGCACAACCTACCAACATGCCATAAGAACGATCTTTCGAGATCACCTGAGAAAGAGGGTCGAGTGCTATGTGGATGACTTGGTCATGAAAAGCCACAGTAAAGATGACCATCTCCAAGACTTGAGGTGATGTTTGAACTCATGAAGACTCACCAACTCAAGATGAATCCTACAAAGTCATTCTTAGGGATGTCTAGCGGTAATTTCCTCGGGTTCGTGGTAATGACAAAAAGAATCCGAATTGACCCAGACAAGGTACGAGCCATTCAGGAGCTCCAGCCGCCCCGAAATCTTAAGGAACTAAGGGGCCTTCAGGGGTGATTGGCTTACATCCGGAGGTTCATTTCAAATCTTTCGGGTAAGTGTCAATCCTTCTCCAAATTGATGTAGAGGGGTACTTCTTTCGTGTGGGACGAGCCTTGCCAACGGGCCTTTGAGGAGATCAAAGCTTATCTCTCAAACCCGCCTATCCTCGTGGCTCCAATCTCAGGAAGGCCATTCCTCATCTACATACGGGCTATGAGCATTCCCTAGGCACTCTCTTGGCACAAAATGACGACGTCGGCCATGAGCAGGGCATCTATTACCTGAGTAGAACCCTACAAGGCACTGAACGGTGGTACCCTATGGTTGAAAAGGAGTGTTTAGCCTTGGTATTTTCCATCCAAAAGATGCGACACTACCTAGTCGGCCAAACCATCCATGTCATTTCCTGGATGAATCCCATCCGAATCTTCATGACGCAACCGGCAGCCCTAAACTAGCATTTGGTGAGATGAGCACTCCTGCTGTCTTAATACGACATTCACTTCGTGCCACATAAGTCAGTCAAAGGACAGGCTATTTGTGATCTCATGGCTAGTCATCCGTTAAGGGCGGAAACTGACCTGTTTGAGGATTTGCCAGATGAACCCCGCGAAGTCAACACGACCACCCCAGCAGAAGCCTGGCAGATGTTCTTTGACAATGTGTCTCACGTCGGTACGAGCAGATCTATCATTGCAGGAGTGGGGGTGGTCGTCACTTCCCCACATAACCACATACTACCCCGAGCTTTTTCTCTAACAGAGCCGTACACCAACAATGTGGCTGAGTACAATGCGCTACTCATTGGACTTGAGCTGGAAAGAGAGTTAGAGATAAAGCACCTCAAGGCCTATGGCGACTCCCAACTCATTGTCAAGCAAATGACGGGGGAATACAAAGTCAGAAACGACGACCCGATCCCACTTCACAACGCAGCCACCAAGTTAGTAGAGTCATTCGAAAGCTGCCGCATTGAGCACGTGCTCTGTTCCAAGAGCACGCACGCGGATGCCCTCGCGTCCCTAGTGGCTAACTTGGCCCAGCCACTAGAAACGACTCAATGGGTCACTGTGGCAAGCCGAAAACTCTTTCGATCGAAAGACGTTCTAGAAGTAAACGCCACTCACTAAGTCCTGAATCAACCCGACCCAAAAGATTGGCGTCTCCCGATCACTGATTACGTCCTGTACGGCATGCTTCCCGAAGACGCTAGGGAGCGAGAATCTGTCCGCCGACGTGCCTCAAGGTTCTACTACGATTCGACCACAAAGGCGTTGTATCGAAGGTCGTATGACGGCTTGTTACTTCAATGTCTTTCAAAGACAGAAGCGTAAGAGGCTCTGCACGAAGACCACGACGGTACTTGCGGAGCTCACTAGCCCGGACCTAAGCTTTAGGATAGATTGCTGAGGATAGGCTATTTCTGGCCGGGGATGATCAGCGACTCGGTTGCTTACGTAAAGCGTTGCCATGCATGCTAAATCCACGCCAACTACCTGCATCAACCTCCTGAAGACCTACACCTGACAACGGCATCATTGCCCTTTGAAGTATGGGGGATGGACATCGTCAGACTAATATCCCCGCCGTCGGCAAGAGGTCATCGCTTCATCCTCGCGGTCACCGACTACTTCTCTAAATGGGCCGAAGCCGTCCCTTTAAGAGAAGTCAAGACCAATGACGTGATTAAGTTCATCAAACATCATGTCATATACCGGTACGGCATACCTCAATGAATCATCCATGACAACGGCACACAATTCGTTAGTCATGCGTTCACCCGGTTTTGTGACAAGTTCCGGATACATAACCTCTCCTCTACAGCATACAACCCTCTGGCGAATGGCTTGGCTGAGGCCTTCAACAAAACAATGGTTAAGATCTTGACCAAGCTGACTTCCAACAGCAAGCGCGATTGGAACGAGAAGCTAGGCGAGAGCTTATGGGCGAATCGCACAATGGTTCGTACACCAACTGGCAACACGCCATACTCGTTGGTATATAACTATGAGGCCGTGTTACCATTAGAGATTCAAATTCCATCCCTCCGTGTCGTCCTAGCTACAGGGATGACAACCGAAGACAACCATCAATGACGCCTCGCAGAACTCAAAGCATTGGACGATAGGTGGCTTGACGCTCAACAACACATTGAGTTCTACCAAGCCTGAATGGCTAAGGCTTTCAACAAGAAAGTCAAACGTCGATCCTTTAAGGAGGGAGAATTGGTGCTCGCCGTCCGACGACCGATGATTCTCACTTCCAAGAAGAATGGTAAATTTTAACCCAAATGGGAAGGACCGTTCGTAGTAGAGATAGTCTATTCGAATGGAGCTTATCGTCTCATCAAACCGAATGTCGACAAGATCATGATGCCTATCAATAGCAAGTTCTTAAAAAAGTACTACCCTTAGTGCTTCTCACAAACTCCCATGAGTGCATGAGTCTAAACTGGTTCTCACAAACTCCTGCGAGTGCATGAGTCTAAACTGGTTCTCACAAACTCCCACGAGTGCATGAGTCTAAACTGGTTCTCA
>BQKN01000431.1:148279-212014 GCA_022839385.1 Asparagus kiusianus | reverse complement strand
GAGAGAAATGCATGAGCAACAAATCCAGGCACTGACGAACCAGCAAGGCGAACCAAGCCGCCGTAACCAGGTCGTTCAGGAAGATGAGCACACGGATACGGATGAAGCTCGCAATGCCAATAATCCTCCCGTCAATGCAGGGGGTGGTAATGAGAATACTAGTCACAACGCCACGCTTCCACCTCAGAATCATGCTAACGAAGACACAGGTGAAAGTTTGAAGATCAAAAACCTCGAGAGCAAGATCAATACGTTGATTTCTGCTCAAGAGGTGAAGAAAACGGGCATTCCTTGTCCATACCCAAGAGAATGGGAATCAATCCCATATCCAGCGAAGTTCAACCTAATCAACTTCACGCCGTTTGATGGGAAGGGTTCACCCACTCAACATGTGATTTACTTCAAATTACACTTGGGGGTTATCTCTGGTAATGAACCTCTGATGGTACGGTCCTTCGTTGGCACTCTTCACGGAGCTGCCTTCGATTGGTATCGCCGCCTCAAGCCAGGTAGCGTGAACAGCTGGGATGATATGGAGACTAATTTCCTCACCAATTTCTTCAACGACGACACCGAGATATCTATCGGATCGTTGCTGGACGAGAAACAAAAAGACGCGAAGCTAGTCGACACCTTCGTCAAGAGGTTCCGGAACAAGGAGATGAATTGCCGGGACCCGATCACTGAGGAGTTCATTCTCCAGACCTGCCACAACAATCTTTCGTTGGACGTGTTGGAAGCAATGGGGACAGCTCCATCCAAAACATGGAAGGATCTGAAGGTCCGAAGGGAGAAAGCTGAGCGATTCCTCAGAAGAAAGAAGGCAGAAAGAGGCCAGCAAGCGGCGAATGCTCCGACACAGAATTTCAACCCAAAGGGGAAAGGTAAGGCACATGCTAATGCAGTTGATGCTAACCGAACTTTCCAATTGCAACCTCAGCAACAGCAGCAGCGGCAACAACGGCCTCAGAAGCAGAAATCTTCGGAGCCAAGGTTTCCCAAAGTTAACTCCTTCAAAGATGGTGAAGTTCCCGGCATCTTCAAGTACTTGTTAGAGAACAACAAAATCCAGCTGCCGACGATCGTAGATCAAGAAGGGGCCAGCAAATTGACGGATCCGAAGTACTACGCGTACCATAGAGCGGTCCATCACCCTACGAGGTCATGCTATCACCTCAAGGACAAGATCCAGGCATTAATTGATGTGGGCGTCATAACCCCGAAGCCGTCCAAGAACGTAGGAGCAAATGCAGTGTCAATCAGCTTTGGATCGGTGCCCACAACATGGTTCGAGCCAAAACGCGTCACCAAAGTAGGAATAAAGACGGTGAATGATGACCCATATGGACAGCGCCAAAAGGGACTTGTGCCACACACAGCCCTAAACGGCAAAATCCTCTGGGTTCATCCGGATCTTATTGAAGATGATCAGTGGGCGACTTCCTCGACCAAGAAGGGTAAAGGCAAGTCTTGTAATGCTACTTCTGCAATCTTCGAAGAGGATGGTGATGAAGCTCCTACCTTCCCGCTCTCCGAAGAAGAACAAGAAGTCTTTGCCACCAGAAGCGGAAACCAGTACCACTTCAACTATCCGTCACCTAGTGATCAGTTAGCTGAGCAGGGGGTGACTAAACGGGGACCAGCCAAAACTCTCACAGAGCTGGGGGTGATTGCAGTTCTTAAACCGGTTAAAGATACTCGACGACAGCCGGTGGATAAGCAGAAAGAAAAGAAAACCCAGGAGGTGCAGAATCCGAAGCAGTCTCGTTTCAATCGTCCGATTGGAAGAGATAAACCGGAGAGCTCGAACACTCCGTGCATCTTCGATATTATGGCTCAACTAGCCAATATTCCAGCGCGGATAACGTTGTATGAGTTGCTGCGATTATCTAAGGAGACCAGGGAAGCCTTACAAGAGGCCTTGGCCGATTCAGAAGCATTCCTTACTCGGGTCAAGCTGGTGCCGGAAGAACCAGAACCATTAATTCAACAATGTAATATAGCGGCTAAGAACCTTCCCTGCATTACATTCACCAAAGAGGATATGCAGATGAAGAATTCGAATCATGATCGACCCCTGTATTTCATCGGGTACATTGGCTCCAGCGAAGTCAACCGAATACAAGTGGATCCGGGTTCTGCTGTGAGTATTATACCGCTTCGCCTGATGCATAGCCTTGGCATTCCAGTCAGCAAATTGGCGTCTACAGGCACTGTCATTTACGGATTCAACACCAGCGGGTCAAGGCCTTTGGGAAAGATCCGGATAAAATGTCAAATGGGTATCTGAAGACGGAGGTCACGTGTTACGTGATTGATGCTGAGACATCATATAACTTACTACTGGGTCGGCCTTGGATCCATAGTAATGTTATAGTTCCTTCCACTCTCCATCAGTGTCTGAAATATATCGACACAGATGGTAGAGTTAGGACGGTGGTCGCGGATAAGCAACCATTTAAAGGGTTTGAGAATTATTTCACTGATTCTCTCCTTTATGGTAACGAATCCGATACTAAACCATCGGTCCAGGGCACGGACAGTGGAGAAGAAGCTGATTCCGAAGCCGGATTCGATTACAATGGAGGTTTTGTTTTAAATGACATTGTACCCTTTGTAATCAATCTTGACGATGAACAATCATCAGATGGCAGTTGTAACTAGCAACTTGCCAATATTGAAATAAATGATGATTTAGAGTACTCACTGTCTCTTGATGATGTGATAAAGGGATTATACGATAATCCTGATTTGTATACGCCACTCCGATCATCTTATGTAACAAAGAAACACCTCCAGCATTCTTTCGGAACGACCCTGATCGTTCCTGCCAAAATAGGAGGCGAAAAAGAAATGATTTACGGTAAATGAGAGAATTTTTCGTTGCCAGATCATTTCCTAAGAGAAGATGAGGATGAAGACAAACCTGGTCGACATTTATCTAAGTATAGTCCGGAAGCGCGCAAACTCATGGAAAAACAGGGATACGATTTCGCACTCGGAGAAGGTTTGTACTTCGATCGAGGTTCCCGAATTCCAGCCAAAGCAGTATATGTACCAAAAGGGAAACCGGATGATTACTATAAATTCAGATGAGGACTAGGTTATGTCTCTTCTTCAGAAGACGAGTGTTGCTGGTTAATCAACGACCAACCGTCTAAGCAATATAAGGATGGGTACTCGTCAGATTCCTCGGAATGGGACTCCGATATAAGTTTGGGGGAAGTATTTAAAACCCTAATGTCGAACATGACTACAGCTGATCCATCCACAATGGAGGATGATGATCAAATACCAACGTGGGAAGACCCATGGGTTCATCACCTAAACATGCAGTACGGCGATAGGTTTGAACAGAGGGAACCCCCCACTGAAGATAAAGTAGTCCAAATTAACATGGGCGATGAGGCCAACCCAAAGCCCATATTCATCAGCGATAGTCTTCCCCCAGATGAGAAGGAGGAATTAATTGCTCTCATCAGGGAATATATCGACATCTTCGCTTGGAATTACGAAGACATGCCAGGGCTCGACCCCAATATCGCAATGCATCGCCTCGATATCAAGTCGGATGCCAAACCTGTCAAACAATAGCAGAGACGGTTTCGTCCCCAAATTATGGAAGCCATCGAGGCAGAGGTCAAGAAATTGATCGACTCAGGATTTATCCGAGAGAAGCAGCATCCAGACTGGCTAGCTAATATTGTCCCAGTCATGAAGAAAAATGGTAAAATCAGGATATGCATCGACTTCAGGGACCTGAATGCGGCATGTCCGAAAGACGATTTTCCTCTCCCAATCACAGACGTCATCATCGATAATACGTGCGGATTTGAGAGAATGTCCTTTATGGATGGCTTTTTGGGGTATAACCAAATCAAGATGCATCCGAATGACGAGAAGCATACAGCATTCAGAATACCCCTCGGTGTCTTTTGCTACACGGTGATGCCTTTCGGTCTAAAGAATGCAGGCGCCACGTACCAACGAGCGATGACTAAGATTTTCCAAAAGCACCTCAGGAAAACGATCGAGTGCTACGTTAATGATTTGGTTGTGAAAAGCCGCAACAAAGAAGATCACATCAAGGACTTGAAGACGATGTTCGATCTCATGCGGAGTCATCAATTGAAGATGAATCCCACTAAATCCTTCCTTGGAATGTCCAGCGGAAAATTCCTTGGATTCGTCGTCACCACTAAAGGCATACATATTGATCCTGATAAGGTGAAGGCGATACATGAATTGCAGCCCCCGAGAAATCTAAGAGAACGCAGAGGATTGCAAGGGCGTTTAGCTTACATCCGGCGGTTCATCTCAAACCTTTCTGGGAAGTGCCAACCTTTCTCTAAGCTAAACAAGAAAGGTGTGTCATTTATTTGGGACGACGCCTGCCAAAAAGCACTCGAAGACATCAAAACGTATCTGACGAACCCTCCTGTTCTTGTCGCACCAAAATCAGGTAAACCGTTCTTGATTTACATCAAGGCGATGAACCATTCTATAAGTGCTTTATTAGCACAAGACGATGATAATGGTCACGAACAGGCAGTTTATTACCTAAGTCGGACTTTGGTAGGCGCCGAGTCCCGATATCCGATGATTGAGAAAGAATGCCTCGCATTGGTATTCGCAGTACAAAAGATGCGGCATTACTTGGTCGGACAGACGATTTACGTTATCTCTAACGTTAATCCAGTACGGGTATTTATGACGCAACCTGGTTCGATGAATTGGCGGTTAGCGAAGTGGGCCCTTCTCTTGTCCCAGTATGATTTGCACTTCAAACAGCAGAAGTCGGTCAAAGGACAAGCGATTTGTGATCTTTTGGCGGCAAGCTCGACAACGGATACGGCAGAAGTATATGATGACTTGCCGGATGAAACCCACGAGGTTAATACTACATCATACCAATAAGTATGGCAATTATACTTTGATGGTGCTTCGAGAGCAGTTAATAAGGCAGTAACCCCCGGATGTCCTAAAGTCTCCTCTGGAGTTGGAGTTGTCTTAGTTTCCCCGGGGAAGCATGTAATACCTCGGGCTTATTCACTGACTGGTCCATGTTCCAATAACGTAGCCGAGTACAACGCGCTCCTCATTGGACTCAGTTTTACCAAGGAGCTGGGGGTCGAATATCTCGAAGCTTTCGGGGATTCTCAATTGATAGTCAACCAAGTCCGTGGAGAGTATGAAGTCAGGAACCAAGACCTAATCCCATACCACCAAGAGGCCGTCAAAATGGCAGATTCTTTCAAAGAGTTCTTTATCGAATACATCCCTCGTCTCCAGAACGCTTATACGGATGCACTGGCAGCACTAGCAGTATCACTCGCGCAGCCGCCCGAAACTGAACTGCTAGTCACAGTAAGATCACATCAACTCTGTATACCCATATACAATATGGATATTGAAGAGGAAGAAGATGACAGAAACGTAAACGCCAAGGAGGTGAACTCAACTCAAATCAGGTCTGAGTCCCGAGATTGGCATTTTCCCATCATTGACTACGTCCAATATGGTATTCTGCCAGAGGATGTAAAAGAAAGGGAATCCATCCGCCGATGAGCACCAAGGTTCTTCTATAATGCCGAGACCCGTACATTATACCGTCGAGGGTATGATGATTTGCTACTCCGATGCCTTTCGAACGAGGAAGCAGAAGAAGTTCTTAAGGAAGCACACGAAGGAGAATGCGGTGCGCATCAGCCTGGTCCCAAGCTGTATGATCGAATCAGAAGAATAGGATATTTTTGGCTAACAATGGTTCGTGACGCGGTCGAATACACCCGAGGATGTCACGCTTGTCAGGTACATGCAAATTATATACACCAACCACCAGAGCGGTTACACACGTCAACCACATCCTGGCCATTCGAGACATGGGGTATGGACATTGTCGGTCCTATTTTTCCCCCTTCAGTCAAAGGTGATCGATTTATTCTCGCAATCACGGATTACTTTTCAAATTAGGCTGAAGCAATTCCGCTTAAAGAAGTGAAAACGAACAACGTCATCAATTTCATCAAGCATCATGTCATATACCGACACGGCGTGCCAAGACGGATCATTCATGACAACGGTCCACAGTTCATAAGCAACACTTTCGTCAGGTTTTGTGACAAGTTCAAGATTCAAGATGTTTCGTCAACAGCTTATTATCCCGCTACGAATAGATTAGCTGAGGCTTTTAACAAGATGATCATTAAGATCCTATCAAAGCTCGTGAAGACCAATAACCGAGACTGGGACGATAAACTCGGTGAAGCACTCTGGGCTTATCGCACCACCGTACGCACACCTACGGGAGCCACCCCATATTCGTTGGTATACGGATGTGAAGCTGTGCTACCACTAGAAATTCAAATCCCATCCCTTCGGATCGTTCTCGCAACAGAGATGATGACAGAAGAGCAACATCAAAAACATCTCGAAGAACTCAAAATGTTGGATGAAAGGCGCTTGGAAGCTCAACAACATATTGTGTTTTATCAAGCCAGAATATCTAGGGCTTTTAACAAAAGAGTCCGACAGAGAAGCTTCAAGGAAGGAGATCTGGTCCTCGCTGCTCGCCGACCGATAATCCTCAACTCCAAGAAGAAAGGTAAATTTGAACTCAAATGGGAAGGACCGTTTATGATAGACACAGTTTATTCAAACGGCGCATATCGCCTCATTTCTCTAGAGGGCGTCAGGCAATTAATGCCAATAAATAGGAAGTTCCTGAAAAAATACTATCCCTAGTACATTTAGGATAACCCATTTATCAGGAAGTTCCTCGAAGAATGTTACACTTAATATTCTAGAGGATAACCCAAAATTATTTCTACCACCAAAATCTTTCACTGATCGATTTCAATTGACAGTGAGTCCACCAAAACTGTCTTTCTAGTCTAAGCCACCAACAAATTCCCCTCTTGATTCTTTCCACGAACAAGAGGCCCACTTTCAATTCAGAGCCTTCTTTCGATAAACGAAAGAACTCTCCTCTTTTCTCTTTGGTTAAACATTTTCATGGTCATAACCAAAGTTGAAATTTCATTTCGATAAACGAAAAACTCATCTAGATAACCGATCCTATAAAAGGTAAGCTTATTTAGATCTTCCGGAGTCTCGGAGTGGAGATCCCACTTCTAGTTTCTTTCTTGCACTGGAAATAGAATATAAAATTCTTCCTTTACAGAATCAAGGAATAGAATATAAAATTCTTCCTTCCTTGTTCGGGGAATAGAATATAAAATTCTTTCTTCCCACATCAATCCTTTTTCAAGAATTTAGGATTCATCCTAGGAAGTTTATCCCGAATCCTAAGCAGGAATAAGTCTGCGCCTAACACGCGCTGTCGGTTTAGTCTTTCTCCGTAGAAAAAGACACCAGAGTTCGATTCTGGGGTATTCTATCCTGAAACCTAAGCAAGGATAAGTCTGCGCCTAACCCGCGCTGTCGGTTAGTTCTTAACCGTTAAAAAGAACACTCGTCCACATATTCAACATTGTGGCAGGTTGTTATTAATAACACCAAAATCCATGCCTTACACGCATGGGGAATTTCATCCTGAATCCTAAGAAAGGATATGCTAACGCCTAACATGCGTCGCCGGTTTAGTCTTTAACCGTGGAAAAAGATACCAGAACCTGATTCTGGGGACCTTTATCCCGAAGCCTAAGTAGGGATAAGTCAACGTCTAATACACGTTGCTGGGTAGCCTATTCCCATAACAATGGCGAAGCCTATGTATTCAACATCATAGCATAAAGTCTAAGGGAGTTCATTCCGTTAGCACAACGTCACACGCGGAACGGATTTAGACAATCCGCGTGCTAGCCCGACTCAAACGGTAGTCAGTAAAGGATAATCAAATCCGTTGAAGGCTGGGGGTTGGCCAAAAATCCTAAAGTCAACGCCTAACACACGTCGCTAGGTAGCCTATTCCCGTAACAAATGGTAAAGCCTATGTATTCAACATCATAGCACAAAGTCTAAGGGAGTTCATTCCTTTAGCACAACGTTACATGCGGAACGGACTAAACAATCCGCATGTAAGCCCGATTCAAACGGTAATCGGTAAGAGCACGTCAAATCCGTTGAAGGCTAAGGATTTGCCAAAAATCCTAAGTCAACGTCTCATACACGTTGCTGTTTAGTCTTTTCACAGGAGAAAGACGAAGTCTACGTATTCAATATCGTAGCACTAAAAGGGTTAACTCTTTTAGCTTAACGTCACATGCGGAACGGACTTAAACAATCCGCATGCTAGCCCGACTCAAACGGTAGTCGGTAAAGGCTTATCAAACCCGTTGATGGCTGAGAATTTGCCAAAAATTCTATAAATACGAGTCATTGACGCATCAATTCTATAGATTGGTCTCGTGACTCAGGTATCTGCCACGCTCCAATACCTTAAGAGCTTAAACTGTGTATACCCCAGAAGACGTATGAGTATAAACTGTGTCGAACGCCGGACAACGCGTCGCAATGAAGCTTGGATGCCGGACAACGCGTCACAAGGAAGCTCAAACACCGGACAACACGTTGTAAATGATGATTCAACACCGACAATCGATGGTCAGCAAACTCGAGCTAAAAAGTCAGAAAATCGAGAATCGACTTCAAGTTCAAAATTCCGACAGACGGTCAGACAATAAATGCAGCACCGGAACCCTTACAGACATTCAACAAAGCACCGAACAGCCTGGAGGACTGAAGGAATCAAGAATAGAAGCCATTCCAAATATCCTGTCGTAATCGATTGAAGGATGGGACAATCATATCCAAAGTATTCCAGACTCTTCTATAAAAGAATGAGGCTGAAATACTTTGGAGGGGGTATCTGTAGGCGTATAAAACTGCCTATAGGTCCCTTAACACAGCTCGACGACGTCGAACCAACCATCGGGCGACGTACGCAAACACGATCGTTAGTCCACAACAGCGAAGCCAAGCGATAGGCGACGAAGCGGATTAACGAAGCTACGAGGCTGACGAACCGCACGCAAACAACGGAATAAATCCACTCGCGTGCGGAATCAAGCTAACGGTTTGGTGAATCAACGAGTCATCCAACCAAGAGCGGACTCGAACGAATCACGATCGATTTAAGATCAATTTCGGACTCAAATTCAAAAGTGGATTTACTGCCAAATCAGGAACCGGATTTACTGCCAAATCAGGTCAACGAATCAGGTCCGAACAAATCAACCACAGAACCGGAAAACAAAAAACGGCGAAACCAATACCAAGAGGGGCTCGGCCGAAGCCGAGCCACCTCAAGGTGGCTTGGCCAAGGCCGAGCCACCTTGAGGTGGCTCGGTGGTTCGGCCACCTGTGCACGGGCACAGTGAAGGTGGCCTATAAATAGAGGGGCTTGGGCTCATTTTCAAGGGTTGGAAAAATTTGGAGAGGCGAAGCTCTGCTGGATTCAAGGCTCAGATCTAAAAAAGATTGAAGCTTTGGGACTTCGAGGACTTGCTCATCCAGATCCGGTGCTCGACGATCGTCAACGCCAAATAAGGTAAGAGTTCGAGAGGAACCGGATCTCAGATCGGATCTCAGATCTACGCAGGCATACTCCGGATCAAAGCTTAGTCTTTGATCCCGAGAATCGGGCGATTATTTCCTTGGTGAAATAATCCCCCCGGCTATTATTTCCTTAGTGAAATAATACCCGTCATACTGCGTAGATCCGACCGGATCTACATCACGCGGTGGTCAACGGATAAACCCCGGCACAGGCGAAGAACCCACGCAAGCGAGCGACCGCAAAACAGGAGCTCGTGATTCGTTCGACAAACAAGGAGAAAAAGTTGTAATTTTTTCTTCTTTATTTGATCTTCGTTGTAACCGGATCTTATAAAAGACCGGATCTTTGTAACAGATAAACAGTTATTTGAGATAGCAATGGAATCAGTGAAGAAAGCAACGATTTTTCCCGCGAACAAATACTAGGCCCAAAACACTAACTCAAAGCCCATTGAGATGTGAACCATTATAAACTTCTTGAACTTCTTCTTATTTTCTGATGTGGGACTATTCACAAAGACAAAATTGCCTTTTCATGGACCAAAAGTCCAATAATCTCTCCCAAAAGGCAATATTGACTGAAACAAAACAATAAGTAAATAAGTAAATCATAAAAGATATAGGTTTGGCAACCTTTCGTATCGTGAATTCAGGAGAGGTTGCTTCCGGCTTTGAACCTTTCCTTAGTGACTTTATCGCCACCTGAAGGACATAATGGACCTAGCCTTGAATTAGGCCCCTTGAACCAGGTATTGACAAAACACACACACAGTACGTCTTCATCTATTGAGCAAAGCGGGTTGAGCGTTAAAGGCCATGCTCACAAAAACCGACTCATGAGAGTTTCTAGGGTTAGCCCAGCCCTCCTCCTAACCGCGGCCATCACGGTTCATCTCACGTAGGTAAGTCCTCTAAGGGTACTACAGCTATTTATTTAATACCCTCATAATACACACATTCGACTTATTAAGAGTAAAACTCAGCCTAGCCAGCTGTATCATAAGAGCACGTCATCATAGAGAAGGGGTAGTAGCACAAGCTACATAGTGATATATGAATATATCTAGGTCGATGCTCCACACGAGTATCACTAGTCCAGCTTGTTTCTACCATATTGAACCAATATTGGGACTATGTCTCCAAATAAGGGTTGGGTTACCACTGTCAGTGACCTCTCTTATGGGCTTAACCCTATCTCCCTCGATGAATCCAGAACCACACTCCTGGATAATCCCTTAGTCAAAGGGTCAGCAAGATTTTTCTCAGACTTTACAAAGTCCAAGATCACAACTTTGCCTATCAGGCGTTGTACAAACTTATATCTTATTTGAATATATCTGTTGAGTTTTTTTTTTACATGAGCTTGCTTTAGAAGCTCTATGGTAGATCTAGAATCAGAATGAATGGAAATTAGAAGAAAGGGTTTAGGAACCAAAGGAAGTTCAGAAAGTAGATCTTTTAACCATTCTACTTCTGTGCAAGTAGTATCAAGAGCAATCAGCTCAGATTCCATGGTGCTTCTGGCAATTACTATTTGCTTACATGATTTCCAGGATACAGCAGCACCACCAAAAAGAAATACATACCCAGATGTTGACTTTACACTGTTGGAATTTGTGACCCAATTGGCATCACTATACCCTTCAATAGCATTAGGGTATCTAGTATAAGTCAAGCAATAGTCAACTCTCCCTTTCAAATATTTGAATACTCTCTCCAGGACAAACCAATGATCTAGGTTAGGATTACTGGTATACCGACTTAGTCTCCCTACAGCATAAGCTATATCGGGTCTGGTTCGGTTTGATATGTATAGAAGAGATCCAATCATCTGAGAATATTTTAGTTGTGATACAGGTTCACCTTCATTTTTCTTCAAGGATATAGAAAAACCATAGGGTGTGGAAACAGGTTTAGAGTTATTATAGTTAAATTTGATCAGCATTTTCTCAATACTGTGAGAAAGACTCAAAGATATTCCTCTGGTATCTCTAGAGATTTTCATTCCAAGTATCATATCAGCAAGACCTAAGTCTTTCATTTCAAAGTTCTTGGAAAGATAATTCTTGACTTTTAAAATTAGTTCAAGAGTTGTTCCAAAGATAAGAATATCATCAACATAGAGACAGAGGATGACATAGTCATTGTTTGTCACTTTTGAATAAACACATTTGTCGTGTTCATTCACTGTGAAACCATAATGAGCAATAACTCTGTTAAATTTCTGGTGCCATTGTTTAGGAGCTTGTTTAAGACCATACAGAGATTTAACAAGTTTGCAGACTTTGTTTTCCAGACCCTTGGCAATGAAGTCGTCATGTTGGTGCATATAGAACTCTTCATCTAAATCACCATTCAGGAAAGTAGTCTTGACATCCATCTGATGTATGATCAGCTTATGGATAGCAACAAATGCTAATAATACTCGGATAGTTGAGATTCGGGCTACAGGAGAATAGGTATCAAAATAATCAATGCCCTTTTGTTGAGTATAGCCTTTAGCTACTAATCTAGCTTTAAATTTATCTATGAAACCATCAGCTCTAAGTTTCTTCTTGAATATCCACTTACAACCAATACGTTTACAACCTGGAGGTAAGTTGATGAGTATCCAAGTATGATTTTTCATGATAGATTTAATCTCATTATCAATGGCTTCTTTCTAGAAAGGAGATTCAGTTGAATCCATTGCTTCTTGGAATGAGCTTGGATCACCTTCAACAAGAAATATAAAGAAGTCTTCTTCAAAATCCTTTTGAATTGTACCTCTTTTGCTTCTTCAGATTCAATATCAAAAGGCTGAGAAGAGCTGGAAGATGGTAAATCAGTAGGAAGAGATGAACTAGGATTTTCTGAGATTTTGGATTTGAAAGGAAATATATTTTCAAAAAAGACTGCATCTCTAGCTTCAATGATAGTGTTGTTGGATATGTCACTGATTTCAGAGTTAATGACTATTAACATTGTTATCTAGTGCATATCCAATGAAAGCAGCATCAACAGTTTTGAAACCAATTTTCCTCTTCTTAGGTTCGGGAATAGCTACCTTAGCCAAGCAACCCCAAACTCGAAAGAAGTTTAGATTAGGAGATTTCCCCTTCCAATATTCATAAGGAGTTGTATCTGAATTTTTCTGGAGAATCCTGTTGAGAATAAAACAAGCAGAGAGAAGAGCTTCACCCCAGAGATTTTTAGGTGCTCCTGAACTGAGTAACATATAGTTTACCATGTCCATTAGGGTTTTGTTCGTCCGTTCAGCTACCTTGTTAGACTGTGGTGTATAGGGAGCAGTGACCTCATGAATAATACCGTGTTCTTGGCAATATTCAATCATATGATTTGAGGTATACTCCCCCCCACCATGATCAGATCTTAGAATCTTGATCTTCCTGTCAAGTTGGTTCTCAGATTCAGCTTTATACATCTTAAACCTATCTAAGACTTCATCTTTAGTTCTTAGAAGATAGGTGTAACAATATCTGGAGCGATCATCTATAAAGGTCACAAAATATCTCCTACCCCCTCGAGTGAGAATTCGGTTCGAGTCACACACATCACTATGAATTAATTCGAGGGGTTCAGAGTTTTTAGTTACAGACTTGAAGGGTTTTTTAATGTGTTTCCCTTGAACACAAATCTCACACTTGGATGATAGGTCAAATGATGATTTAGGAATAAGATACAATTTGATCATTTTCTGTAAAGTTTGAAAATTGACATGTCAAAGTCGTCCATGTCAGACATCACAAGATTCAATAATTTGTATAACAGAAGACTCAGAAATTTCATTAGAACTAGAATTGATTACATTGAGTTTGAAAAAGGCCATTACAGATAAAACCTTTTCCTATGAAAACATTACTCTTTGTAATCACAAATTTATTGGATTCTTTTACAATCCTATAACCATCTCTAAGAAGAAGAGATTCACTAATCAGATTGTGACGGAGAGAAGGAATATGATAAGCGCCTTGCAGATGCAGAGCTTTCCTAGAAGTCATGGTGAGCTCTATACGTTCACTTCCTATTATTGGTTTAGTGGAGTCATCTGCTAAGCTTATCCTTCCTCCACGTGATTCCTGATAATTTGAAAACCAAAAGCGATCATTACAAACGTGGATATTTACTCTGGAATCCAAATCCCAATCAGTGGAAGAAGTTAGAGAATTTACAAGATGAGATGAAGAGGCTAACCTGAAGGAGGTTGGATTCTCTTCAATCATATTAACTTTGTTGGATCCATTTCCTTTAGGAGCATGTTTAGCCAGTTCCTTCTCCCGAAAGAAACAGTTGGGAGCCATGTGGGTTGTTCTACCACAGACAAAGCTGAATTTTCCATCAGACTTATGGCTGGAAGAATTGAGATTTGATTTGAAGGAATTGGGGTTAATTTGAAGGAAGATTTGTTGAAAGATTGTTGGTTTTTCTTGAATTTCTTCCCTTTGGGTTTGAAATTCCTAAATTTAGGCTTATCCTCTACCAAGTTTACTTTAGCTTTTGATTCATTCTTGGTTTTGGAATTTTACCTATGCTGGTCTTTAATACGAATAGCCTTGAGTGCTTCAGTTAAGGTTAGATCTCCTTGCTTGTGTCGGAGATCTCCAGCAAATCTAGACTAGGAGGGAGGGAGTTTATCAATCAAACAAGAAACTTTATAATCGTCAGTAAAAGTGTTTCCTTTTGATTGGAGATGACGGAGGAAATCTAGGAATTCATGAATTTGTTCATTAATGGGCTTGTCATCAACCATCATGAACTTATTGAAGGAGGAGGAGGTGAAACGTAGAATTCCGGCATCATCATAGCCATATTCTACTTCAAGAGCATTCCATAGATCTTTTGCACTTTTGAACTCATAATATATGTCATAAAGGTTGTCCGCAAGTGCACTAAGAATCCTATGATAACAATGATAATTGATTTCTTCTGGTTTCATAGAGCTAGAAAAGGAGCTAGCACCAGAACCAGAAGTGGAAGGAGCAGGCTGTTCAGGATCAAGAGTCAAAGGTTGAGAACCACTAGTAGAAGACTCATGAGTGTCAATAGCAGACAAGAGACCTAAGATAGTGAGCCAGTATCTCATCTGATTAGCCCACCGTTTATAGTTGACACCCGTGAACTTCTCAGGTTTGACACTTTTTGAATGATCAAGAATTGCCATAAGTCCAATTCGAGTTTACTAGTCTAGATAGATGGAATCTGAACGTGTAAAGGATTTTGTCAATACTACTAGACTAGAAACTTAATTAAACCTGCTCTTAACCAAAAACTCTAAAAGTGAAAAGATTAAAGTTTTACTCGGGTAGTTTGGCCAGGTAAGGATAGTACTAGAGGTTACCTTGTTTCTTGCAGAGCACTTTACGCAACCCTTAAACCTTGCCTTACACACCAACTAATCCAAGAAAACTTGAACCCGTTCACTTAAAGATTTATTGTTTCTTTACTGTATATATATACGTATATGAAAAGTGACAGATACAGAAATTGTGTACAGAAGCAGCAAAATAATTTTTTTAACTACTAATTTAGATGTAAAATTAGTTAACAAATTAAAACAGTTAACTATAGGTTAAAAATACAGATTTAAATTAACAATAAAATTATTATCTATCTTCTAGATTGCTGTTAAAAGTTAAAATAATTATTATAAAACTGAAAATAAAAGAGTTAGAACACCAGGCCTGAATGGATGTAGTCGTGATTCACTGCCCTAGAAGATGGAGGACCCGCCTTTCGCCCTGGCACAGTCGATCCTCTCCCCCTAGTGGTAAAAGCCCCCAAAAATGGCCGGCCTCTGTACTCGAGCGTGAGTAGCAGAGCTTCTACTCAGATGAAGACGGTTGCCCAAAAATATAACAATTATAATATCAGAGAAATTTTTAGAGGATGAGAGAGGATTAGAGGATTCTTCTTGTTTTCTGTATCTTCTCCGAATGAGCTTCAGCCCTTTATATAGCCTCTCGAACTGATAACCGATACTGATAGTCCGCACACGTTACACGTATATCCCGCGTCCGTTATACGTTTCCATAACTCCTGCGACCATTACAAGCCTGTGTAAAATGTGCAAAAAATAAAACTTAAGAGGCAAAAAACTCGTGCGAGTGCGACGCGACGCGGCGTGGCGTGCGTGGCGTGCGTGTGGAGCAACAGCCCAAACAATACTAGGCCTAAAACACTAATTCAAAGTCCATTGAGATGTGAACCATTATAAACTTTTTGAACTTCTTCTCATTTTTCGATGTGGGACCACAAAGGTAAAATTATCTTTTCATGAACCAAAAGTCCAACAGTTGCTATAGGCCAGTGGGTACTATAGCTATAGGTTGGTACGCACTGTAGGTATAACTTTAACATAGAGAATCCTTGAGTCACTCATCTAATGTAAACCATACAAATTCTGCACTATAACTTAACTGGTTCAATGAAAATTGACTAAACTCAGTATAAACCATGACATATAAGCAACCTGAACTCATATATGTAAAACATATCATACATTTATGTACATTCTAATTACTATATGAACATACAATAATAAAGCGGAAGTAATAAAAGGGATCGGTTATTGTACCTCCAGCCATTGCTATTTGAAACCTTAAATTATCTTTGAGAAGGCCCCAAAAGATTGCTAATCTGAACTTTGGTTCCAAACCCTCACTTCTCACTTTTAGATGGTGTAGAAAATTTATGGAGAGTAGATTTGGTGACCTTTTTCAGAAATTACTATCACTTATTTATACCACTCTAGCCATCATAGAGTAATTACCAATAGATGAGTATGTGGGTGGTTTCCTAAAGATGGGAAAGAACATGGGTTGGTTACCTTGATCATTGGCAACTTCCCACTAAATGGATCATAATATTTTTCCATAATTAATAAACAATATTAATTATTATACTAATAGATGAAAAACGTCTTACATTCTCCCACTTGATCCATTTAACGAGAGAGACTCCATATATGAATCATAGCGACTAATTCTCTTTAAGGGCAAGAATTAATCTTCCATGTATCACAATATACTTAGTCTTTCACCACTCACACTTAACTTAATGAGTAAACCATATGCTCACTCTAGGTCAAACTATAATGACATTTCTCAATAATAACTAAAATATGTACGTACATAATTCCAAATGAGAAATTATCCATCTAAATGAAAGTTTCAGACAAAACATAATGAATGTACTACATAATGTAACCAAGTCCCATCCTGATTACATGATCCTTGAATCCTTTAACATGCATGCCTTTAATCAAGGGATCAGCTATCATTAATTCAGTGCTAATGTGCTCAATGATCACTTTCTTTTCCTGCACACGTTCTTTTACGGCTAGATATTTTATGTCGATGTGTTTACTTCGACTTCCACTCTTATTATTCTTAGCCATAAAGACAACAGCTGAATTATCACAATACATTCTTATCGGTCGACTAATAGAGTCAACAGCTCTTAGTCCAGATATGAAACTTTTCAACCATACACCATGTGAGGTAGCCTCAAAACAAGAAACGAACTCAGCCTCCATCGTAGAAGTGGCCGTCAAGGTCTACTTCGCACTCCTCCAAGATATGGACCCGTCATCTAGCATGAACACATATCCTGATGTGGATTTTACGTGAATCATTACAGCCACCGAAGTCAGAATCGGAGTAGCCTACCACTTCAAGACTGTCAGTCCGCTTATACATAAGCATGTAATCTTTAGTACCCTTAAGGTACCTCAGCACTTTCTTCGCAGCCTTCCAGTGATCGATGCCTGGGTTACTCTGATATCTGCCTAATACTCCACCAACATATGCAACGTCGGGTCTAGTACAGACCTGAGCATACATAATGCTACCAACAGCTGAAGTATATGGAACATTTTTCATTTGTTCTCTTTCAATGTCATTCCTGGGGCATTGGTCCAAGATGAACCGGTCACCTTTCACAATGGGTGCTACACTTGGTGAACAATCTTTCATACCGAATCTTTTTAAGACTTTGTTGATATAGGTCTCTTGAGACAAACCCAATATGCCTCGAGATCTATCTCTATGGATCTTTATGCCAATGACATAAGACGCCTTGCCCATATCTTTCATATCAAAGTTACTTGAAAGAAATTGTTTCACCTCATATAGCAACCCCTTATCATTGGTTGCTAGCAAAATATCATCCAAATACAACACAAGGAAACAAATCTTGCTCCCACTGACCTTAAGGTATATACATTGATCCATAATATTTTCTTCGAAACCAAATGAAGTAATCACTTTATGGAATTTCATATACCATTGTAGGGAAGCTTGTTTCAACCCGTATATGGATTTATTAAGCTTACAAACCAAATGTTCAGCCTCTTTAGAGAAGAATCCTTCAGGTTGTCTCATATAAACCTCTTCCTCTAAATCACCATTGAGAAATGCCGTTTTCACATCCATCTGATGTAGCTCAAAATCAAAATGAGCTACTAATGCCATCACCACTCGGAAGGAATCTTTCTTTGATACAGAAGAGAAAGTCTCTGTGTAATCAATTCTTTCCTTTTGAGTGAACCCTTTGGCAACGAGTCTAGCCTTATGTCTCTCGATGTTGCCTTGTGAGTCTTTCTTTGTCTTAAAGACCCACTTGCATCCAATGGCTTTTATACCATTTGGCAACTCGACGAGGTCCCAAACTCGATTAGATGCCATAGAGTCCATCTTATCTTTCATGGCATTCATCCATAAGTTTGAATCTGTAGAACTTATGGCTTGTGAAAATGACATAGGATCATTATCGGCTCCAATATTACAGTCCGATTCTTGTAGATACACTAAGTAGTCACCAGAAATAGTTGATTTCCTTGGTCTAGTAGATCTCCTCAATGGAATATGTTCATCCTCACGATCAACTGTTTGTTCCTCATTAGCATTATGATCTATTAGATTATTGTCAACTTGTGGAACCTCAATAGTTGGTTGTCTAACACATGATTTAGCTTGAGGTGTGTGAATGACAATCAACTTGTCACTTGAAACTGTAGATGGAAGTTGATCATGATCCTTTTCAGGAACAATATCCCGAAATTGATCACTCCCACTAATCAAGTCATTCTCAAGAAATTTAGCGTTTCTTGATTCCACAATCCTGGTACTATGAGACGGACAATAGAATCTATAACCCTTAGACCTTTCGGCATATCCAATAAAATATCCACTAATAGTCCTTGGGTCTAGCTTCTTCTCTTGTGGGTTGTACACTCTCACCTCAGACGGGCATCCCCAAATGCGTACATGTTGCAAACTCGGTTTCCATCCTTTGAATATCTCAAAAGGCGTCTTTGAGACGGCCTTGGAAGGAACCCGGTTTAATATATACGCTGCCGTCTTAAGAGCTTCTACCCATAAAAATGATGGAAGTTTAACATTACTTCTCATACTTCTCACCATGTCCATTAAAGTTCGATTTCTTCTTTCTGCTACACCATTCTGGTCCGGAGAACCAGGCATGGTGTATTGGGCAACAATCCCATGCTCTTGAAGAAATCTCGCAAATAGACCCGGTGCTTGTCCGTTCTCAGTATATCTACCGTAGTACTCTCCACCTCTATCTGATCTCACAATCTTAATGTGCTTATCACATTGTTTCTCTACTTTAACCTTAAACAATTTGAAGGCATCCAAAGCTTCGTCTTTGAAACGAAGTAAGTAAAGATACATATATCGTGAATAATCATCTATGAAGGTGATAAAGTATTTCAGTTTATTAGCGTTCATGTCCGGACAACAAATATCCGTGTGTATGATCTCTAATAGGTTTGAACTCCTTTTGGCACCAATTTTATGTATGTTAGTTTGCTTTCCCTTAATGCAACCAACATAAGTATCAAAATCGGTAAAGTCTAAAGTACCAAGTACCCCATCCTTTACTAATCTCTTTACTCTCTCAATAGAGATGTGTCCCAATCTCCGGTGCTACAAAATAGAGGAGTCCTCATTCATAATACATCTTTTTAATCTTGTACTAACATGCATAGAACTATGAACGATATCATTTTGCAGACAAAGACAATATAAACCATCAGACAGAATACCATACCCAATAACTTCAGAATTTCTGAGAATACTAAAACCAGAATCTGAAAAATTAAAGGAAATTCCTAAAGGTACAAGTATTAAAACTGAAATCAAGTTTCTAGTGAAACGAGATACATAAAACATCTTTTCTAAATGCAAACTAAAACCACTACTTAAAATTAAACTGCATGTCCCAACGGCCTCCACATGTGAACTCATCTGACTGCCCGAATAGATGTAGTGTTCACTTCCCATTGGTTTCCTTAGGTTTGTGATACCCTGCAAGGTATTCGAAACATGAATTGTAATACCAGAGTCAATCCACCATGTATTATGATTAACATTAACCATGTTAGATTCATAAACAAACGCTAGAAAATTACCTTTCTTCACAAGCCAGGTCTTAAACTTAATGCAGTCTTTCTTCATGTGTCCCTTCTTTTTACAAAAGAAACACGCAGACTCCTTCTTTATGGCTTGCTTAGCTGTAATCTTTCCCTTTCCCTTTTCCTCAATGTGATCCTTTCTCTTCTTTGAAGAAGAAGCAGTAGTAAGGTTCACCTTTTCGCCCTCTTCCATCCTCAATCTGCCCTCCTCTTGAACACACATGGTCATAAAGTTCATTAATTGACCATTTATCCTTATGTGTGTTATAAGAGATCTTAAAAGGACCATGTTGTGGAGGAAGAGTGCACAAAATGAAATGCACTATGAAAGAGTCAGACATGGTAACTTCCAAATCCTTAAGTTGGGCCGTAATATCCCTCATGCGCATGATATAATCACGCACACACTTAAACTCATTGTGCCTCATGGATGAAAACTTTATAATTAAGGTGCTAGCAAGGGCTTTGTCAGAAGTTGCAAACTACTCATCAATGGCATCAAGGAGATCTTTAACCTTAGTATGCTTATCGACAGAACCACGAATGCTAGCACAAATTTTGGTCTTTATGAACATAACTGAGAGACGATTAGATCGCTCCCACTTTTCATAAAGATCAACTACATCAGGAGTGCTAGTCTCAGTTAAGCCTGGTGATTCGTCTTTTCGAATAGCATAGTCGATATCCATCCATCCCAATTGCAGAAGCACTCTTTCTTTCCACACCTTATAGTTATCGCCCTTTAATTCAGGAAGGTCACAATTGACATCAGAAATATTCCCAGGTAAAATTGCTGCAATACAAACAAATACATATACATGCTTATAAACTGAATTGAGGCTTAAACTTTATCATGCTTTACCAATGCAAATCATGAATAAAAATACGAATCTAGTGACATAAAACCTGCCTGTAGGCTAAAGTCCTACTCAAATTAGATTCATAAAAATGACTCTGATACCAATATGACAATTCTAATGGCCATAACAATTTTTAACTAGTTATTTCCAGCCATTTCACATGTCAACAAATAGTAATGTAAACATATATAATGGAACACAAACAATGTAATTAAACATATTTCTAGCAAAAGCAACCAATACAGTAAAGTACTAAGGTTCCAATATGACAAAGTACTCTAGTTCTAGTAAAAGTTCAGAATATGTTCTTGTTTCATTCCCATAACTCAACATAAACATTAACAAATTAAGTATGGGATTCTACGTGTTAATATTCTATCAAGAAAAAGTTGATAAGTGGATGAATTGAGAGGTAAAGATATTTTACCAAGATCTCCAAGGGGCCAAAAATAAGCATGGTTTTGAATATACTGATGTGAGAGTCCGATAAGAATGCTCCCAACAAAGTAAAAGCATATGAGAAGCCAGTGAAGCGAAGTGCAAAATAACACATGTTCCAGTATGCCAAAAATACTAAAGTTCATATGCGATTTTCATAACAAACAAGACAGAGGTAATTATGGCTCTGATACCAAATGTAAAACATATCATACCTTTATGTATATTCTAATTACTATATGAACATACAATAATAAAGCGGAAGCAATAAAAGGGATCGATTATTGTACCTCTAGCCATTGCTATTTGAAACCTTAAATTATCTTTGAGAATGCCCCAAAAGATTGCTAATCTGAACTTTGGTTCCAAACCCTCACTTCTCACTTTTAGATGGTGTGTAGAAAATTTATGGAGAGTAGATTTGGTGACCTTTTTCAGAAATTACTATCACTTATTTATACCACTCTAGCCATCATAGAGTAGTTACCAATAGATGAGTATGTGGGTGGTTTCCTAAAGGTGGGAGAGAACACAGGTTGGTTACCTTGATCATTGGCAACTTCCCACTAAATGGATCATAATCTTTTTCCATAATTAATAAATAATATTAATTATTATACTAAATGAAAAAACGTCTTACAATATAACCAACCTTGTAATCATCCAATATTTGGTGAATTTAATTAGAGTTATGATGTGTCTTTGTTTCATGTAGCTTAAATTGCAACAATTCAGAATATATAGTAAGATTCCAAAACCACATTTGCTCCTGAATTTGGTATTTCTAGATAGATTCCCTAGAATTGCATCGAACGCCACTGTCACCCCCTATTCTTCATTTTTGTTGATTGGTGTATTGTTTTCACTTAAGTTTTTTTTTTTTGAGAGAAAGGATGGGATACCATTTTTCACTTAAGTTTATGACATAGATGGAGAAGGTGGTGAGGAAGACAGAGGCAGCAGTGATAGTACTAATAGTTTATTTCCTATAAATCCAATGACATTCGGTTCTATAAGATCTATTTGTCAATATCAAACTTCAAGGGATAATAAATGACAAAATGCTATATAGAGTCTGTGCGTCATGGAATAAATTCATGTCGAAATCTTAAATCAAGATGTAATGCTTCGTAATCCACATCTCAGGCGAATGAGAACCCAACAACAAACGAAGAAAATAAAACAATTATGTTTTAAGTTGTTCAATGTCTCTGTCAACAGTCGTCACCATGGGAGAATAATGCAGTGAGGTGCTAATTAGAAGTTAGTAGATACACTCGACATAGGAATCCATGATGTAGCCTCACACCCCACACTGTACGTAGGGAAAGTAGCTAGATTCCCACTCAAACACACAATTGTGTGTGATTCATCTTCAACTTAATTCATGACATCAATGATTTCTTCTTTAAAATTTGAAGTAGATTCTCGTTAAACGAGATTAAAGTCAACATATCTCAAAACAAATTAAAAGTTGTAATTAATAGGAGAAATCCAATGTGCCTTCACTGTTGGCTGAATATCTGTGAAAGGGAAACAACAGCAAATGCAATTATATTAGTTGCCCATTCTTTAATGTTTTACACATTTGCTAACAATAACAACAACAAAAAAACCTTGGAATGCATCAAGGATGCTCTTTGGATCCATAAAGAACGACATCTCTTGACCAACCTACTCGACTGACCATTCTGCCGACATCTCGTGAGGGTGACTCAAATGACGGTACTTCTCGACCTTCTACAGGACGAGTAGAAAGGCGACAACTACGTCGAGGTTTGAGCCTCCTCCTGTGGATTGACGGCCAATCACCTCGCAATAAATGCCATTAAATGTATTATGGGCGCCTTCATTCCTCTGCCCCCAATAGTCTTTATGACACATCGGACCACGTCGGCACCACACGCCTCCAATCACTTCGTATTAAACGCCAAAGTGACCTCTCATCTACTCGTCAACCAACACTTGTAAAGCAGATGCTGATATGGCCGTCAGCCCATACTCAGCCGAAGTTACCATTCTACCCTTCTACTACCACTATAAATAAGGGTATTATTTTTTACAAGAAGGGAAGATCTTTTTCTCTACCTGTTGTGCTTAAGAACTTCTACAGTTCAGTTACTTCTTCACTCAAGCATATTACTAACTTAATTGTCAGAGGAACAACTGGGGGGACCCAACCCTGCCCTTTTATGATTTCTACGTGTGCAGTGAAGAACAACGCACCTCAAAACAAGAAATTCGCAGGGTTAGAGGACCTCTGTCAACTTAATATTCGCTTAGTGACTGCTTGATATCAATCATTAATAGTTTGGCGCCCATCGTTTGGCTCTCTCTTCTCCGAGCAATCATATTTGATTCTGAGCATATGCCTGATTAGTCCATCCATGGAGCATCGCCTCCAGTCTATGTCATCCAGGCTCAGCTTGAAGAGTCCACCCAATAGATCACTCAAGCCTTGCAACAACAGTTTCCTGCTTTCACTACTGAACTCCTCCATCGGATCTCTCCTCCTCAGCCCTCTTACTCCGTTGCTCCTCCACCATCAGAGGACCAGCCTTCGGCAACTCATCCTCCACTAGAAGCCCAACTCAAAGCTCCTCCGCCTCTACGTGCTGCTCACACCGGCCAGCAGAGGAGCTACATTGAACACGCGTCTTCTCCTCCATGCCAGCCAACCCACTGAACAGATCCTCACCAGCACTACCCTCTATACATGGAGGTGATTGGGAGAGTCCCAACCCTGATCGTGATGGAAGGGAGCACACTAACATAGGAGCTCATTAAGATCCTCGGCATTATCGCACCGCTCTAGTCTCCTCAGCTACCTATATGGCCTCCGATTATGATCGAACTTGTCGACCAATTACCGAAGCCATTAGGGGGAACACTCCTCTCACCGATGATATCATAAATGCCACCTGTGAGAAATTTAAGATACCCGAAGTAGGGAAGTATAAGGGTAAGGGAGACCCTGCGAAGCATGTCTAGAATTACTATAACATGATGAGCATGCTGCAGGCATCCGAAGCTATTATCTGCAGGTGCTTTCCATCACCTTATCACGAAGCGCCAAGCTTTGGTGGAACTCCCTGGAGAAAAAGTCCATCGGTAGTATTGAGCAACTCAGCCAAAAGTTTGTGCACCACTTCTTGGTTGACACCAAGCAGAAGTTACCTACTCATATATTAATACTAATAAGCCAGGAGCCTGGAGAGAGCCTTCAATGATATTTTAAGAGATTCTAGGTGAAGCGATTAGAGGTCGACGGCCCGAGAAACTCGATCGCCATGTCGGCCATTATGGCCAGTCTTTCGGACAATGAGCTGGCCAACCTACTCGCCAAGAAGTGATGCTCAAAATACAAGCAGTTGCTGGCCAAGGTTCATGGGTATATGGACATGGAGGATGCCAGAGCCTATAAGAATGCAGCCAGGGTGACAGAGGCGGTAGTGGCAGTAGCTGTGACCCCGGCAACCCCAACCATAGCAGTAGTTCCAACACCAGCAATTCCTGTGGCACTAGCCACGCTGATGATCGTCGTAACAGCCTAGGCTACTGTAGCAGTATGGGAGTCAGCTAGGGATCTCCTTTCGAGACCAGAGTCGGTTAGCCATCCCCTAGAGCCGACTACCGTCCAAATTAGTCCGACAAGAGGGACCAAAAGAGGGAGTCGCCACCTAAGCCAGTCCTTACGGCCCTCAAAACCTCCCTAACTGATACCCTCTATATGGTTCAATGGGAGGGATACCTCACCTCTGCCTCTCCTCGGATGAAATCCGATCCCCGCAGTTCAGACATTCGACAATACTATCGATACTACAAAGATCATGGCTATCTCACCAATGATTATCGAATCCTTCAAAGGGATATTGAGGGCCTAAAATAGAGAGGGTACCTTAGGAAACTTATCTCCCCAAGGGACGAAAAGGAAGCCGCCTCAACAGGAACTAATAAGAGGTCTCGCTCTAGGTCACCTCTCCCTCAACCGCCACCTAATAGTCTACCCACCGAGCCCATCCATAAGGGGGTCATCAACATTATTAGCGACGGTCCTACCATTATAAGATCATCTAACAATGCTCAGGAGAGATATTCCAAGCGAGCATTGTAGGCGAATGTATGCGACAAGAAGCAAAGAGCAGAGGAGCTCATATCCTTCAGCGAGGCTAACTTGAAGGACGTTGAGACACCTCATGGTGATCCCATTATCATTACAGCTACAATTGATGACTTCCAAGTCTAGAAGATCATGGTCGACATAGGGAGCTTAGTTGACATCCTCTATATTGACGCCTTCAACCAGATGGGCATTGATAAATCCTGATTACAGCCATGTCGGGGTCTGCTCATTGGATTTACAGGGCATGCACTCTAACTAGAGGGAATGATCACACTCTCCCTAACAGTCAGGGAGTACCCTCGGCAGTCCGCCGTTTAGGTCAAGTTTGTGGTGATGGATATCAAGTCAGCTAACAATGTCATATTGGGCAGAACTTCCCTTAATCTTTTGTGAGCCGTCCCTTCCACATATTATTAGATGATAAAGTTTCTAACCCCGGAAGGAGTCGACGTAGCTAGGAGCAATCAACAAGAGGCTAGATCATGATATCTTCTCTTGACAAAGGGAAAGGGATTGAAAGAGACCCTATCCATTGAAAAAGCTTGCTTCTAGAAGGATAAAGAATTGGAGCCAGAGAGGGGGACTCCCGTTGAGGAGCTTCAAGTGATCCATTCGACCGAGAAGGATTGAAGAAGGTTAGGATTAGATCCGACCTTGTTGAGCCTCAACGAGGGGAGATGATTGCATTCCTATGGCACACACTAATGTGTTCACCTGGGGACCCGATTATATGCCGGGGATTCCTCTCGAAGTGATGAACCATGAGCTTCCAGTCAATCGCCTCTAAGCTGGTTTAATAGAACAAGCGACATCTCAGCCTCGAGAGGCAGAAGGAGGTTCGCGATGAAGTCGATAAACTCCTGAGAGCTGGATTCATTCGGGAGGTGCAATACCCAGAATGGTTATTCAATATGGTGCTGGTGAAAAAGGCTAGAAACAAGTGGATGATGTGTGTAGACTTTACTGATCTCAACAAGGCCTATCCAAAGGATAGCTACCCCCTCTCTCGGATCGATCAGCTTGTTGATGAAAGCGTAAGACATGAATTACTTAGCTTCATGGACACCTTCATTGGTTACAAGGAGATCCATATAACAGATCATGACTAAGAGAAGACTTCATTCATTACAGACCAAGGGACATATTGCTATAGGGTGATCCCCTTCGGTCTTAAGAATGCTGGTGCAACCTACCAGTGGCTCGTAAACAAGATATTCAAGCCCCTAATTAGCCCCTAGATTAGCCAAAACATGAAAGCTTATGTGGATGACATCTTGGTGAAGTCGAAGCAAGCGTCGACCTACATAGCCGACCTTGATGAAACCTTCTCCGTCCTTCAGTGCTATCACATGAAACTTAACCTGGCCAAGTGCAATTTTGGGGTGCAGTCAGGAAAGTTCCTCGAGTTCATGATCACCCCAAGAGGCATCGAAATCAACCGCAAGAAGATAGCCATCATAGAGTGGCTACCCGAGCCCCGCACATTGAAGGACGTCCAGAGGTTGAATGGAAAGATAGCCGCACTGGGTCGCTTCCTCTCCAAATCAGCTAAGAGGAGCCTCCCATTTTTTAAAATTCTGAGAGGAAGTAATGACCTAAAGGAAAGCAAGAGATAGACAGCCAAGTGCAGCGCAACCTTAAGAGTTCTAAAGACATAATTGAGCACTAAGCCGCTGCTAACTAGGGAAGGGGAGACCTTGTATTTATAGGTGGCTATCTCTCCCAAGGCCGTTAGCTCTGTTTTGGTTTGAGAAGAAGAGAACACCCAGGAGCTAGTATGCTATATCAGCTGAATATTGAAGGTGGGTGAACTCAACTACCATCTTATAGAAAAGGCTTCCTTCATCCTTTTCACTACTGCTAGGAGACTCCGCCCCTACTTTCAAGCATATTCAATAATTATGCGAAACAGTTTGCTTCTGAAGAAGGCACTCAAAAGCCCCACCACTTTGGAAAGAATGGTCACCTGGTTGGTCGAGCTCAGCAAGCATGATGTACACTTTGAACTAAGGATGAAAATTAAGGCCCAAGCCTTGGCTGGCTTCCTTATTGAGTCAACCTCACTTGAGGATGAATCAAACGCAGCTTATCAACAGCGGAGCCAAAGCCTTCAACGCCATAAACAGGCAATGCATCTACCCTTTAGATGCACCGTACACTTGAATATAGCTCGCCATAGTTTGCCTCTTGGTGGTTGCTAAAAGTAAACAGATCATCTCCCAAGGCCAGCAACAGAGCAGGAGTAGTCTTGCGTAGCCCTAACGGGTCGACACGCAAGCACTCCATCACTTTTGTATTTTCAGCCTCTAATAACAAGGTCGAATATGAAGCACTTCTGGTGGGTCTTCGAGCTGCCTTAGTAATAAAAGCCGAGCGCATTTGCATTTTGGCTAACTCCCAACTTGTTGTTGATCAGGTGAATGGAGAGTATACGGTCAAATATTTTAGGATGGTCCTATATTTGAAAGCAGCTAAGGAGATATTAGCCAACTTCGTTGATTTTAGAATCACCCAAGCTCCTTGCGCTCTTAACGTTCAGGCGGATACTCTCTCCAAACTTAGATCAACCAGTTCAGCAACTATTTCAGGGCCCATATATACCAATACCCTCGAGCACCCCCAGCATCTTCAAGGCATCAGAGGTTGTCATGCAGATTGAAACACCTATTAAGCCCTGTTAGATCAATCTCATCATCCAGTATTTAATACAGTGGACCCAGCTAGAGAATGTCGCTAAAGCTAGGAGTCTGCAAAGAAATGCTCACCGCTATTTCATGCTTGATTACTAACTTTTATAGGCGTTAAAATTTGCCTATAGGTTCCCGTATGCAGCTCGAGATAAAGAAAAGGCAATGAACATCATTATCCAAGTCATAGAGGATCATCTGATGCTATAGAGAAGCTAACAAGCACACAAAGCAAGTTCGCAAAGCGTAAGAATCAACGAAACGCACGAAATGGCGAAACGATGATGAAACACCTTGTGTGTTTCACCCACATGGGCGAAACACCAAGTGTGTTTCTCCCATATGAATGAAACACCTTGTATGTTTCGCCTATATGAGCAAAACGCCTTGTGTTTTTGGCAAAACATCAAGTGTGTTTCTCCTACATGGGCGAAACACACAGGTTGTTTCACCCGTTTAGCCTCCCAACGACGCGTATTTTGATAGAATTCTAGGATTCGTTTATTCTAGAGCCTCTCTAACTAACTTGAGACTATCCTTGAATGTGAAAAAGTGATTATCAACTGAAGGTAAGATCAAATCGTGAATTCTTATTTGAAAATAGGGCACCCGAAGCCTATAAATACACCCCTAGGGCCCCTATACACGGGGATCAGAAATTTCAAACTTGGAAGGGAAGCCCTGACATTTTGGAGAGCAAGGTGCACAAATTTCAGGTCTAAAGGAGAGTCTTGGCAATTTATTCAGCAAAAAGAGGAAGAGTTCGAGAGATTTGTAGCCCCCCCCCCCCCTTAGCATCCTTCACCTGTTTCCTTAAGATCAGACTTCGTTTTGATCTTGAGAAGAGTTCTTATCTCACTTTGTTGAGATATTTACTTCAGTTCTTATTTTCTTTGTCAAACAAGATCTACCAGATCTGATACTTGGTGGCCAACGGATCAAAGAGTTCCCGGCACAGGCAAAGATCCCATACAAGTAGCGATTGATAAACGATCCTTCGTGTGTTTTTAGAAGATCCCCCTATTTGTTTCATTGTGTAAGAAAGTCTTATAAAAAAACTAACTTTCTTTTTTGAATCTGTAAGATGATAAACATGTAATGGATTCAGCAATGAAAAAGATTTCCGATGCAAACACGCTGGCGACCACAGTGGGAGCCAACAGCCTCCCTGTCAAGGCTGTCATGTCGTAACCAATGATCAAGATCCTGGTTAAAGCAAAGGTTGAGTATGAGTTTGATCAGCAGAAGTTTGAGGAGTACGTCTCATCCTCCTCCTCCAGATCCTCCTACCCTCGCAAGTGTAGGAAGATTTCTTCATTGAAGAAGGTTCATTAGTCTTCATATCTGTAGAAGTCCCAAAGTAATGATTCTTGCCCGTTCATTGTTGATTCCTCTCGCAACACTCCTCCAGCATCCAGGGAAGCTAGATATGTTGCTCACAATAACTTCTATCTAGTTAAGGAGTTGTCCATTGAAGGCGCACCAATACTGATGAAAAGAGCTCATCAGAGGCAGTACCAACGCCTTGCTCGTCAATTTACCAAAGCTCTGGAGTAGGTTGATGGACTCCTCTATCAAGCTAAATTGGAATTTAGGAGGCATCAAGTAACAAAGTCGTTGCCACAACAGCTTATCATTGATTCCTCCTCTAAACTGGTAAGCAACAAATAGATTCATGTCAAAAGGACTCTGTAGGCTGTCTAAAATTTACAATAAGATAGCTGACTCCCCATCAAACACTGATGCTGAAAGTTACAATCTGACGACTTCCAGAAAGTTATAATTTAGAGAATTCCAGGTAGATCGATGAAGGTTACAATCAGACGATCTTCACGACAACAACATGGCTGAAATTACATTAGCAACTATTAGAGATGCTGATGAGCAGTGTAATGATTTTAGAAAAGCAGGAAGATCTAGAGAGCTGTGGGCAAATATTCATCATGCTGAGAAGCACACGATCAAGCTATCTTAGTGAAGATTGTGACCTGCAGTTGATAGAGTGTTATTGAGACACCTCAATTGTCACAAATGGCCTGAATAAGACCTTCTTGGTTGGTCATTGGTGTCATCCATATATAAAGACAGAAAAGACATGCACAGCTCAAACGCAGCTCCATCGCTGCCAAACGCAGCTCGTTAACTGCTGCCAAACGCAGCTCCATCGCTGCCAAACGCAGCTCGTTAACTGCTGCCAAACGCAGCTCATCATCGCTGCCCAACGCAGCTCGTCAACTGCTGCCAAACACAACTTATTATCGCTACCCAAAGCAGCTCGTCAACTGCTGCCAAACGCAGCTCATCATCGCTGCCCAACGCAGCTCGTCAACCGCTGTCGAACGCAGCTCGCCATCGACTGTCAAACGTACCTCCTTTGCTGCCAAACATAGCTCCATCGCTGCCAAACGCAGCTTCATTGCTGCCAAACGCAGCTCCATCGCTGCTAAACGCAGCTCCATAGCTGCACAACGCAGCTCGTCACAGCAGTTCTGACTCGTTCAAACATGATCGTAACAACTTCGAAGCTGTTTTCTACCCACGATACAGGGAGTGGTTTACGTGGGTTGTTACACCCGATTAATGGGGTAACTAATCCCCCACTTAGGCGCGGATTATGGGGGCGGTTATACCCCTAATCCCCCTATAAATATCAACAAACTCAACAGAGTTAAGCATCGGATCTTAGAAGGCTTAGATCGGATCTTTAAGAGAGAATCTAAGGAGTGGAGTTTGAGGATCAGTTCTTTATACAGTCTGGAGAATCAACATCCATTGAGGAATCCAGATATTACATATTTGGCTAATTAACCGAATCATTTTCGGTTCAAACAACTCTTGTTATCAGAGTTTGTTACTCGTTCTGAGCTACAATACTCGACAAGAGTTATCAGTTACAAAAAGTTAGTTGTTCCAACAAGTTGAGACGTTTGGATCGTCAACGAGAAGCAAATTCGACGCGAGCACTCGAAGGAAGCATCTCATCGCCACCGTGAAGAACCCAGTTTTAAACAAAGGAGAAAATCAAATTTATTTTCTTCTCTTTTGTACCTCGGAATTCAAATTGTAATTGAGAGTTGAGAGAGTTGTAAACATTCTTTTTCTAAGCAGTTAGAGAGAATAAATCAAATACAATTCTTTTTACTATTCTTCTTGTTACAAAATTTCCAACAAACAGACTCGTTCAACTCTCTAGGAGCATATCCACAAGCGTCGTGCACTTCTTGCGCATGCACAGATTTTTGTGCAAAAAGCACAAGATCTACAGAAGGAAGAGGTGGCCAAAGAACCACTGAAATCCAAACAAGTCTTAGTGCCGAAAGCTAAAACAGCAGCAAAATCAACTTGAAAAACCTCCAAAGCGCCCCAACCTGGGACGAAACACACATTTGTGTTTCACACCTAGGGCGAAACACAATTTTTGTTTTGCACGTAGGGCGAAACACAATTTGTGTTTCGCACCTAGGGTGATACACCAGTTTTGTTTCGCACCTGGTGCTAGCCCCGAGGCTCTTTCTCAGCCTCCGTCAGCTTCCGATCCTGCTCCTTCTGCTCCCGCACCTCCTGTGAAACCTCACGATAGTGATAATTCACCTAAGATCAAGAAAACAATGGTGGATCACCTTGGTCCTTTACACAAAGATCAAAGAAAAATTCCAGTGACAGAACGCTTGGGTCCGGTGAACGAATCCCAAGTGACTATATAGGTTAGGGGTCGTACGTGTCCTCCTAACAAGTCGAAGCCATCCCATATCAGGAAAACACCTGTAACTGCCTGCTTCGGGTTGCGTGTCCATGTTCAGGTTCCCGTTGAGATTCTACACTCACAAGGGGTGGACCTAAATGTGCAACTCCTAAGAGCGCCAACAAGGAGTTATATCCCTGGAAGGAGACATGTTCGTTACATGACAACGTCATACTTGGGAAATCAAGTCAACAACTGATAGGTTGCTTCGGCCACAACGCCGATGAGTTGTACTATCAGGCTAGGGATACAAAAAAATCTCAAAAGAGAAGTATCCTGGAATTGGACTCTTATTGTCCGTGTGAAAATTTAATCAGGGAAGTATTATCAACGTGTAGCTGTCCCAAGATCGCTCCACGGAGGGTCTCGGTATTCGAAAGCATCTCCACTGAAGCATCTAATTCCAAATCAAGATGCTTCTATAGAAGACCCCTTGGTCATGATGATGAACTTCCAGAAGTTAGCATTAATATGTCTGATAAGAGAAAGTTGACACGACGTTCCAGTCCTGATCCCTTTCCAGGGGCATCCTAGCGTATCGCTTGGTTACAGTCGAGAACTATCAGACCTAGGCCGAATAGAGGACACTCCTTAGATGATGAATTATTGAATGCATGCTTTGTAGTTGCCTCTAAAAATATGGTGTTTAGCATTGGACGATCTCGTGAAACGTTCATGGTCACCACCAAACAAATGACTCAACTACTTCAAGAAGCTTTGGCAAAACAGAAAGAAGAGTTCAAGGTTGAGATGGATCTGACCATGTAACGAATGAGGGAAATACATGACCAACAGATTCAAGCCTTGTCCTCCCAGATCGGTGAATCCAGTCATCGCAATGCTACCAATCATGAAAATAGTGATTCAGATGTAGATGAAAATCTCAACACTGATACCATTCATGTTGACCAAAATGTTGGGGGTGGTCCTATCAAGGATAACAATGTTGGAGGTGGTCCTATTATTCCTCCACGAAATCACCCAAAGAAAAATACGGGCAAGGACGAGAAGATGAAAGACCTTGAGAGCAAAATCAATGCCTTGACCACTCAAGAGATGAAAAAGACCGGTATTCCATGTCCCTATGCAAGAGAGTGGGAGTCGATCATGAATCTAGTGAAGTTTAATATAATTAACTTCACACCATTCTACGAGAGAGGCTCACCCACTCAACACCTAATTTACTTCAAGTCCCACTTGGGTATGATTTCCAGCAATGAACCTTTGATGGTCCGATCATTCGTTGGCACCCTCCGCGGGGCCGCCTTCGATTGATACCATCGTCTCAAGACAGGGAGTACTAACACCTAGGATGACATGTAGAGCATGTTTCTTATTAATTTCTTTGATGATAATACCGAAGTGCCAATCGGAACACTCTTCGATGAGAAGCAGAAGGACGGAGAATCGGTCGATAACTTCGTCAAGCGCTTCCGGAACAAGACAATGAATTACCGAGATCCAATCACGGAGGAGTTCATCCTCCAAACTTACCATAACAATCTCTCTTTGGATGTTATGGAAGCAATAGGGGTGGCTCCGTCCAAAACTTAGAAAGATTTAAAGGTGCGCAGAGAGCAAGTTTAACAGTTCCTCAAAAGGAAGAAGGCTGAGAGAGGCTAACATGTAGCGAATCCCCAAAAGCAAAACTTCGTCCCCCATGGTAAAGGGAAGGCGCCAGCAAGTGTAGTGGATACGAATCAAATATTCCAACTACACCCACAGCAGCAACTACAGCAGCAAACGTCGCAGCAGTCACAGTCTCAGTGGCAACAATGACCCCAGAGGCAACAGAAGGTTTTGGAACCAAAATTCCCTAAGGTTTAATCCTTTAAGGAAGATGAAGTTCTCGGTATTTTCAAATACCTCTTGGAGAACAATACAATCAAATTACCCCCAATCACCGATCAGGAGGGATCTAAGAGGACTACAGATCCGAAATACTGCACATTCCATAGGGTGGTTTTATCATCCCACCAAGACGTGTTATGCGCTCAAAGACAAAATCCAGGCCCTGGTTGACGTCGGAATCATCACTATAAAACAACCCAAGGAAAAGAAGATGGGTGCGAACATAGTTACTATCAGCTTTGGGTTGGTTCCCCTAACATGGTTTCAGCCAGAACCCGTGACAAAGGTTGAAATCAAGACTGTTAATAACGATCCTCATGGAAAATACCAAAAGGGCCTTGTGCCTATACGGCTTCCAATGGCGAAGTCATTTGGGTCCATGGAGATCTACTCCAAGATGAAAAATGGACGGGGTCCTTATCCAAGAAGAAGCACAAGGGTAAGAGAAAGTCTTGTTACGCCACCTCAGCAACTTCGGAGGAAAATGACGAAGAAATCCCAACTTTGTTGCTTTTCGAAGATGAGCATGAAGCCTTTGTAACCAGTAGAGAACTGGCCTTTGCCACCAGAAGTGGGAATGAGTACTAGTACAAGTATCCCGAAACTTCTGATCCAAATGCTAAAACATTGGTTGAGATAGGGTTGATTACAACTCCCCCTGCACCCACTGAGAAACCATAGCAGTAGTCAGCTACCAAATAAAAAGAGGCGGTAGCTAAACAAAAGGAGAAGGAACCCCAGCACCTGGAGGTTCAAAACCTGAAGCAGACTCGATTCAATCGTTCGATTATGAGAGATAAACCGAGAAGTTCGAACACTGCATACCACTTTAATGTTATGGCCCAATTAGCTAACATCACAGTGAAGATAACTCTATATGAGTTATGGTGTCTTTATAAAGACACCAAGGAGGCTTAGCAAGAAGCTTTAGCTGATTCTGATGTGTTTCTCACTCAGATCAAGCTAGCTCCCGAAGAGTCAGAGTTGTTAGTTCAGTACTACAATCTCGTGGCCAAACAGTTCCCCTGCATCACCTTTACCAAAGAGGATATGCAAACAAGAAATTCAAAGCGTGATAGACTGTTGTAGTTCACTGGATACATCGGCTCCAGTGTTGTCAACGGGATCCAAGTCGATACGGGTTCCACTGTCAGCATTATACTACTCCAATTAATGTACAACCTTGGAATTCCCGCCAGTAAGCTGGTATCCATGGGCACTATTATCTATGGATTTAACACTAGTGGCTCCAGACCATTGGAAAAAATTCGAGTAAAGTGCCAGCTTGGAATTTGAGGTCCGAAGTCACATATTATGTGATTGACGCGGAAACCTCCTATAACTTACTATTAGGTCGACCCTAGATCTATGGCAATGTTATAGTCTCTTCCACTCTCCACCAGTGTCTAAAATATGTAGACATGAATAATGAGGTCAAGACGATGGTCGCAGATAAGCAACCGTTCAAGGGGTTGGAAAATTATTTTACCGGCTCCCTTCTTTACAGTGACGAATCTGATACTGAACCATCAGCCCAAGGTACGAATAACAGAGAAGAAGCTAATACCGAAGCTGGGCTTGATTACGATGGAGGTTTTGTACTGAGTGACATTGAACCCTTTGTAATCAATCTTAAGGGTAGAGAATCGTCCGATGGTAGTTGTAATTGGTTGCCTAACTAGGAATAAATGATAATTTACAGTACTCACCTTATCTTGATAACGTAATGGGGAGGTTGTATGATAACCCCAACTTGCATATGCCACTTCGATCGTCTTGCATGATAAGGAAGCATGTTCATGACTCATTTGGAACAACCCTCGTTCTACCTGCTAAGGCGGGGGTGAGAAGGAAATAATCTATGGTAAAGGGGAGATGTTTCCACTACCAAACCATTTCTTGAGGGAAATAGTGATGATGAAAAACCCGATCCTTATTTGTTTAGATATGGCCCAATAGCGCGTAACATCATGGAAAAGTGGGGATGCGATTTCACACTCGGAGAAGGTCTATGCTTCAATCAAGGTCCTCGGATTCCAACCAAAGCTGCCTACGTGCCGAAGGGAAAATTGGATAATTACTATGGGTACAAAGAGGACCTAGGCTACGTCCCTTCGTCCGATGATGAATATTGTTGGTTGATTAACAACCAATTGTCCAACCCAAACAGAGATGGCTACCCATCCGATTCTTCTGGTTAAGATTTCAACGTCAGCATGGGATAAATGTTCAAGAGCTTGATGTCGAACATGGCTATAGCTGACCCTTCAACGACGGAGGAAAATGATCAATTACCAACTTGGGAAGATCCTTGGATTCACCACCTAAACATCCAATATGATGACAAGTTTGAACATAGGAAACCCCCTACTAAAGATCAAGTAGTCCAGGTGAACATGGGTGACGAATCCAATCCAAAGCCCATATTCGTCAGCGACAGCCTTCCACCAGATGAGAAGGAAGAGTTGATTACCCTTATCAGGGAATACATCAATATTTTCGCTTGGAAATATGAAGACATGCTAGGACTCGATCCAAATGTGGTGATGAATCCCCTCAACATTAAACCGGATGCCAAACCTGTTAAGCAATAGGAAATATGGTTTCATCTGCAGATTATGGAGGCTATCGAGTCTAAAGTGAAAAAGCTAATCGACTCGGGTTTTATTGGGGAAGAACAACATCCCGATTGGTTGACAAACATTATTTCGGTCCTTAAGGGAAAATCAGAATTTGCATTGACTTTAGAGATTTGAATACCGCCTATCCAAAAGTTGATTTTTCTCTCCCTATCATGGAGGTTATTACTAACAACATGTGTGGATTCGAGAGAATATCATTCATGGATAGATTTTTGGGTTGTAATCAAACCAAGATGTACCCGGATGATGAAAAGCATACCTCATTCAGAACGTCACTCGGTATCTTCTGCTATACAATCATACCCTTTGTTCTGAAGAACATCGATGCCACATACCAACGAGCTATGTCAAAGATTTTCTAAGAACACCTCCAGAAGAACGTTGAGTGCTATGTTGATGACTTGGTCGTGAAAATCCGCAGCAAAGATGACCACATTGAAGACTTGAAGACGATGTTCGATCTCATGCGGGGTCACCAATTGAAGATGAATCCTACCAAGTCCTTCCTAGGAATGTCCAGTGGAAAGTTCCTCAGATTTGTCATCACCATCAAGAGTATCCATATTAATCCCGATAAAGTAAAGATGATACACGAATTGCAACCCCAGAAGAATCTCAAAGAGCTCAGGCAAGGGCGACTGACTTATATCCGTCGATTCATCTCGAATCTCTCTAGGAAATGCCAACCATTCTCTAGGCTCATGAAGAAAGGCATATCATTTATCTGCGATGATGCTTGTCAAAAGGCGTTCGAGAATATCAAAGCATATCTGTCAAATCCTCCTATTCTCGTTGCAGCGAAGTCGGGTAAATCGTTCTTGATTCACGTTAAGGCGACGAATCACTCGTTAAGTGCCTTACTTGCACAAGATAATGATAATGGTCATAAACATGGTATATATTACCTAAGTTGAACTTTAGTAGGTGCCGAATCCTGCTACCCGATAATCGATAAAGAGTACCTCGTGTTGGTATCCGCAATCCAAAAGATGCGGCATTACCTAGTCGGACAGACTATCTACATCATTTCAAACATCAACCTAATTCGGGTATTCATGATGCAACCAACTTTCATGAATTGGTAGTTAGCGAGATGGGCCCTCCTCTTATCCTAATATGACCTACACTTCAAACAATAGAAGTCGGTTAAAGGACAGACAATTTGTGATCTTCTGGCAACTAACCCTACAACGGATACAACCAAATTATATGAAGATCTGATAGATGAAACCCACAAAGTCAACACTACCTCGCATCAGAAGGTGTGGCAATTATACTTCAACGGTGCTTCCTGAGCAACCAACATGGCAAGCGCTCCCGGATGTTCTAAGATTTCCTTAGGAGTTGGAGTTGTCTTCGATTCCCCGGAGAAACATGTGATGCCTTGAGCCTATTCATTAACTAAGCAATGCTCTAATAACGTAGCCGAATACAACATGTTGCTTATTAGACTCAGTTTTGTTAAAGAACTGGGGTTCGAGTATCTCGAAGCTTTTGGCGATTCTCAACTCATAGTCAACCAAATTCGTGGAAAGTACAAAGTCAAAAATCAAGACCTGATACCGTATCACAAGGGGGCCATTGAGATGGCAGACTCATTTGAAGAATTCTTCATTGAGTACACCCCACGCATATGCAGATGCACTAGCGGCATTGGCAGTATCACTGACGCAGCCTCCTGAAACAAAACAATTGGTCAGGGTGAGAACTCACCAACTCTTCATACCGATTTACGACTTAGACATCAAAGAGGTGCACTCGACTAGAATCAAACTTGAGGCTCGAGATTAGCATTTTCCTATTATCGATTATGTCTTGCACGGTATTTTATCGAAAGACATAAAAGAAAGACACTCGGTCTGACGAAGAGCATCGAGATTCTATTACAACATGATGACTCAAACGCTGTACCATCATGCATACGACGGCTTGCTATTCCGGTGTCTTTCAACCAAAGAGGCAGAAGAGGCTCTCAAAGAAGCTTGTGATGAAACTTATGGTACACACCAACCCGGTCCAAAACTCTATGATCGGTTCAGGAGAATGAGATATTATTGGCCAACCATAGTCAAAGACGCAGTTGACTATGCCCGATGATGCAACGCTTGTCAAATACACACGAACGATATGCACCAACCCTCGGAGCATTTACACCCTTCAGCCACTTCATGACCGTTCGAGACATAGGGTATGGACATTGTCAGTCCTATCTTCCCACCGTCAGCCAAAGGTGATCGTTTCATTTTAGCAATTACTAATTACTTCTCCAAGTAGGCTGAAGCGGTTCCACTTAAAGAAGTTAAAATTGGGGACGTAGTTAAATTCATCAAACACCACATTATCTACCGATACAATGTTCTAAGACGAATCGTGCATGACAACGACCCTCAGTTTGTCACCAGCACGTTCATCAAATTTTGCGAAAAGTTCAAAATCCAAGACGTCTCGTTGACGTCATACAATCCCACTGCAAACAAATTGGTTGAAGCCTTAAATAAGACTATCATAAAAATTTTGTCGAAGCTCATGAGGACTAACAAATGAGACTGGGATGATAAACTTGGTAAAGCTCTCTGTGCATATCGTACTACTGTCCGAACACCTATAGGAGCAACCCTGTACTCCTTGGTATATGGATGTGAAGCCGTTCTTCTGTTGAAAATTCAATTTTTTTCCCTTCGCATTGCTCTTGCAATGGAGATGATGACAGAAGAGCAACATCAGAAACATCTCGAAAGAATTTGAGATGTTAGATGAAATACGCTTGGAAGCTCAACAACAAATTGAGTTCTACCAAGCTAGAATTTCTGGGCTTTTGACAAAAGAGTCCGACAACAAAGCTTCAAGTAGGGAGACTCGGTTCTTGCCATCCGGCGTCCAACGATTCTTAATTCCAAGAAGAAAGACAAGTTTCAACCTAAATGTGAAGGACCGTTTGTGATAGCGACAGTCTACTCAAACGGCGCGTATCGTCTAATCACCAAAGAAGGTGCTAGACTCTTAATGCCAATAAATTGAAAGTTCCTAAAAAAGTATTATTCTTAGTATATTCAAGATAACCTATTTTGGTGGAAAATTCCTAGAGAATATTATGCCAAGTATTCTTAAGGATAACCCGAAATCAACTTGTTGCTCTAGATGAAAGCTGACCATCTAAGTAATCCATTCTTGATCACTACGAAAGGTGATGAGCAGGAAACTCCTACTTGAACTCTGAATGTTTCCAAGGGTGAAGCGCATCCCATTTACTTCAATTCCCTTTTTGGAATAATTGCTGGGATCAATCCCACCAACTCCCACTGTGACTTTCTAAGCACACTTTTGTTGAGATGAGATTCAATGACTTCAATCTTCCCTCACAAAACCCCGATGGTGTACTTGTGGAATGCTTGATAATTCATAGTCATCCACCACAAATCCCTCACTGATCAAATCAATTGACAGTGGGTCCACCAAAATTCTTTTCGGTTAAATCCATCCAAATTGTCACTATGTTTGTGCACTTAACGCTTCCAATGTTAAAGTCCTAACACAGTACTCAAAAATTCAAGTTGCTGATCCATGGCAATTAGCAAATCCCTGTCATATTAAGTCCTTGTCGCTTGACACCAAAAACCCTCAATGAGTGTTTTGTACAAATTAATATTCCAACTGTTATTTGTACCCCACTCCCACTACTTGTTTGGTCAAACCTTCCTATAGTTAGGACTAAAGACAAAATCTCCTCTTAATTCCTTCTATGAACGAGAGGTCCACTTTCAATAAAACATAATTCCCTTTTGATAAACGAAAGGCCTCCACCTAAGTTAAACGATCAAACCTATAGAAGTTAGGGTCATCTCAATAACCCTCACATTATCAAACTATTAAACGGTTAAGACCACATTCAGACCTCTTTTTTGATAAACGAAAGACTTCCACTCTTTACCCTTCGGTCAAACTTATAAAGTTAGGGCTGAAGTCAGAATTCAATCTCGATAAATGAGAAATTTATTTTCAGATTAGGTAACTAATCCTATAAAAGTTAGAGTTATCTGGATCTTTCTGGTTCTTAGAGTGGAGATCCCACTCTTAGTTTTACCTTCCAGATTCTCGAAGTGGAGATCTGACTTTGAGTTTTTTTTATAGCAAGAGATAGAATATATAATTCTTTCACTCCAGCATCGGGTTCGTCTTTACCCCAAAAGAAGACCTGAGGATAGAATATAAAATTCTTCCTCTCCAGTATCGGGTTCATCTTTGCCCCTAAGAGAATGTTAGTACCTTTATTTTGATGATAATTCACAAACAACCCCTAATATCGTTTGTTTAGTATTTGAGTTTGCTCATTAGGCATTCTAGACAAACAACGATGTTGGAGGTTGGTTGGACTTGCGCTTACACGATCATATCCATTAGAGGATGGAAGAAATATGGATTGAAGTTGTTACAATTCAAGTCAAGATTCATATCGCTTCATCTTTGCAAATCAAGGCAAGCAAATTGAAGATTAATTACTTGGGTATAGTGTTTTAGGTTTATACTTTGTGTGGTTATACTTAAAGCTCAAATTATACACACACATTGCTTTAGTTTTATTGTTTTCGTTTTAAGAAAAAAAATGTATTTGAGAAAATAACATGTTCGCAGATTATTGACTTAGTGATACTATTTTACATCTTCTCATAAGTCTATAAATCCATTCAAAAGAATTTTCAAGCTTGTTTGAAATCGTTTCATCAAAAACTAAGTGTTTGACGTTTTTGAATTTTCAACCGGTTTGCAAAATAAATGACTTTCTCATAAATGGAGAATGAAATTTCAAAAATTGTTTTTCTAACATGTTCTATTACATGTTTATAACCATTTCCCAAAATGTTATCATTTTTGGAGTTGATTTACTATGTCAAATTGATTTTATAAAATCGAGTGCTTCAACGGTTTTTAGAATATATAATATCTATTTTAAAATAATGATTTCTCACAAATAGAAAGTGAGATTTCATAAATTCTTCCTCTAAAATGTTTAACTAAATGTTTAAAAACTTCTCTCAAAATTTCATTATTTTTAGAGTTGATTTACTATTTTTAATCGATTTTAAAGCCAGATACGCAAAATTCCAGAAACTGCCAAAACCTAAAACTGTCGACTTTATAAGTCGACTTACACCTGTAATAAGTCGACTTATAGTGCCTTTTTGATACGAGTTGCCGTACGAGCACTCTTGATCGCGGAATTATCAAGAGTGGGTAAAGAAGAAAACGACAGAAGATCACAAGAGATGAATTAAGGCGAAGGAAAATACCTTCTCTAGATTATGAGAATCAATTGGATTTTACAAATCTCTCTCTCACAATCTCTCTAGATCAAAGAACAACCTCCCTGATCTCTTTTCTGATTACAAACTGAGTTCTAAACCCTAGAAAAGTCGTGTTTCTATTTATACTAAACAGAAATCCCAACTGGAGCAGGAAACAGACCCAAGCCCGGATCCGCTACGCGGTCGACCGCAGAGCCCAAGGCGGTCGACCGGTCAGAACGACGAAAACTGGAAAATCGATTACAGGGTTTCCGGTCGACCGCAGCGCCATCATCGGTCGACCGCTCACAGTCCCGAGACATAGTCTGGGTCTGTGCACGAAGCGGTCGACCGCCGTGACCACGCCGGTCGACCGACCAGAGTCCAACTGTAATTCCTGCAGTTTTGATGAATCCTTCGACTTCATCGCCTCCAATGGCCTCGTCCACGACTCCTCTACTCTATTCTCAAGATACCATGAGAATCATCTATCCTCAAGCTCCCATGAGGATCGCTAAGCTCCCGAATTGACGATACACCTGTATCACTTTTCAGCCTATAACAGCTAGTAGATAGCTAGTTCTGGTTTTTATAAATTTTTGAGATTTTTTGGCTAGTATGGGAGGCTATAAAAACCCTTCTTCTCTTATTCTTTTTTCATGGATGTTTAAGGGAGTTTGAAAAGAATTTGTTTCAAAGTTTTAAGTGTGTTTAAGTTTTGTTTTCAAGTTGGTTTATGTGAAGAAGTTTACATAAGAGGAGAAGATTAATTCTTTGGTGTTTGAGCTTCAATCTCTCATATCTCTCACTCTTGTTTTCAGAGAAGTTTTCTCTAAATTCAATTTCTAGCTTTATATGTTTATATTTGTTTATTATCCATTTCATTAAGCCAGATTTTATAGTGAGTTTAGTTTTGTTATTCCTCATTGATCACACACAACACCTTGAGCTTTTAGTATTTCATATTGGTATAATTTGGTTGTGGTGTGAGATTGTATCATTGAGTGTGAGTTATATTAAGTTTTCATCTATTGTAGAGAACAAACCTTGTATTGAGCTTTCATTATGAGATACACTTTGTAATACACTTGTACATTGAGAGAAGTGTGTGGTAAGAGATGAGGTCGATTCAAAAAGGAGTGGGGTCGGTGGTAAAGCCTAGAGAGAGGTGGTAATTCCAAACACTTGAGAAAGGCGACACGAGCTTAGCCAACACTTAGAGGGTGTAGAGTATGATTGTAAGAGTATGAGTTATAAAAGTTTTCGGTAAGCTAAAAAACCGAGATTGTAAGGTGTAAACGTTTTGGGTGAACATTAAAAAGCCGATTGTGATAGTGGTTTCTCCCCGAGAGTGGGGAGCGGAGACGTAGGTCAAGAGTGGCCGAACTCCGTGATCATATCATGTGTTTGCTTTCCCTATCTTGTTTTATCTTGTTTATGTTTATTTCGAACTTAGTCTAATATCCTTGCATATAATCTTTTGAATATAACTTTTGCTAGGATATTTTGTTAATAAGTTTTAATTGGTATTAAATTAGATTAGATTAGCATATTACCCAATTCACTCCTCTCTAGGGTAATTTTATTTGGTATCAGAGCTTCGTGCTCTTTGATTTGTGGCTTAACCACCTTGAGTTAAAGATCCAAGCTTTCATATTGTTGATTATCTTGTTTTGATAATTTTCATATTGCTTGCATAATACATTATGGATATGCACGGTACACCTAGCTTAGATTATGTTATTAATGTTGCTCCTAGATTAGATGGTTTCCAATATGCCCAATGGTGTGTTAGATTTAAACTCTTTATTCGATCCAGACACTTCAATTTATGGAAAATTAACGACTGTGCTTATATTGTGCCCACGTTGGAGAAATCCAAGTGGAGCAAAAATGATAAGAAAATATTTATAATGAATAAGCTCTTGTTAGAATTTTTTCTTAGCACTTTTGACTCATTGTTTTTTCTAAGAAGCTTGATTCATTTGATAGTGCTTATACATTATGAAAATTCATAGAAGCACATCAAAGTAACTTGGAGGTGATCCGACGAGCTTTGGCGGCTTCCTCTTCAAGTTCTATTAGAGCATCATGCACACGGCCGCTAGGTGATAGCCCTAGCGAGGTATGTGATTCGGATTCCAAAAGTAAATTGTCCATTAGCAAACTCACATGTGCATATGATAGATTAATGCATGCCTACACTAAGTTGCATAATAATTTTATTGATTTAAAAAGCAATCATGTTAGTTTAAAATCCGATCATGAGAAGCTAGAATCCAAATTTGATATTATTGTTATGACCGGATTAGATTAGCATATTACCCTATTCACCCCCTCTAGGGTAATTTCATTTGGATAATAATGATAAATTAAAGTTGGATATAGCTAGCTTGTTTCATGAAAAGAATAATGCCATGCTAGAAGTAGAAAATACTAAAAATGAACTAATTTCTTTCATAAATAATTATGTTTCATCTACTTCTATTGCCAATGCAAATATGACAAATAATGAGTTGAATAATGTTAAAGACTATATTTCTTCCTTAGATTCAACTCTTAATAAATGCATTGATAACCATAAGAAGCTTATAAATATGTGTGCTAAGTCAAGTACAAATAATTCAAAATCATCCACTCACTATGCACACATATATAGCAAAATTTACAAGTGTACAATTTGCGACCGTAAAGGCCATTTAGCTAAATTTTGCTATGATGCACACAAACCTAAGAATACTAATGCTCCTCGTGCATCTCATAATGTTTCCTTATCACATACACATACACATGCTCATAAAGTTCGTCATAAGCATGCTCTTGTATACAAATGTGATTATTGTGATCGTTTTGGTTATTTGACCAAATTTTATTTTGATTTGAAAAGAGTTTTTTATTTATAAAATAATTTTAAAATACCATCTTTGTTCAGAAATATTTCTCGTGCACGTCCATATGGTCCACAAAAATAAATGAGTCTTTTTTATTTCACATATTACAATCGAAATGGTCATTTGAGTGATTATTGTTATGATCGAATTAGTGCATATATGAGCCCAAAAGGGATCATAACCCTAGGACTTTGAACTTAAATGATAGGGGTCATATTCCTAAACTCTTCGGTACCAAGAGTAATTGGGTACCAAAGCATGTTACATTTCAAACACATGTTTAGCATTTTGTTTTTTCATTTCTTGTTTTGGGAAAACGTGTTTTGAAATTTTTGAATATGTAAACAAAGATATTGACATATAATTCCTTAGGATGACTCGGCCAAAGCCGAGTCACCCTAAGGAGGCTCGGTCAAGGCTGAGCCATCCTAGGGTGGCTCGAAACAATGCCGAACCACCCTAGGGTGACTCACGCCGAGAAATGCCCGAAATGCATTTCCGATCATTTCCGACGGTTTTCTCGGGATTCTTCTGTTCCAGAGCCTCCCAACTACTTGGATATTATATCTGAACATGGTTAGGCTGTTATTAGCTGAAGATAAGGCCGAATCCCTTGTTCTTATCCAAAAATACTACTTCCAAAGCTTATAAATACAAGCCTAGGGCCCCTATTTTGGGGGATTATAAATTCTATCAAAGAGGGCGAGGTGTTGTCGGTTTGGAGAGTACAATCCACGAATTTTAGAGGAGAACTAGCAGATCTTGGTGAATTCTAGTATAAAGAAGGAGCTATTCAAAAGATCTGAAGTCCGTACCAGCATACCTTGAGATCAAACTTCAATTTGATCTCGAGAAGAGTAGTAATCTCGCTTGGTCGAGATTATTTAGATTGTTTTCTTTGTGAAGCAAGAGCATTGATCTTTTATTCTAATCAACAGGATCTAATCTACAACGTCCACTGATAAACCCTGGCACAGGCAAAGATCCTATATAAATAGCAGGTGATAAACATCTGATGTGTGTTGTTTGAAGAGAGAGAGAGAGCTGTAATTTTCATTTTCATTGTGTAAGGAATCTTATAAAAAGTCTTTCCTTTTAAACTTGTTGTAACAATCGAAGTTGTAATAAGTTTAGCAATGAATAAACCAACTTTCACCCCAAACATGCTGGCGTCCACAGTGGGAGTCAACAGCCTCTCTGTCGAGGCTATCATGTTACAATCAAGGATCAATATCTCAGTTGAAGAAAAGGTCGAGTACGAGTTTGATCAGACCAAGTTTGAGGAATACCTCTCCTCATCCTCATCAAGATCTTCCTTGTCCCGTAAGTATAGGAAGATATCGGCATTAAAGAAGGCTTGGGGTAACTCTCGCCTAATTGTTGCTAAGGCTTCCCCTCGCAATGCTCCTCCAGCATCCAAGAAAGCTAGAATTTCAGATCACAACGACTCCTATTCAGTCCAGGGGTTGTTTAACGAAGGCGCGCATTTCTAACAAAGAGGGCTTGTCAGAGACAACGGTAACGCCTCGCACGCCAACTTGCTAAGGCCTTGGAGCCAGTTGACGAGATTTGTTATCACTCGAATCTGAAGTTCAAGGAGCACTAAGCGCCTCAATAGCAAGAAAATAGCCCCTCCTCTAAGCCATCAGCCAGCAAATGGGTTCGTATCAAAAGGACTCGTTCAACTCTCAAGGAGCACATCCAAAAGCGCCGCGAGCGTGCCTTAGCATGAAAGGCGCAATACATGAAGGAGGACAAGGTGGCCAAAAAACCACCAAAACCACACCAAGAATGGAGGCTAAAAACCAAAAGAGCGACTCAGACAAGTGTCGAGACACCCGGAAACTACGAGCCAACCAAGCATGGCTCGGGCAGGGCTAGGCCAGCCAATGGTGGTTCGGCCAAGGCCATGCCAGCAAAGAATGGTCGAGCCACCTCAAACTAGCCCGCGCCATAGCCGAGCCAGTTCAGCCTGGCCGGCACTTGCCTCGCCTCCCACGTGGATCTTTCCTGATTCAAGATGAAGATCACGAATCACCTTGGTCCTTTGCACGGGATCAAGGCAAACTTTTGATCAAAGAATGCTTGGGTCCGGTGAATGAATCCCGAGTGGCTATTCAAGCTAGGGGTCATACATGCATTCCCTTCAAGTCAAAGTCATCCCATGAAGGGAAAATTCTGATAACCGCCCGCTTAGGGTTATGTGTCGAAGTCTAAGAGCCCATTGAGGTCTCACGTTCTCGTAGGTGTGGTTCCAAACGTGTGACTCCAGAAAACACTAATAAGGCATCACATCCTCAAAAGAAGACATCTCCGTTACATAATAACGTCAAACCTGGGGATTCAAACCAACCACCGATAGGTTGCTCTAGCCATAATACCGATGAGTTGTATTATTGGGTTGGGAGTAGCAAGAAATCTAGAAAGAGAAGTATCCCAGAATCGGACTCTCACTGTCCTTGTGAGAGGTTAATCAGGGTAGTATTATCAGAGTGTAGCTACTCCAAGCCTGCTCTACGGAGGGTCTCGGTATTCAAAAGAATCTTTATCGGAGTGTCCAAATCTAAATCAAGACGCTTCTACAAGAAGAAAATTTCAGTCATGATGACGAGCTTCTAGATTTTACCTTCAATGTGGCCGATAAAGGAAAATCGACAAGGCGTTACAGCCCTAACTCTTTCTCAGAGACATCTCAGCGCATTGCTTGGTTACGGTGAGGAACTAGATGACCTAGATCGGATAGAGGACACTCCTCGGAGGATGAAATCTCAGACGCCAAATCCGCGGTTACTTTTAACAATACAATCTCTAACACAGGACAATCTCATGAGGTGTTCATGATCAATGCTGAATAAATGACAAAAATCTTCGAAGATGCTCTAACCAAGCAGAAAGAGAATTTTAAATTCGAAATGAAAATGATTGTGCAACGGATAAGAGAATTGCATGATCAACGGTTTCAAGCTTTATCAAATCAGATTGGTGAATCTAGCCATTGTAATGCTACTAATCAGGTAGATAGCGATTCAGATGAGGATGAGAATCTCAATGCTGATACCCATCTTGTGGACCAAAATGCTTGGGGTGGTCCTACCGAGGATGACAACGCTAGGGGTGGTCTAGTTATTCCTCCCCAAAATTGCCCGAAGGAAAATGCGGGTGAGGACAAGAAAATGAAAGACCTGGAGAGCAAGATCAACACACTGATGTCCGCTCAAGAGGTAAAGAAGACTGGTATTCTATGTCCTTACCCAAGGGAGTAGGAATCAATCCCATATCCGGCGAACTTCAATCTAATTAACTTCACGCCGTTCGACGGAAAACGCTCACCTACTCAACACCTAATTTACTTCAAGTCCTACCTTGGTGTGATCTCTGGTAATGAACCTTTGATGGTCCAGTCATTTGTTAGCACCCTTCCTGGGGCCACCTCCGATTGGTACCGCCATCTCAAGCTAGGAAGTATCAACAGCTAGAATGACATGGAAAGCTCATTCCTCAATAACTTCTTCGATGATGACACTGAAGTGTCGATCGGAGCCCTTTTGGACGAGAAGAAAAAGGACGGGGAGTCAATCGATAGCTGTGTTAAACACTTCCGCAACAAGGCAATGAATTACAAGGATCCTGTCATAGAGGAATTCATCTTGCAAGCATGCCACAATAATCTCTCTATTGATATGTTGGAAGCCCTGGGGGTCGTGCTATCCACAACATGGAAAGAATTAAAACTATGTGGGGAACAGGACGAATGCTTTCTCAAAAGAAAAGATCTTGAAAGATGCCAACAGATGACTAACCCCCCAAACTCGAATTTTTCTTCTCGTGGTAAGGTAAAGGCACATGCAGCGGCTGTTGACGCTAATCAGACGTCACAATAGCAACCTCAAAAGCAACGAAGGACTCCGGATCCGAGACTCTAAAAAGAGTACTCCTTCAAGGATGAAGAGATTCCAGCTATCTTCAAATACCTTCTTGAAAACAATAAAATTAAGCTGCCACCTATTACAAATTAGGAGGAAGCTAACAACACTTCGGATCTAAAGTACTGTACGTACTACAGGAGGATCGTTCATCCCACCAAGGCTTGCTTCTCTCTCAAAAACAACATTCAAGCATTGGTTGACGCTGGCATCATAACACCGAAATGAGCCGAATGAGAACGGTATCTCCGATAGGTATATGAGGTTAAACTACTCCTTGATACTCCAATAGGTATACGAGTATAAATTTCCCTAACCTCCAACTGGTATATGAGGCTAAACTATTCCTTACCTTTGACAGGAAGTTCCTAGAGAATATTACGCATAATATTCTTAAGGATAACCCGGCAACCTCCGACAGGTATATGAGGTTAAACTGCTCCCCTTATTTCTAACAACAGGAAGTTCCTAGAGAATATTACTCTTAATATTCTTAAGGATAACCCGACAATATGGCCGAACACAATAGGATTCAGGTTCGCCAAAGAGCTGGAGGTGGAATGCCTCAATACATTCCAATGGGAAGTTCCGAGAGAATGCTATGTATGCTATTCTTAAGGATAACCCGAGATCAGCTAATTATTCAAAGTGAAAACTAATCATTGGAATAATTCATTCTTAATCATGATTGAGAACCTCCCACTGTGGCTATTTAATCATTTCTAAGATGATTAAAACCCTCCTACTGTGACTTTCTAAGCACTCTTTCATTGAGATGAGATTTAATGACCTCATTCGGTCAATCTTCCCTCACGAAATTCTCATGACGTAACTGCGGAGTGCTTGATGATTCATGGTCCTCTAGCACAAAGTCCCTCTGATAGTAGGTCCACCAAAATTCTTTCGGCTGAGTTCATACAAACTCCCACTGTGTTTGTGTACTTAACACTCTAATGTTAAAGTTCCAACACGGTATTTAAAAATTTAAGCTGTTGATCCATGGCAATCATCAAACCCCTTCGTATTAAGTCCTAGCTACTTGACACTAAAACCCCACTGAGTGATTTGTACGAGTCAACATTCCCAGTGTTTTTTGTATCCCTACTCCCACTGTTTCTTGGCCAAACCTTCCTATAGATAGGACCAAAGCTAAAATCCCCTCTCAATTTTTTTCATGAATGAGAGGTCCACTTTTAAATCGAGCGATCAAACCTTCCTATAATTAGGGTCGTCTGAAACCTCCCACTTGATCAAACCTTCCTACAGTTAGGACCAAAACTAGAGTTCCCTCTCGGTAAACGAGAAATCTACCTTCAGATTAGGTAATCAAACCTTCTGATAGTTAGGGTTATCCGAATCTTTTTTTATTCTCGAAGTGGAGATCCAATTTGAGTTTCTTTTGCATCTGAAGATAGAATATAAAAATTTTCCTCTCTAGCATCGGGTTCAGCTTTACCCCAAGAGAAGACACCACCTTCCAACACTAAAATCCATGCCTTACGCGTATAGGGGACTTTATCTCGATCCCTAAATAGAGATAAGTCTACATCTAACACATGCTGCATGGTGGTCTGTTCCCGCGAAAACGACCAAGTCTACGTATTTAACACCGTAGCACCAAAAATCCATACCTTTCATGCATGGGGAATTTTATCCCAAAATCTAAGTAGGAATAAGTTAGCATCTAACACGCATTGCCGGTTAGTCTTTTACCACAAAAAGGACAAAAGCACACGTATTCAACATCGTGGCAGGCCATTATTAATAACGCTAAAATCTGTGCCTTACACGTACGAAAAATTTTATTACGGATCATAAGTAGAGATAAGTCAACGTCTAACACGTGATGTCAGTTAACCTTTCTCTGTGATATTGGAGCATCATCATCATGCACACGGCCGCTAGGCGATAGCCCTAGCAAGGTATGTGATTCGAATTTCGAAAGTGAATTATCCATGAGCGAACTCACATGTGCATATGATAGGTTAATGCATGCCTACACTAAGTTGCATAATAATTTTATTGATTTAAAAAGCAATTATGTTAGTTTAAAATTCGATCATGAGAAGGTAGAATCCAAATTTGATATTATTGTTATGACCGGATTAGATTAGCATATTACCCTATTCACCCCCTCTAGGGTAATTTCATTTGGATAATAATGATAAATTAAAGTTGGATATAGCAAGCTTGTCTCATGAAAAGAATAATACCATGCTAGAAGTAGAAAATACTAGAAATGAACTAATTTCTTTCATAAATAATTATGTTTCATCTACTTCTATTACCAATGCAAATATGACAAATAATAAGTTGAATAATGGTAAAGACCACATTTCTTCCTTAGATTCAACTCTTACTAAATGCATTGACAACCATAAGAAGCTTGTCAATATGTGTGCTAAGTTAAGTACAAATAATTCAAAATCATCCACTCACTATGCACACATATACAGTAAAATTTACAAGTGTACAATTTGCGGTCGTAAAGGCCATTTAGCTAAATGCTCCTCGTGCATCTCATAAAGTTTCCTCATCACATACACATACACATGCACATAAAGTTCATCATAATCATGCTCTTGTGTACAAATGTGATTATTATGGTCGTTTTGGTTATTTAACCAAATTTTATTTTGATTTAAAAAGAGTTTCTCATTTACAAAATAAATTTAAAATACCATCTTTGTTTGCAAATATTTCCCGTGCATATCCATATGGTCCACAAAAACAAATGGGTCTTTTTCATTTCACATATTGCAATCGAAAGGGTTATTTGAGTGATTATTGTTATGATCGAATTAGTGCACTATATGAGCCCAAAAGGGATCATAACCCTAGGGCTTTGAACTTAAATGATAGGAGTCATGTCCCTAAACTCTTCGGAACCAAGAGTAATTGGGTACAAAGCATGTTGATTTCAAAACACATTTTTAGCACTTTTGTTTATTCATTTCTTGTTTTTGGAAAACGTGTTTTGAAATTTTTAAATATGTAAACAAAAGTATTGACATATAATTTCTTTTGTTTTCATTTTTATTGTGACTCGGTCTTGGCCGAGCCACTCCTAGGGTGACTTAGCCAAAGACAAGTCACCCTAGGGTGGTTCACACAGTGCCAAGCCACCCTAGGGTGACTCGAACCTAGAAATGCCCGAAACACATTTTTAACGATTTTTGACGATTTTCTTAGAATTCTTCTGCTCCAGAGCCTCCCAACTATTTGGATATCATATCTAAATATGGTTAGGCCGTTATTAACTAAAGATAAGGCCGAATCCCTTGTTCTTATCCAAAAATACTACTTTTGAAACCTATAAATACAAGCCTAGGACCCATATGTTGGGGGATCTGAAATTCTATCAAAGAGGGCGAGGTGTTGTCAGTTTGGAGAAAGCAATCCAAAAATTTCAGAGGAGGGCTAGTAGATCTTGGCGAATTCTAGCATAAAGAAGGAGTTATTCAAAAGATCTGAGGTCCGTGCTATCATACCTTGAGATCAAACTTCAATTTGATCTCGAGAAGAGTAGTAATCTCGCTTGGTCGAGATTATTTACTTCTGCGATTATTTTCTTTATAAAGCAAGAGCATTGATCTTTTAATCTGATCTATCAGATTTGATCCGTGATGGTCTATAGATAAACCCCGACACAGGCAAAGATCTCACGCAAACAGCAGGTGATAAACATCTGTTGTGTGTTGTTTGAAGAGAGAGTTGTACTTTCATTTTCATTGTGTAAGGAATCTTATAAAAAGTCTTTCTTTTTAAACTTGTTGTAACGATCAAAGTTATAATAAGTTTAGCAATGAATAAATGAAGTTTTGCCCTAAACAACAACTTCTGTAACCATCAGATCTGAAGGAACAGTAGCCTCAAGCTGAGAGGTAGGTAGCTGGGCTGCAGCCATGGCCGTCTCTAATGGTGAAAAGCCAAGATCCCTAGGATGATCAGAAGCACCCATGATTATAGCTATATCAGCTCTGCTGGCTGGTCCTACAATCAAAATTCCCTTGTGGTTAAGTAAGAACTGACAAATGAGTTACGACAAAGTTGCAATAAAAATTCCTAACTGCCTATGAACCAGCCTCCATGCATGGTCTTACAGCTTCGCGATGGACTTGCTCCGATAACATATTGTCGAGCAACATATCGTTGGCCTCGAAGGAGCTCGGAGTCGGATCGAATGGGTGCCCACCCAACTCCTCGATGTCAGCGTCATGAAGGGTTTCATCCTTAGTTAGACCCTCCATAATCATATCTACGAAAGATAGAAGTTAGGCAAAAGGGAGGAAAGCTGAAATTCAGAATGAGTAGAGATCGGACTCGCCCTCTATGGCTACAGCAACTTCCCCAGTCTCGGCATTCGGCCCGTTCCCTTCATCTTCTCTAAAAGAGTGTGAACCAAAGAAATGATTAGGGGATCCATGGATTCATAATCATTCAATTTTCGTAATTGCTACTTGAATGGTGTATTACTGGTATTAGATATACCTAGGCTGGAGATCCTTGTAGCTAGATCAAGCTTGACAACATCAGCACCCTCACCAGCCCTAGCATGCATAGGCTCTTAGCCAATAGCCTCATGCATCTGCTGCTCAAAGCCCGAACCTTCGAACTGAGCAAACTCGAGAAGCAGTGGATCACATGAGAGTCCGCCTTCTTCGCGACGCCCTAAGAATGTAAAAATGGTTAGACCCAAAGAATTCATATGTAAAATGATATAAGGTTACTCAGCAGTGAAGACTTACCTTCTCCGCCAGTATGTACATCACAAAATGACTCTGCCTCAAGGGTGCGCAGATGAACATATAACTTGTGCACCATCCTCTTGAACCTGATGCGTGACTCGACCCGTAAATAAGCCTGAGCAGCAGATCAGGATCTAGTGCGACGGAAGGGACGAGGAACTTTTTCTTCATTCGCCTCACCTGGAAGGTTAACGGTCATTTTGTTAGGAACAGTAAATAAAACCTCCTGCCTCGACTTCTTTGGAGTCGTCGAAGGCATAAACAAAGCAAACAGACGAGCCCAATAAATGATACCAGGTTCATAAGTGATCTTGAGGAAAAGAAGGAGTCAGACAGACCTAGCTCGACAGCCTCCTCATCACCGGCCCTCTCTCTCCTCCTCACATGCAAGACACCTTAAGTGTCTCACACATGCGAAACACTTGTTAGTGTTTCGCATGTGGGCAAGACACTCACATGTGTTTCGCACTTAAGGGAAGGTGCACGAGTGTTTATTGTGTATTTTCACCCGTTTTTAACTGTTTTCACCTGTATCGATGTATTCGAAGCCTGTATTCACACTCCAATGAGTATACGAGTATAAACTACATCTCCTTGAACCTCCGATGGGTACAAGAGGTTTAACTGATTCCCAAAACTCCAAGGAGTATACGAATATAAACTGATCCTCCCTACTCTAATGCTTTAAGAGCTTAAACTGTGTAGACTCTAGTCAACATATGAGCATAAACTGTGTTCACACAGTCAACGCCAGTCAACGCATTACAAATGAGAGTCAATGCCGGTCAACGCATTGCAAATGACAGTCAATACCGGTCAACATGTTGCAAATGACAGTCAACACTGGTCAACGTGTTGTAAATGAAAGTCAACACCAGTTAACACGTTGCAACGAAGGTCTACACCGATCAACGCATCAATGATTTTCACCGAAATAAGGCTCAGGATGAGATTCCAGGTCAAAAGGATAATCTCGGGGAGTTCAATCATGATTCAAATATGAATTCCCGACGAAGATGATCAGTTCAACGTTGATTAAATAACACGAGCTAAATTCATAAATTCACACACCAGTTTTAGTTTAAGACTTCAACAACAGTCAGATGATAAACGCAGCACTGGAAGAATTTTAGCTATTCGACAAAATATTGAATAGACTAAAAGAAAAAGAAGTCAGCGAATTAAGGGCTGGGCCTATCATATCTAAAGTATTCGAGGATCCTCTATAAAATAATAAGACTGAAACACTTTGAATGAGGTATCTGTAGGCATAAAAATTACCTATAGGTTCCTGAACACAGCACGAGATAAAGAGAAGGCGAAGAACATCGTTATTCAAGTCAAAGAGGATCATCTGATGCCATAGAGAAGTTAACAAGCGCACAAACTGAGTCGGCGAAGCGTACGAATCAACGAAACGTGCAAAATGGCGTAATGATAATGAAACACCTTGTGTGTTTTACCCACATGGGCAAAATGCCAAGTGCGTTTTGCCCATACGAGCAAAACACCTTGTAAGTTTCACCCAATCACTCACATGGGCAAAACACCAAGTGTGTTTCGCCCACATAGGTGAAACAGACAAGCTGTTTCGCCCGTTCAGCCTCCTAATAACGCATATTTCGATAGAATTCTGGGATTTGTTTGTTCTAGAGCCTCCCTAACTTACTTGAGGCTATCCTTGAATGTTGAAAAGTGGTTATCAAGTAAAGATAAGATTAAATCGTGAATTCCTATCCGAAAACAGGACATCCAAAGCCTATAAATACACCCCTAGGGCCCCCTATACACGGGGATCAGAAATTTTAGACTTGGAGGAGAAGCCCTGACATTTTGGAGAGCAAGGAGCATGAATTTTAGATCTAAAGGTGAGTCTTGGCGAGCTCTTTAGCAGAAAGAGGAAGATTTCGAGAAATTTGTAGCCCCCCTAGCATCCTTCACCTGTTTCCTTAAGATCAGACTTCATTTTAATTTTGAAAAGAGTACTTATCTCACTTTGTTGAGATATTTACTTTAGTTCTTATTTCCTTTGTGAAACAAGATCTACCGGACCTGACACTCAGCGGTCCACGGATCAAAGAGTCCCCGGTATAGGCAAAGATCCCACGTAAGCAGCGATCGATAAACGATCATGCGTGTGTTTCTAGGAGATCCCCCTATTTATTTTTATTGTGTAATAAAGTCTTATAAAAAGACTAACTTTCCTTTTTTGAATCTGTAAGATGATAAACGTGTAATGGATTTAGCAATAAAAAAGATTTTCGACGCAAACAACTTTATCAGCTATCGTACTCCAACAGTGATGTAAGGCCCTACCTCCGGTGTCTTTGACCTACTAAAGCCAATTATGTTCTCTAAGAGATTCATGAAGAGACATGTTAGAATCACCCTGGGCTAGAACTCTCGCATAGAAGATCAATCGCCAGGGGTACTATTGACCCACCATATTGGCCGAGCCCAAAAAGCTCATCTCTCTGTGCAAGAAGTGCCAATTCTTCTCAACCATTCCACGAGCAATATTCATTGAGCTCTCCTCCATTTTAAGTCTGATTCCCTTTGCCCAATGGGGGTTAGATTTACTAGCCCTCTCCTCATAGCTTCTGGGCAGTGAAAGTTTTTGATTGTCGCAATTGACTACTTTACAAAGTGGATCGAGGTCGAGCCTTTGGCTAAAATTGGTAAGACTAACGTCCCAAATTTTGTTTGGAGGTCTATTGTCTACTAATTTGGTGTACCCCTCTCATTTGTGATTGATAACGACACTTAGTTTGATAGCGGGGGCTTTCGAAGCATTTGTAGAGAATGGAGTATTCGCCTCAAGTTCCCCTCAGTCGCTCACCCCAAGTGCAATGGACTTGCCAAAACCGCCATCAAATGCATCCTCCAAGCCCTGAAGAAGAAGATAGACATGGTGGTAGGAAATTAGGTTGAAGAGTTGTCTAGGATTCTATGGTCCTACCGCATGACTCACAAGAACTCTACCAGAGAGACCCCCTTCAAGTTGACTTATGGAGCCGAAGCAATCACCCCAGTTAAAGTCGGCATGATGATGATCCAACTACAATATTTTGACAAAGATTTGAACGTAGAGGGTCTTTGAATAAAAAATGACCTCATTGACGAAGTCCGAGAAAAATCTCTCCAATCCCAAGTCGTCAATTAGCAACGCATCCCCCGACACTACAACAGCAAAATCCGGCCTTGTAAATTCAATGCTAGCGATCTTGTCCTCTGAATGGTAGCTTATGACAAGGACACCAAGCATGGAAAATTAGCTCCCAACTAGGAAGGACCCTACACTGTCCTTGAAGAATTGCACCCAGGCACCTACCGGCTAAGAAGCCCCAACGGGAGAATCTTACAGCATCCCTCAAATTTTAAGCACCTCAAGAAATACTTTACTTAATTATAATTATAAGTTTTATTTATGAATATAAAATATTTTGAGTGCTAACTTTTATGCTGTGCTCTCGCAGTATCTTATCTTTATAGGAATAAAAGACATTAGCACCCTCCTTAAGTCCAAGGCACTCCAACCATTCGGCCGTCCTCGACAAAAAGACCTTAGCACCCTCATCAAGTCCAAGAAACTCAATTCAAGACCTTGGTACATCTTTAAGGGCAAAACCGAGGTACGCTAACCATTCCGTCGTCCTCGACAAAAAGACCTTGGTACCCTTGTTTCCTTCGAAAGTCGCCTTCATTATCGATTTCATTATAACTTTAGTCGTTTACAACGAATTCAAATAACAAAAATAAAAAAATTACAACTCTCTCAAAAATAAACACAAGATTCGTTTATCGACTCTTGCTTGCCTGGGTTCTTGGCCGATGACGGGGACATCAATATCCGTGGACCACTAGACGATCAAATTAGATCCGAAGCTTCGTCAATTCGTGAAGGAATTAAGAGGTCGAAGCAATTATCTCGGCAATAGTGAGATAATTACTCTTCTTAAGATTACCGCAATGGGGTAATCTCAAAGGAAGAACATGGGAACTAAAGATCTGACGAACTCTTTTTTCCTGCACTGAAGAACTTGATCTATCTCCTCCTCTCCTCTGAAATTCATGATCCTTCAGTGTTCAGTTCGACAGGGCTTCGCCAACGCTCTAGAATTTCGGATCTGAAAAATGAAAGCCCTGGGGCTGTATTTATAGGCTTCAGGACCTCTGTTTTCGGATAAGAATGGTCAATTCCCTCTTATCCTTAGTTGTAGCCACTTAACCATGTTCTTAGATGATATCAGACCAGTTGGAACAAATCCAGGTGGTTAACATCAAAAAACGGCTTCAAAACCGCCAAATTTGATTTTTTTTTTTTTTTTGTTGCAGACACCCGCGGGTGTCTCGGCGTGGTCGAGACACTTGTGAATGTCTTAGCCAAGCCGAGACACTCATGGGTGTCTTGGTTTGGCTCAGGGCTTGGTCTTGCACGCTCCGTCCGTTTTTGTTGTATTGTCATCATGTGAACTCGGAATCATGCGATCTAGAATGCATCGGAAAGCCAACAAGGAGATCTACAACCTCTCATGATTGAATCATGTATGGAGTAAATGGGACAAGAGTGGTGCTTCATCTTTCGTAAGCGACATGCAGCTCTTGGTTCATTCGTGTTTCAGTTATTCTGAAATTCTGTTGCTTCGCATGGTTCGTCGACTCACTTCATGCATTTGTCATTGTCAAATGAGCTTATGTGACTCGAATAGTAATGTTCATCATCTCCTCTCCGTCTCGAGCCACGTACGGGGACCTATAGGTAATTTTTAACGCCTACGGATACCCCCTTCAAAGTGTTTCAGTCTCATTTCTTTTATAGATGAGCCTGAAATACTTTGGATATGATCGGTCAAACCTTCAGTTAGTGTAAATTAACCTGTAGTTAGCTTTTATTCTGGACTCCTTCGATTTTCAAACTATTCGATATTTTGACGAATAGATGAAGTTCTCCCGGCACTACATTTATCGTCTGGCAGTCGTCGAAATCTTGAATCAAAACTGGTGAATTGATTTTGGCTCGTATCATCGAGTTGACTTTGAACTGACCATCTCCATCACGATATATTAACTTACGTTGACTTTCATCGCAACGCGTTGACTGGCGTTGACCTATGATTACGCGTTGACCGGCGTTAACCTAGGGTTTCGGATCGCCCGACGTTGACTTTTTATTGCAACGCATTGATTGGCGTTGACCTAGGGTTACGCGTTGACCAGCGTTGACCTAGGGTTACGCGTTGACCGGCGTTAACCTAGAATTTCGGATCGCCCGGCATTGACTTTTCATCACAACATGTTGACTAGCGTTGACCTAGGGTTACGCGTTGACCATCATTGACCTAGGGTTTCGGATCGTCCGGTGTTGACTTTTTCACCGCAACGCTTTGACTAACGTTGACCTAGGGTTACGCATTGACCAACGTTGACCTAGGGTTTCGGATCACCCGGCGTTAACTTTTCGCTATAATGCGTTGACTGGCGTTGACCTAGGGTTACACGTTGACCGGCGTTAACATAGGGGTTCGGATCACCCGACATTGACTTTTTATTTGAACGCGTTAACTACCATTGACCTAGGGTTACGCGTTGACCAGCATTAACCTAGGGTTTCGGATCACCCGACGTTGACTTTTTATTACAACGCGTTGACTGGCGTTGACCTAGGGTTACGCGTTGATCGGCGTTGACCTAGGGTTACGCGTTGACTGGCGTTAACCTAGGGTTTCGGATCGCCCGGTATTAACTTTTTATCACAACTCGTTGACTAGCATTGACTTAGGGTTACGCGTTGACCGGTGTTGACCTAGGGTTTCGGATCGCCCGGTGTTGACTTTCTCATTGTAACGCGTTGACTGGCGTTGACCTAGGGTTACGCGTTGACCGGCGTTGACCTAGGGTTTCGGACCACCCGATGTTATTTTGTGTTGATTTTTATCAGAATAACTAATCACCGTCGAAATTAGGTGAAACATGATCGTAAAAAAACATCTGGGAGCTCAACCTAGGCCAAGACACCCGTAGGTGTCTCGGCTTTGGCCGAGACACTCCCCCACCCCGCCTTTTCTTCTTTTTTTTTGTTGTGTACTCTCATTTCCCTCTCACTCTCAAATTTCAAAAAGAGTCCTTTCCCCCCTAACTTCTTCCTCCTCCTATCCAAACTCCTCATAACCCATTTTTCTCCTCTTCAAGAATTCTCAACCCATTTAAACTCTCTCTTTTAAAACCCCTCAACCCAAAAAAAAAAATTCGGATTTTTCCTCCTCACTGGCCGAAATTTGCCTCCTCTTAAAGCTAGGGTTTCATCTCCTCTTTAAGCTCAAGACTTGATTTTTTGAATTAGGTTTTCAAGCTTCTTGGTTTGGGTAAGCTTCTATCCAAGAACACTATTTTTTTGCATTCTTAGTTAAGAATCCATAGGTTTTGCAAGAAAGATTGAAACTTTATTCTTGTAATGGGAGTATGCAATGAATTTGTATGCAAAGATTGTGGCTTTTGTGAAAAAGATTGAATCTTGGTGATGGATTTTGAAAGTGGCCGAAATTTTAGTGGGTTTTATGCAAGAACAAGGCCAAAATTTTGGAGGACTTTTGTGTAAAATAGAGCTAAAATTTTAGGGGGCTTTTATGCAAAAGTGGACTAAAATTTTGGGATTTTGATTGCATACCCATTTGGCCACAACTTTGAGGGGTGTTTCATGCAAAAAATCACCAATTGTTGAGGGGTTTATTTGCAAAAAGTGGTCAAAATTGGTTGAGGGACTTGTTTCCAAAGTGGCTAAAATTTTAGGGCAGAAATTTGTAAAGTTTGTACTACATACCCATGATCAAAAGTTTGAGAGGTATATGTCCAAATTGGACCAAAATTTGAAGAGGGGTTTATTTACAAAATTTGGTTGAAATTGTGAGATATAGAGGACGATGGTTTTCCTTCCTCGATCATGGTCAAATTCAAAGCTGTTCGTGGCTAAAATTTAACCTTGAACATAAGGGGTATTTTGGGTATTTCACCCAAAAGTTGATCATGAAGGCTTTAAATGCAATTTGAACCCATGGTTTGCATGCATAAAACTCATAGGTTTAATTAGACTTCAACTATAAAATCCTATTCTGTTTATAGCACTTTAGCTAAAGTTCGTAATTTCCCTTTTAATTTTCGGGTATTTGGATTTATGATTGTACCTGGTCCGTTGATTTTCGTTGCAGGTTAACTATGTCTCCGCGCCGACCGCGATTCCATAGGAGTTGCTCCTCTTCTTAGCATAGTGAGAGGGAGGCTCCCGTAGCGTTCTCTTACGGGGGTGAGCTTTTATGTTTTCTGTATTACCTGCATGGGTCGGGGTACATTACCATGTTGCTTACATGATGATGCATACCATTTTTTCGGTATAGGACACTCGAAATCGTCTCACCAAACACTCAATGAATGACTCTATCTCGCTAGCTTGTGAGATGAATTCAATCATTGTATAATTCATGAATAATTTTCTGATTCCACGTTTATTTTGCTACAGTTGAATTCCCCACGGACAACCTTCCTCCTCATGCTACTAGCGGTTGCAGTGGAGAGAGTTTTGCTTCTATTGTCAATAGGCAAGCCATGGGTCCGACTCCTCTGTTTGATAAGAGTCGTTCCGAGGAGTTCTGTCGCTTGATACGAGATGGGGGCCACCGTTCACTGCACCAGTTGATTACCGATGCCACCTTCACTAAAGACTCTATTTCCACTCAGGCTTTAGAGAAGCCTGGTTATTTATTTGGAGACCATGTTGAGGATCCGGCTAATCTGATTCTTGATGATGAACACTGGTTGAATAATGATGAAGGACTCCTTCTATACATCCCTTCTATTCCCCGTCAGCATTCTTTCACTCATTTGGAGACGCAGGCTGTGCGGCGACAGATGTCCTGGAATCTTACAGATGACCATGACCGAGTTCATTGTGGATTTATTTCCCATCATAAGACCCCAAGTTCTGATGGTTATTATTATATTCGCGGCCTTCGACCAGGGATTCTGGGCCTTGATAACGCGCCACCAGATGAGGTGTCAGCAGCCGCCACTACTGTGAGGAATCGTTTGGCCAAGCTTGGGAGGAAGTTACATCTGACAGAGTTTAGATGCTTCGGTTGGGCCTATTCGCCACCCAAAAGGTGGTGGACTCGTATGACTGATAATGTCTTGGGACGTTGGGAGAGTGATCTGAGAGATAGTGGGTTGTATGCGCCCATACGAGCCACCATGTATGAATTTCTGGTCAGCAGTCGCCACTTCCTAGCGTTATTGGAGACATATATCCCTGACAGTAACACTTTCTTAACCTGCAGTGGAGAGTTGGGATTAGCTTTGCACGAGATGCACAAAGTTTCTGGTCTTCCGATGGGGGACTATCCGTATCAGGAGTACTTTCCCTCGAACCTGCAGTTACTCGAACCTGCAGTTAGAGTGGTTGAAGAAAGATTCTCCCGGTATGTATGACATGTTTTAGGACCTTATGTGTCATTATTATACATCCTTAATCAAAGTGAGTCCTCTGGCGAAGAGGAAGAGGCAGATCGGGCGAGACTGTTTGTGAGTTGGCCCCTTTGACACCTTCTGCCATCAATAAGTTAATGGAGAGGTCCGAAGCTTGTTCCTTTACTATCGCTGACGCTGAGGGAGCTTTCCCTACGGGGACCAAGTTTCGGACATTCCTTTGTCATGCTTAGAAGTCCATTCGGCTCAGGACTCTGCTGGCGGGCTATCTCGCCCTCTGGTTGAAGAAGTGCGTTATTCCATATCAGTTTTCTGATGCCTTGCCTATTGAGGTCCATTTCCCCGCCGTCCAGCTAGCTTACGGGAAGGACCTTTCTCTGCTTCTGATGATGGTTGACGGCATTCATTGTGGGCTTAGGTATTTGGTCGATGGTCTTACACATGTGGGTTCTAAACCGTCAACCGAGCTTCTTTCTGTAAAGGTCGAGCTTCCTTATACATACCTGATGGTGTGGCTCGTTCTTCACCATCCTGATTTGATGTCGGCGCCTAGTACTGTTGACACCTCCGTTCCTTTTGTGCAGCTGTTAGAAAGGAGCAAGTGGTTTGGGAAGACATTCACTGATGTCCAGCGAGAGCTTCAAGTTCGTAAGAGCTGAGAGTTCTTCAAGTGTTTCCCTCACTTCTCGGGCCGCTATGACGACGTGTTGATTGATGAGGAGAAACCAAGGGCCGGTCGGACTTCTCTTGACACTGGTTGCTTTCATTAGTTGGTGAACATCCGCGTTGGATATCTCGTCCTTCGTGTGAAGGGTCGTTGCTATATAGAGCCTTATCTTCCGTGCCGCTTTGCTTGCCAGTTCAGTTACGACTAACTATATGTTAGGAACCCGAGCTGGGGTTTGAGGATTGAGGGGGGCCTTATTGACGGCGTCCGAGCATGGCTTTGGACTATGATGAGCTATACTGGAGCCTATTTCACTCTTCCTTCATCCAAACGCAAACTGGTGCTTACTTTCCTCAGCTGCAAGTGGCTCCTTTCTGCCAACGAGTTTCTAGATGTGAAGAGCCTCTCAGAGTTGGAGGCTGAGCACTTGGTTCAAACTACTATCAAGGCTGATCGTAAGACTAAGCTTTCGAAAAAGCAAGGGAAGAAACCTGTCAAACACTCCCGTTCGAGCAGAGACAATATGGAGGATGATGAAAAGCTCCTTCCTATCGATGATGAGGATGAGACTTCTGAGGAAGAATTTATAGACATGGATACCAATGGGGGAGAATCTGATACAAGTCTGTTAGACTCTTTCTTTTTAGAATTAATGGATCTGGAATTTTCTCGTTGGCATCAACGCCATACCCTTTCTAGATCTCAACCGGCTTTTCAAAAGCCGGAACGAAAGATCTTATTTACTTATCCTAACAAGATGACTATTGTCACTCCAGGTAGGATGGTTGACGAGCACGAGCCCCTTATTTTTCATTATGCGAGATCACGCCCCAACGCCGAGGCTTCTTGCCAGGTTGAGATGCGTACTAAATCCACGCATGAGCAACCCGCTAGTCCTGTAAGGGTTTGTCCTCCAAAACGGAAGAAGACCGACCATAAGTCACATATTGGTCAGCGGGCTCGTGGAGTTGAGCCACGATGTACTACTGGCGGAGAAGAGGGTAATGCTCTACTATCTTCACTACTTTAAAATAATGCTCTTTTGGATTCCCTGAATCTAATCATGTTCCGTGTTTCAGGAAGCCATGATGGAGGTGAACTTTCGCAAGACTCTGTATTCTCTGATCCTGGCCATTTAGATAGCTCGAGCTTCGTGTAACAAATATGTGATGCCATTCGTGATGAGCCTATGGATGTTGAAGCAAACAGAGACGTCACGCAGGCTGATAGCGTTGATCCGGGGATTCTATGCCCAGGTATATCTAACATCGGTAATACACTATTCGAGCAGCAGTTAAAGGAGTTAGGCAATTCAGAATTTGTTCCCCCTTTAATCACTTTCGCACTTCATTCTCTTTTAGACAAATTGAAGAACACGGGTACGAATATTAGGGCAGAAGAGCCTTCTACCACCGCTGCTGGTAAATCTAAGTTCCTTTCTCTTCCCCCCCCCCCCCC
>BQKN01000431.1:81822-133718 GCA_022839385.1 Asparagus kiusianus | reverse complement strand
AATTCTGAGATCATTTACTTGTTTGAAAGTATGGTTTAACTCAGTGCTTGTGTCTGAAACTGTCTACCTGAGTTATGTACTTTGTAAAGAGCATATATCTCAACATATGTAATGCATGCATAAAATTCTTTCTATTCCTAAAACTAGACTCAATTGTCTTTCTGTTGATAAAAGTTTTAATTAATTTGAGTAACGTTTGGTAAGTCTAAACCTAGTTCTAATACCTAGTATATGTACTGGCAATTCCAGTCTACCCCCTTGTGTTGTTTTGCATGTAACATGCATTATAAAATTGAAAGTCTGATGAAACTAATTGGACTTGGAATCTAACCCATCATATTACTTATATACCAAATATGAGCTCATTTGTATAGTGTTAAATACCCAAAGTGAATTATTCATTTCAGATAGTAACCTATGTTTTTCTGCTACAGTTTTGATATGTATAGTTTGCTGAGAGCATAATTCTTACTATACACCATGCATTGATGTAAAAGTTTTATATTTTGAAATTAGACTCATAATGGAGTCATTTGGGATTAGTTTCATGCATTTTGGACATCAATTGTTGTACCATCTATTCACCTAAATCTGCTGCATGTACACTACTTATGTTGATGTGCATATTATAGATATTAGATGCTATCATCTAGGGTGTAGCTTATACCATGATATAAGTTTTAAGTTAAAGTTTTAAAAGACATAGTGTCTAGAATCTCATGTGGGTATACATGTATATATAGGACAGAGAATCTTGGATTCATTCGTTGGCCGAGAGGATCTCGGCATAATCGGTATGTAACCTTTCATTGTTTCCGCTCAAGTCTTTGAGAGTTCGATTGATTACTTTCTTGAAGTTCCTGCGAGTTAGTTTCCCATGCTAATTGTATATCTTATTATTTTCATTACATTCCTATTTGATTCACCTCATGCATGGGCTCGTTGTTGATTGGTTAATCATTGCTATCCTAATGTTGTTTATTTTAGTTTTATACCTTCGATATCCTTGAATAATTTCATTGCAACAATTTGAATTGATTCGATGGTTCAACTATTGATAATGATAGTATTTCTCTCTTCATTGATGATTGATTGTCTATATTCATGGATTATGCCCTGTGTGAAGTAAGCATCACCGGTGGGTGGTAATGTTATAGTGTCCCGGTGGGACAATACCCTGTGTGAGGACGCTCACCGGTGGGTGTATAAAGGCATGCGCGGTTTATTGATTATCCCATGATTGGGGAGCTTGGAATCCTGAATATTAGACCTTGATTATTCATCTTTACATGTTATTTCACTTCGGTCAATGATTACGATATAAGAATGGCAACTTAATATTGAGACCCCGTTGTTCAAATTTGATATCTATGTCTATCATTTTCATTTGTTCCCTTGGATTGTACCCGAGATTTTTTATGGTTACCTATTGGGCCTTAGGCTCACCCCTATTGTTTCTGAATCCACTCGCAGGTCATACAACTGGTAAGGATAAGGGCATTGCAGACCCTGAATTTGAAGATTAGCTCCAGAGGAAAATCTTAATAGGGGTTAATTTATGTTCACTTTTGTAGTACCTTTGACTTATAAAACATGTATTAATGTTGTAGCCACTACTATTATTATAATATTTTGTATTACCCTTTAGTTCTCTTCCATTTTGGTATTCTATGTACTCTGCTGCCAACCTCGTGATCTTGGGTATTGCATATGCATCTCCACTGCTTTATTTTTCGCCCCTCAGTATATCTATGTTGTGATGTGCATAAAGATTTAGCAGGTCGACCCTTCTTATTACAGATAGGTCATGCTCAAATTTTTATGTACCTCCCAGAGGAGGGGCGTTTCATCGGGTTACCACTGTATGAAATGATGAAGGTGTCTGGTTTGCCCATAGGCGATGTCCCATATCAAAAATTCTTCCCAACCGCCAGTCAGCTGAATAAGATGAAAGATCGGTCAACCGTGACCCACGACACTTTATGAGAATTGACTTGTCATTATCACATAGCCATGGCCGAGATGGAAACTAAAGCTAAGAAGAGATCTCCCCAGATTAGCTTGAAACAATTCACCGATTATTTGTTCAAGAATCATGATAATCGTTCAGAAGAAGTGTGTGGATTATCTCCTTTGACTCCGAATGAAATCAACCGGCTGTTAGAGAAAACGAACGCACAATCTTATACCTCTCATTCAGAAGACGAATTTCCGCATGGTACTAAATTCCATTCTTATCTGTGGCAAGCTGGTGTTCCGATTCATCCTACCATGTTGCTGGCTGGCTTCCTGGCCTTATGGCTGAAAAGGTGTGTAGTTCCCCATCAAACCTCTGATGCTATGCCTATTGAAGTATTGTATCCAGCCGTCCAGTTAGCTACAGGTCGTAAATTATCTTTGCTTCCTGCCATGGTAGCCGGTATTCACAGTGGATTATGGTAATTAGTCTCCGTGTTCATTCGGAAGAAAAAGAAACCCTCCGCCAGCGTATCCGTTCCGAAGTTGGAACTACCTTACACTTATCTGATGACCTGGTTGGTACTTCATCGGCCAGATTTAATAGAGGCTCCTGAGGCGATGGATCCCAGCCTTCCTTTTGCAGACTCTTGAGGGTTGCAAATGGGTCAAACATTGATGGGCGGACATAACGAGGTAATTCAAAATTCACAAATGTTAGGATTTCTTCCCCTGCTTCCCTCGATTCTCCGGTACGTATAATACAACCTTATTATATGCTGAAGACCCAAGGCAGAATCGCACAATCTTGGATGTCGGGTGCTTCAGATGGCTGATGAACATTCGACCTGGTTATCTATTGTTTAGGGTGAGAGATGTTTGTCATATTGAACCTTATGTTCCATGTCGTTTTGCCCGTCAATTCGGCTATGACCAAATGTATGTCGGCAACCCGAACCGTCAACTTAGCTTCAGAGGTGGACTTATCGATGGGGCGAGAGCTTGGTTTTGAAGCATTGTCGGCTGCACAAATGCTGAATTTGATCTCCCTTTAGAAGTGCCGCCTCTACGGATGACCTTCCTCTATTATAAGTGGTTGATAGCCGCCAATATCGTCACTCGTCATAGGAGAATGTCGGACTCAGAAGAAGAAGCAGCCCCGTGGCACACAACAGAAGTGATCCGTGAAGCTATGATGTCACCCGAAGGAAAGAGGCTGTCGAATCGTCGAGAAAAGGAAAGGAACCGACCTGTCCAACTGGTATCGAAGAAGAGTTTGATACTGATGAAACAGAAACTTCTGAGGGGGAGGGTGAGACTGGTTCAAGTTCTGAGGAAGCAGTTAGTCTCCCTGATTCTTTCTTTGAAAGAGGACTTGTAAGCCCTTCCGTTGTGCCTGCCTAACCACAAGATGCTCCGAAAAGAATGAGAGAGAGAGTCGTCATGACTTATCCCAATCGGATGACAGTAGAGGTCCTCAGTGGAGATGAAGAGGATGAAGAAGATACAGTGTCTCTTGCTCGTCGGCAGAGATTTCAATCTTCCGCTCAAGCTCAAAACCAGGTCCCTTCTAGAACTGAATTACGCACCAAACATCATCACGAAGGATCTGGGGTCCAGGATGAAGCGCGTCCACTAAAAAGACAAAAGAAAGCCGCCTCTAAGTCACGTGTTCGTCTTCCCGCTTTAGAGGAGACGTCTGATCACAGCGTTTCTTCAGCCGAACAAGGTGAAGATTCGTCTTGCTCTTATATTCCTTCATACTCAGGCTTATCTTACACTCAACTTCTGTAGGAGTCAAGAAGAGGGAGAATTTCGAGCAGAGATTGCTTCTCCCAGTGGTATGGAAGCTGAGGAGCCCAGCTTCGTCCAACAAATGCAGGATGCTGTGAAAGACGAAATAGCTGGTGTTCCACCAACTTCAGACATTGACCCATCGGCTTCAAACACAGGTACTAATCTTTCTCCATTCGGAAGATAATTCCGAGAAATGAATGAGTCAGAACGTGTGCCTTCTCTAATGACTTGTGCGCTTTGTCTCCTTTTAGTCAAACTAAAAGAAGCGAGTGCAAGTATTGGAGCTCTCGAATCCGTCCCGATCAACGAAGGTAAAATTAATCTTCGTTTTGAGCAAATTCGTCTAAATTTATATGTTATTTATGACTCAACACATTCTGTAGATGCCATAATGAATGAATCAGCTGAAGGAGAAACTACCCATGCCACTAAAGTCAAGGATTTTAATGATTTCAACTTTAATCTTGATATCTCAGAGGACGACCATTAGCATATCTCCGATTTGTTATCGGGGAAAACTTCTGGTGCAGCTACAGGATCAACTGTTAGAGTTGGTTCCACAGAAGCGGGTCCTTCTGAAAGTAAGGCCTGTGTTCTGTAAACTTTGTATATTTTCTTGTAACTTCATCTTTCGAGTAATCATATAAGTATTCGAATTATAGGACCAGTTGTTGGAACTGATGCAGCTACAATCACTGGAACTTCTGATCAACCTGAGGGTCGTGACCACTCGTCATGGGTAGGAACTGAAGTCGATTTTCAATCATCCATTCCTGAATCCTAACCTACTACTCCTGTGGATCCCAAGATGATAGAAATTACTGTCACCCCTCAAATTAGTCCGGTCGCAACAAAAGCGAGACCAACTGAAGAAGTCGGTACGTCGGCAGATGTTGTGCCTAGAGTTGGTGAGTTTTACCCATAATTTGTTTTAAATTTCTGATTAACACTCCATTATACTCACTGTGATTCTCTTGTTTGCAGAATCCTCTCCCAAAAGGCCTATTAACTTGGACCCAAAGTTTCCTGAAGTCTTAATTGAGCAATCGTCTGATGTAGTGGGTACGTCAAAGGTTGCTACTCCTGAACTAACCTTGGTTACCCCGGAGGCCGGATTAACATCATTAGGGCAAGAAGGTCATGCTGAAGGCTCTTCTATTAAACTTGGTATGCTTCCGTCCGTTGTTATGTATGCATATATATGTTCTGTACTGACTTATTTGTCCTCATCGCGGCTCCTTCTTCATCATTATCAAATCATATCCAAGCTTTATTGGCAGACGAGGATCCGGATAAGGCTGTCATCTGCTCTGATCTCCAAGGCTTCATCTCCTTTTTGAACGCTATGGTCGATCGCATTCTCTTCAAAGGATCGTATTTTGAGAATTTTAAGAGACCTCTTGATCACTATATGTCAGGAATCAGAGAGGAAGGATATAACGAGTTAGCCGATTCGATCAACGCTTATTTGGTCGACTTGAAGCAACACGCTGAACTCCTGAAGGCTCTTCGCACCAAAGGCGTACCCTCCTATATTGCTTCTCACATAGACTCCAGGTTGCAAGCATGGCGTGATTCTTAAAATCAGCTAACTTCGAACTCCAAAAGCTAAGAGCCCGTAGTAATCAACTTAGGGTGAGTGTTGCCAAAAGAACACAAGCCAAGGTCGACCTGCACCGGGACTTAGAGTCGAGTCGAGCGGAAATAGCCCGCTTAGAAGAGCAACTTGTAAAGGCCAAGGATGCTCATGAAATTTTGGAGTCTGAGTTGACGAAGATAACTCAAGTTGAAGAAAACCTGTTTCAGCAACTGAATCTTCAGGATAAGATACTTGCTGAAAAGGAACAAGAGGTCGCCGAACTTCAAAGTGTTGACGAAGAAGCTTTCAAAATTAAATTGACAGCTGAGCTTGAATAGGCTTATGCGATAGAGCTTTCGAAATTTGAAGATAAAATTCAACAATATAAACTTTTGTAATTGGAGAACATATATTTTTGTAGCTTTGTTTGAACGCTTTTGGTCAATATAGTGAACTCTTTTGCTCATTGAGGTTTTATTATGATTACTCGTTCTTGTTTAGAATAAATAACCATAATACTTATTGGATTTTTGGTAAATCCTCAGCCATCAACGGATTTGATATGCCTTTACCGACTACCGTTTGAATCGGGCTAGTGTGTGAATTATCTAAATCCGTTCCACATATAACGTTGTGCTAAAAGAATTAAACTCTTTTAGACTTTAAACTACAATACTGAATATGTAGGCTACATGTGTTAGATGTAGGCTTATCTCTAGTAAGGGATAGAGATAACATCCCCCATGCGGGATTTTGCAATGTAAGTAGGTTACATTTCCTATGCAGGAAAATGAAAGATAGAATTGTATATTTTATCTCTCAATCTCTTGTTTGTTGGTAGAGATAAACCCAGAATCGGAGAGGAAAAATTTTATATTCTATCTCCTGGTCTCTTGCTTGTTGGTAGAGATGAACCTAAAATTGGAGAGAAAGAATTTTACGTTCTATCTCCTGGTCTCTTGTTTGTTGGTAGAGATAAACCCGAAATCGGAGAGGAAGAATTTTACATTCTATCTCCTGGTCTCTTGTTTGTTGGTAGAGATAAACCCGAAATCAGAGAGGAAGAATTTTATGTTCTATCTCCTAGTCTCTTGTTTGTTGGTAAAGATAAACTCAAAATCGGAGAGGAAGAATTTTATATTTTATCTCCTGGTCTCTTGTTTGTTGGTAGAGATAAACCCAAAATCGGAGAGGAAGAATTTTACATTCTATCTCCTGGTCTCTTGTTTGTTGGTAGAGATAAACCCGAAATCGGAAAGGAAGAATTTTACATTCTATCTCCTGATGCAAAGAAAGCTCGAAGTGGGATCTCCACTTAGAGAGTCTGGATTAGTTTGAATAATCCTAACTGTCATAAGGTTTGATTATTCAATTCAAAAGTAGATTTTTCGTTCGCAAAAATGAATCGAAATGAGATTTTGGTTGTGGTCCTAACTGTAGTAAGGTTTGACCAAGTGAGAGTTTCGAGGTGATCCTAACCGTAGGAAGGTTTGATCGTTCGATTTATGGACCTCTCGTTCATGGAAGGAATCGAGAGGGGATTTTGGTTTTGGTCCTAACTGTAGGAAGGTTTGACCAAAATGGGGATTTGAGAGTGGGGTACAAACAACAATGAGTTTGTTGACTTGCACAAACTACTCGGTAGGAAATTTCGATTTCAAACACAAGAATTTGACACGAAATGATCCGGCGATTGATACGGACCGATAACCTAAATTTCTTTGACATTGTATCATAATTTCAGCATTAGGAATGCTAGAAAACAGATATAACGGGAGTTTGAAGGATTTTAATCCGTGGCTGATTTTGATGGACCCACCGTCGGTCAATTTGATCGGTGAGGGGTTTTGGGAGGAAAGACTAACTGTTTACATACTTGAATCTCATCTCACCAAAAGCTGTAAAAGAATTTTATGATAATCAAGAATGAATGATTCAAATGATCAATTTCTCATTTAGAACAAACGACTGATATCGGGTTATCCTAAAAATATCCTACATAGGATTCTCTAGGAACTTCCCGTTTTGCATAGGTTACCTGAACATATTACGGATAATATTTTTTTAGGAACTTCCTATTTATTGGCATCATTAATTTGTTGCCATCCTGGGTAATCAGGCGATATGCACCATTTGAATAGACTGTTTCTATTACAAACGGCCCTTCCCATTTGGGTTGGAATTTTCCTTTCTTCTTAGAATTGAGAATCATAGGCCTTCGAACGGCAAGAACCAGATCTCCTTCTTTAAAAGTTCATCGTCGGACCTTTTTATCGAAAGCCTGGGAAATTCTAGCTTGATAAAACTGGATTTGTTGCTGAGCTTCCAAGCGCTTTTCATCTAACGCTTCCAATTCCTCGAGACGTTTCTAATGATGCTCTTCCATCATCATTCCCGTTGCGAGAGCGATACAGAGGGAAGGAATTTGTATCTCCAACGAAAGGACAGCTTCGCACCCATATGTTAAGGAATACGGGGTTGTTCCGGTTGGTGTACGGACAGTTGTACGATAAGCCCACAAGGCTTCGTCGAGTTTGTCGTCCCAATCTTGTTTATTGATTTTCACAAGTTTTGCCAGAATCTTGATGATAGTCTTGTTAAAAGCTTCGGCCAATCCGTTAGCTATGGGATTATAAGCAGTTGATGAAACGTCTTTAATCCCGAATTTGCCGTAGAATTTGATAAATGCGTTGCTAATGAATTGAGGACCATTATTGTGTACTATTCGCCTTGGGAGACCATACCGATATATGATGTGGTGTTTAATAAATTTAATAACATCACTTGTCTTCACTTCTTTAAGCAGAACTGCTTCTGCCCATTTCGAGAAGTAATCGGTGATTGCCAGAATGAAACGGTCCCCTCTAACCGAAGGCGGGAAAATAGGACCTACAATATCCATTCCCTAAGTTTCGAATGGCCATGATGTCGCCGATGGGTGTAAATGCTCAGGATGCTGGTGCATATAATTTGCATGTAATTTACACACTTGACATCGTCGGGCGTAGTCAACTGCATCCTTTACCATAGTCGGCCAGTAATATCCAATTCTCCTAAGTCGGTCGCAGAGTTTAGGACCGGGCTGATGTGCACCGCATGTCCCATCATGCACCTCTTTGAGTGCTTGTTCTGCTTCTTTACTGACAGACCATCGTACGACCGTCGATACAGCATTTGTGCTGTAGCATTATAGTAAAATCTCGGCGCTCTTCACCGAATCGACTCCCTTTCTCTTACATCTTCAGGCAATATACCATGTAGGACGTAATCGATAATAGAAAAACGCCAATCTCGAACTTCGAGTTCAACTCTTGTTGAGTGTGCTTCTTTAGCAATCGAATCGTAGATTGGAACAATAAGCTGGTGAGTCCTCACTGTAATTAATTGCTCTGTTTTGGGAGGTTGAGCCAAAGATACCGACAATGCCGCCAATGCGTCTGCATACGCGTTTTGGAGACGTGGAACGTATTCGATGAAAAACTCTTCAAATGAGCTTGCCATCTCGATGGCCACCTGGTGGTATGGAATCAGGTCTCGATTTCTGACTTCATACTCTCCTCGTATCTGATTAACTACCAGTTGAGAATCCCCAAAAGCTTCAAGGTATTCGACCCCCAGCTCTTTAGCAAAATTAAGTCCAATTATCAATGCATTATACTCGGCCATAATATTAGAGCATGGTTCGGTCAATGAGTATGCTCTAGGTAAGACATGTTTTTCCGGAGAAACTAAAACGACCCCCACTCCTGAGGAGATTTTAGAACATCCGGGCGCGCTCGCCACGTTGGTTGCGCGGGAAGCCCCATCGAAGTATAACTGCCACACTTGTTGATGTGAAGTGGTATTAACTTCGTGAGTTTCATCTGGCAGATCATCGTACAATTCGACTACATCTTTCGTAAGGTTTTCCGCCAGAAGATCGCAAATAGCTCGTCCTTTAACTGATTTTTGTTGCTTGAAGTACAAATCATATTGCGATAAGAGTAAAGCCCATCTGGCTAAACGCCAATTCATGGAGGCCGGTTGGGTCATGAATACTCGGATTGGGTTTATGTTGGAAATGACATAAATTGTCTGTCCAACTAAATAATGTCGTATTTTCTGGATTGCAAATACTAAGGTAAGGCATTCTTTCTCGATCATCGGGTAACGAGATTCAGCTCCTACCAACATGCGACTCAGATAATACATAGCTTGTTCGTGACTGTTATCGTCGTCTTGTGCAAGTAATGCACTTAACGAATGGCTCGTCGCTTTGACATAAATCAAAAACGGTCTGCCTCGATGCAACGAGAATAGATGGATTCGCTAGATATGTTTTAATATCTTCAAACGCCTTTTGACATGCTTCATCCCAAATGAACGATACGCCTTTCTTTGTGAGTTTAGAGAATGGTTGACATTTTCCGGACAGATTTGATATAAACCGACGGATATATGCCAATCGACCTTGCAATCCTCTGAGTTCTTTAAGATTTCTCGGAGGCTGCAGCTCATGTATCGCCTTCACCTTATCAGGATCGATATGAATACCTTTTGTGGTGATGACGAACCCAAGAAATTTACGGCTCGAGATTCCAAGGAAGGATTTAATCGGGTTCATTTTTAGCTGATGACTCCTCATAAGATCGAACATCGTCTTCAAATCGTTAATGTGATGCTTTTATCATGACTCTTAACGACAAGGTCATCAACGTAGCATTCGACGGTCTTCTGAATGTGTTCTTGAAAGATCTTCGTCATTGCTCATTGGTACGTAGCACCGGCGTTCTTCAAACCAAAAGGCATAACAGTATAACAAAAGACACCAAGGGGTGTTCTGAATGCTGTATGTTTTTCATCATCTGGGTGCATCTTGATCTGATTATACCCCGAAAATCCATCCATAAATGACATTCTCTCAAACCCGCATGTGTTGTCAATGATGACGTCTGTAATGGGTAGGGGAAAATCGTCTTTAGGACAGGCGGTATTCAGATCTCTGAAGTCAATACAAATTTTGATTTTTCCATTCTTTTTAAGGACTGGAACGATATTGGCCAGCCAATCAGGGTGTTGTTCTTCTCTGACAAAACCTGAATCAATCAATTTCTTGACTTCAGCTTCTATTGTCTCCATAATTTGCGGACGAAACCGTCTTTGTTGTTGCTTGACAGGTTTAGCATCCGATTTTATATTAAGGCTGTGCATTGCCACATTTGGGTCGAGTCCCGGCATATCTTCGTTGTTCCAAGCGAAAACGTCCATATACTCTCTAACGAGGGCGATTAATTCCTCTTTTTCATCCGATGGAAGATCACCACTGATAAATATAGGTTTCGGATTAGTTTCATCACTCATATTAACTTGGATTATTTATCTTCAGTTGGAGGTTCTCTTTGCTCAAATCGATCGCCGTATTGGATATTCATGTAATGCATCCAGGAATCTTCCCAAATAGGCAACTGATCATCTCCTTCGGTTGTAGAAGGATCAACTGTCGCCATGTTCGACATTAGGACTTTGAATCTCTCTCCAATGCTCACATCAGAATCCCAGGTTGAAGCATCGGATGAATGCCCACTCTTATTTCTTAGTTGGCTAATGATCTATTAGCAATATTCGTCATCAGATGACGAGGCATAACCTAGACCTTTTTTATGACTGTAATAATTATCCGGTTTTCCTCTTGGTACATAGGCAGGACGGGGTGGAACCCTGACACCTTGACCAAAATGAAGACCTTCACCGAGCGAGAGGTCATAGCCTTGGCTCGTCATGTAACCATTTTCTTGTGAACTGTACCGAGAGAAATATCACCCAGGTTCCTCATCGTCTGAATTAGTGTCTAAGAAAAGGTCTGGAGTAGGGGATGGTTCCCTTTTTCCAAAGACTATTTCTTTTTCACCCCCTGTCTTTGCGGGTAGGATCATAGTTGTTCCGAATGAACTTTGGATATGTTTCGTTGTCGTGCAAGACGAACGAAGTGGCATGTGTAAACTAGGGTCGTCATACAATTCCTGCATTACATCATTGAGACAATGCGAGTACTCTAAATCATCCTTTATTATTTCATCGGCAAGTTGCCAGTTACAACTTTCATCCGATGATTCACCACCGTCAAGATCGATTACAAGAGGTTTAATGTCATTTAGTGCAAGACCTTCACTATAATCGAGCCCGGCTTCGGTATCAGCTTCTTCTCCGCTGTCCGTACCATGGGCCGATGGTTCAGTATCGGATTCAGCACCGTAAAGAAGGGAGTCAGTAAAATAATTTTCTAACCCTTTAAACGGTTGCTTATCCACGACCACCATCTTAACCTCATTGTTAGTGTCGACATATTTTAGACACTGATGGAGGGTGGAGGGAACTATAAGATTACTGTGGATCTATGGGCGACCTAACAGTAAGTTATATGAAGTTTCAGATCAATCACATAGCAAGTGACCTCTGACTTTAAATCTCCAAGCTGACACTTCACTCAGATTTTCCCCAATGGCCTTGACCCACTAGTGTTAAATCCGTAGATAACGGTTCCTGTGGAGGCTAGACAAACCGGAAAGCTCGAATACTGCATACCGCTTCGATGTCATGACTCAGTTGGCTAATATCCCAACAAGGATCACGCTGTACGAATTACTGCGCCTTTCAAAGGGTACCAGAGAAGCTTTGCAGGAAGCCTTAGCTGATTCTGAGGTATTTCTTACTCAGATTAAGCCGATCTCCGAGGAGCCAGAGTCATTAATTCAACACTGCAACTTAGCAGCCACAAAGTTTTCTTGCATTGCTTTCACGAAAGAAGATATGCAAGTTAAGAACTCGAAGCATGATAGGCCTCTATATTTCACCGGATATATTAGCTCGAGCGTTGTCAACCGGATCCAAGTGTACCCAGGTTCCGCTGTCAGCATTATGCCGCTACGATTGATGTACCACCTCGGAATCCCCGTCAACAAGCTAGTCCAATCGGTCGGTTTAAACGAGACTGCTTCGGAACTTGAACTTCTTTGTGTTGAGGTTCCTTCTCCTTTTGCTTAGCAGCTTTCTGAGGTTTCTCGGCTGCTAAAAGTGGGATTGTAACCACCCCCAGCTCTGTCAAAGTCTTGGTAGGTACAGCTTTCTCTACCCCCTGCTCGGCTAATTGCTCGGATGCGCTTGGGTAGTTGAAACTGTATTCGTTTCCACTTCTAGTAGCGAAGACTTCCTGCTCTTCTTCAGAAAGAGGTAAAGCTGGAATCTCTTCATCGTTCTTCTCAGGAATTGCCGAGGCTCCATAACAGGACTTCTCTTTTTCTTTGCCGTTTAATTTCTTCTTTGATGTGGATGTCGTCCACTGTTCATCTTTAAGTAAATCCGGATGAACCCAAAGGATTTCGCCGTTGGGGGTTGTGTGAGATACAAGCCCTTTTTGGCGCTGTCCATGAGGGTCATCGTTGATGGTCTGCATTTTGACTTTTGATACTAGTTCGGCTTGAAACCAGGATAAAGGAACCGATCCGAAGCTAATAGACACCGCATTTGCACCTACCTTCTTCTCCTTTGGTTTCGGTGTCACGATACCAACATCGATTAAGGTTTGTATTTTGTCTTTTAAGACATAACAAGTCTTAGTGGGATGGTGGACCCTTCTGTGATATGCATAATACTTCGGATCATTAGTTTTCTTCGCTTCTTCTTGGTTTGTGACCGGTGGAAGCTTGATTTTGTTGTTATCCAGCAGATATTTGAAGATAACCGGAACTTCATCATCTTTGAACGAATACTCCTTCGGGAATCTGGGCTCTGAAGTCTTAGGTTGCCTCGGAGTCTGTTGATTCTGATTCGGTGCTAATTGGAAGGATGACTATTGTGGTTGTTGTTGTGGCTGTTGTGATGTTTGATGCGCATCAACAGCAGCCCTAGACCCTCTTCCTCTGCCTCGAGAGTTAAAGTTCTGTTTTTGAGGATTATCTTGTGGCGGTCCTCTCTCCAACTTCTTTCTCTTAAGAAAGCGCTCGGCTTGTTCACCTCTCACTTTTAACTCTTTCCAAGTTTTAGAAGGTACAACCCCCATGACTTCTAACACATCCAGCGACAAGTTATTATGACATGTCTGTAGGATAAACTCTTCTGTGAGTGGATCTCGACAGTTTACCGCTTTGTTCCGGAACCGCTTGACGAAGACATCAACTAACTCCCTATCCTTCTGCTTCTCGTCCAACAAGGTGCCAATAGAGACCTCAGTATCGTCGTCGAAGAAATTAGTGAGGAACAATCCTTCCATATCCTCCCAGCTAGTGATACTCCCGGGTTTAAGACGTCGGTACCAATCGAAGGCAGGCCCACGAAGGGTTCCTATGAATGACCGAACCATCAAAGCTTCGTTTCCAGATATAGCACCAAGATGAGACTTGAAATAGATCAAGTGCTGAGTTGGTGAACCCCTGTCATCAAAAGGAGTAAAGTTAATCAAATTAAACTTTGGGGGATAAGGAATCAGATCCTACTTCCTCGGGTACGGGTATGGAATGCCCGTTTTCTTCACTTCTTGGGCCGTCATTAGAGCATTGACTTTGCTCTCAAGATCTTGCATCTTCTTGTCTTCTTCCTCACTCTTCTTCAAGTAGATTTGAGGAGGTTGAGTAGATGATTTGGCCGGACCGCTTTTGGAATTGTCTTTATCCAGAGGATGATCAGCAAAGATAGTCTTATTTTCTTCATTATCAACTTTAGCTATGCGCACAGGTATAACGTTACGCTGACTGGATTCTGCCTTTTGGCTTGATTCTGGTTGATGTTGTTGAGCTTGCAAATCTCGCATCTGCTGCATTGTCAACTCCATCTCGGTTTTGATATCAGCTCTAATTTCTTCGCGTTGTTTAGCTAACGCTTCCTGTAGTATCTGAGCCAGTTGATCCTGCGTGATTGCGAATGATTCTCTGACTCGCCCAATGCTGGACGTGGTATCATCTGAAGCAATAGCAGAACAAGTATCTGACAGCTCCTCCTCTGAAGATAATCCCTCGTGCATTCTCTTGTATTCTCGACGTCGGTTGGCTCTTCTTTGTAACCGTGACATTCTTTGAGAGAGACCCCGCTCAACTCTCCCTTCCGGAGAGAAATCAGGGTCAGGGTTGACTAATAGTCGCTTTCCTCTGCCGGTCATGTTAATAGTGACCTCAGGGAATTCATCTTGTTAAATCACAGGTTTCTTCTTGTTGAAACGCCTCATTTTAGGTTTTGACGCTTCAGTGGAAAGTCTTTGAAATACAGAGACTCTTGTTGAATTAACCTTGGAGCAACCGCATTCTGTCAACACTGCCTTAATGAGCCTCTCGCAAGCGCAATGAGACTCATCTTCTCGGGCGGTTCTTTTTTGTGAGTTATTATTTTGATAGTACAGCTCATCATTATTATGATTTGAACAACCTATCTTTTGCTTTTGAACCCTGTTAACATGCACAGGACGACTAGTTATCGTCTCTGGGCGATCCAATGTTGGTTTCTTAAATCCACCCCTTTGCGGGCATGGAGCCTTCATAGGTCCTAAACGAGAGTGAATTGGTATTTTCTCGTGTCGGACTTGTCCAGTTCTAACAAGAGGGTATTTACGACCCCCTGCATAGGAAACCACTAAAGGTTTATTTGCTGGATCTGAGTGTTCTTTGATTGGGGTTTTGCCTCGATCGTCAGCCGAAGGACCGAGGCGATCCGCCATTGTGATCTTAAATTTTGATAAGTCTGGACTAACCCAGGGTTTCACTGGTGATGCAGTAGACGGGCCCGGAACGGATGTTTGTGGTGTCTTCGGAATCCAAACTTTATGGTTCTTTGGTGGCTTTTCAGACACCATTTCCTTCTTGATTTCTTGTGTTTGTTGACGAAGGGCATGGTCACGGGTAGCCTTCACCTGACGCCTTTGTATACGTTCCTTAAGGGTCAAACGAGCCCTTTTGATGAGAGTCCATTCCTCTGTCGTAAGCTGTGTAGAAATGTGATTATTTTACCGTTGAGGCAACTGAACCACCTTATGCTTCCTCGACTCTAGGTCTGCATAGTAACGGACACCGTCGGTTTGTTGTAAGGCCTTAGCCAATTGACGAGCACGGCGCTGGCGCTATCTCTGACGAGCCCTCTTCGTCAGCACCGGTGAGCCATTAATTAACGACTCCTTAATTAGTGCAGAGTCGTTTGGAGCAGGGATGTTGCAGGTATATTCCTTAGCAGCGATCGGGCAAGAACCTTCATCTACGGTCTTCATCGGCATTGCAGACTTGAAAGTTTTCTTGGAAGATGAAACCTTCCTATACTTACGAGGTGAGGAAGGTTTTGAGGATGAGGATGACAGGTACTCCTCGAATTTCGCCTGATCGAACTCATATTCGATCTCTTCATTAATCATGATCTTGATCGGTTGCGACACTGCGGCCTCGGCAGCGAGGCCGCTGGCTCCCACTGTGGTCGCTAGTTTGTTTTCGTCAAAAGTTGGTTTTGTTATGGAATTTATCATATCTTCGATTGATCACAACCAATTCAAAAGAGATAGTCTTTTTATAAGACTTCTTTTACACAACAAAATGAAAATTACAACTCTTGAGAAAATAACACAAAAATCATTTATCGATTCTTGTTTTGTGGGACTTTGCCTGTGCCGGGAGTGCTTTGGCTCGTGGACCACCAAATCATAGATCGTGAAGGGGTTTAGAGATTCTTCCTTCGTTTATCGAAGTAAGAATTTGAAGTGAAGATCTTATCAAAGTAAGACGATCATTCTTCTTAAGATCAAGTCAAAGCTCGAATATCAAGGAATCACACCAAGAACTCAAATTTCACTGTTTTGTCTGCTCTCTCTGCTCTGAATTACTCAATAAATGCTTGATCCTCATCAGTAATGACCCTAGAGGGTATTTATAGCCTCCGGGATACATAACTGAAAAACACAATAAAACAAAGAAGTTAAGCCTGCGAGACAGTGTTTACTGTCTCGGCGGCCGAGACAGTGTTTGTTGTCTCGGCCTCCGAGACAGTAAATACTATCTCGGAAAAACCAATTGCCTGGTAGTTTTTGATGTAACCGCTTTCCCACGTTTCAAACTCCGTTATTTTGGCAGTTATTCACGTGATTTTCGCCCATGATGTTTTCCACGTCCCTTGGCAGTTAATAGACACGTTGGTGGCAGTTATTTGATTCAATTTTGACCATTTCAAAGCTATCTCGCTGGCGAGGCAGCAAACACTGTCTCGCTGGCGAGGCAGCAAACACTGTCTCGCTGCGAGACAGTCCATACTTGTGATTTTTTTGGTGATCTTCTATGTTTGGATATCTATCAGCATTTTTTGACGCCTAGAATAGATAGTTTGTCCGACCAAGTAGTGTCGCATCTTTTGAGTAGCGAATACCAAGGCGAGACACTCCCTTTCGATCATTGGATATCGAGATTAGGCGCCCACAAGGGTCTGGCTCAAGTAATATATGGCATGTTCGTGACCGTTATCGTCGTCTTGTGCAAGTAATGCACTTAACAAGTGGCTCGTCGCCTTGACATAAATCAAGAACGGTTTGCCTAATTTCGGTGCAACGAGCACAGGGGGTCTCGAGAGATATTCTTTAATATTCTCGAACGCTTTTTGACAAGCGTCGTCCCATACAAATGGCATGCCCTTCTTTGTAAGCCTGGAGAATAGTTGACATTTCCCCAAAAGGTTCGAGATGAACCGACGGATATAAGCCAACCGTCCTTGTAATCCTCTGAGTTACTTAAGGTTTTTTGGGGGTTGTAGGTTGTTAATTACCTTCACTTTATCAGGGTCGATGTGAATACCATTGGTGGTGACGACGAATCTGAGGAATTTGCCGCTGGTCATTCCGAAGAAAGATTTGGTAGGATTCATCTTCAATTGGTGAGTCCGCATTAGGTCAAACATCATTTTCAAGTCTTTGATGTGATCATTCTTGTCATGACTTTTCACAACTAGATCGTCCATGTAGCATTCGATAGTCTTCCGAAGATGCTCCTGGAAAATCTTTGACATGGTTCTCTGATATATGGCACCTGCATTCTTTAAGCCGAAGGGCATAACTGTGTAACAGAAAACACCGAGGGGTGTTCTAAACGCGGTATGATTTTCATGATCTGGATGCATATTTATCTGATTATAACCGGAAAATCCATCCATGAAGGACATTCTCCCGAATCCACACGTATTATCGATGATAACATCTATGATGGGAAGAGGGAAATCGTCTTTTGGGCAGGCGGTGTTAAGATCTCTAAAGTCGATACAAATCATGATTTTCCTATTCTTCTTAAGGGCCGGGACAATATTGGCAACACATTCAGGATGTTGCTCCTCCCTGATGAAACCCGAGTCAATAAGCTTTTTAACTTCGGACTCGATTTCCTCTATAATTTGTGGACGAAACCGTCTTTGTTGCTGTTTGACAGGTTTAACATCCGGGTTAATATTAAGGTGATGTATTACCACATTTGGATCGAGCCCTGGCATATCCTCATAATTCTAAGCAAAAACATTGATATATTCCCTAATGAGGTTAATCAGCTCTTCTCTCTCATTTGGTGGGAGACTGTCGCTAATGAATATCGGTTTCGGATTATCCTCGTCACTCATATTCACCTGGATTACTTGATCCTCAGTAGGGGGTTCCCTTTGTTCAAACCTATCACCGTACTGCATATTCAGGTGATGAACCCAATGGTCTTCCCAAGTCGGCATTTGGTCGTCTTCCTCTATTGTGGCAGGGTCGAACGTAGCCATGTTCAACATTAGCCTTTTGAACATTTCTCCAAGACTAGCGTCAGAGTCCCAGGCTGAAGAGTTGGAAGAATATCCGTTTTTACCCTTATTAGCAATCTGATCAATGACCTGCCAACAACACTCATCGTCAGATCAGGAGACATAGCCTAAACCTCTTCTGTTGCTATAATAGTTATTAGGCTTCCCTTTCAGTACATAGGCCATACAAGGTGGAACTCATGGACGTCGACCAAAACAAAGACCCTCTCCGAGTGCAAAGTTATATCTGTATCTCTCCATGAGATTAAGTGCTTTTGTGTCATATCTAAATAAATGAGGGGCCGGTTTATCATCATTGTCATCTTCTTCCAAGAAGTGATTTGGTATTGAAAATTCCTTCCCCTTACCGTAGATGACTTCTTTTTCACCCCCTGTCTTCGCAGGAATGACGAGCATTGTTCCGAATGAATCCTAAACATGTTTCTTCATCATGCAAGACGATTGAAGTGGTACATACAAGTTAGGGTCATTGTATAATCCCTTCATGATATTATCAAGACACAACGAGTACTCTAAATCATCATTTATTGCTACTTCTTCGACAAGTTGGCAATTACAACTATGATCCGATGACTCTCCATCTTTAAGATTGATTACAATGGGTATAATGTCATTAAGTACAAAACCACCATCGTAACCAAACCCAGCTTCGGTATAAGCTTCTTCTCCGCTTTCCGTGCCTTGGGTCGATGGTTCGTATCGGATTCAGCATCGTAGAGAAGAGAGTCAGTAAAATAATTCTCTAACCACTTAAATGGTTGCTTATCCGCGACCATCGTCTTGACCTCATTATTAGTGTCTACATACTTAAGACACTGATGGAGGGTAGAAGGGACTATAACATTACCGTGGATCCAAGGTCGACCGAACAGTAAGTTATAAGAAGTCTCTGCGTCAATCACATAGCATGTGACTTTCGACTTCAAATCTCTAATCTGGTACTTTACTCGGATTTTACCCAATGGTCTAGACCCACTTGTGTTGAATCCATAGATTGTAGTGCCCGTGGAGGCTAACTTACTAGCTAGTATTTCGAGATTGTACATCAATCAGAGCGGCATGATGCTAACAGCGGAACCCAGATCGACTTGGATCTGGTTAACAACACTGGAGCCTATGTACCCGGTGAAATACAATGGCCGGTCATGCTTTGAATTCTTGGTTTGCATGTCCTCCTTGGTGAAAGAAATGTAGAGAATGTGTTGTGCCGTGAGGTTGTAATGCTGCACTGAAGGCTCTGGTTCTTTAGGGGATGGTTTTATCTGAGTCAGGAAAACGTTAGAGTTGGCTAAGGCTTCTTGTAGTGCTCCCTTGTATCCATCAAAAGACGTAGTAGCTCGTATAGAGTTATTCTAGCCGGTATATTGGCTAACTGCGCCATAATATCGAAGCGTTGTGGAGTGTTTGAGCTCCCTGGTTTGTATCTCCCAATCGATTGATTGAATCAAGACTACTTTGGGTTCTGGCCCTCTTGGTATAACGACTCTTTCTCCTTTAGCTTTTGCTGAGTCTTTTCAACTGGTGCCGGGGGAGTCGTGACCACCCCTATTTCTGCTAGTCTCTTGGCGGGAATGGTTTTAGTTACCCCCTATTTAGCTAATTGATCAGAAGCACTCGGATACTTGAAATAGTATTCATTTCCACTCCTGGTAGCGAAGACCTCTTGCTCGTCTTCGGAGTGGGAAAGTAGGAATTCCTTCATCATTTTCTTCTGGAATAGCTGCAACTCCATAATAGGACTTTCCTTTCCCCTTTGATTTCTTCTTAGATGATGACCCAGCCTATTGTTCATATTCGATAAGATCAAGATGGACCAAGAGAATTTTGTCATTCGGGGCTGTGTGTGGCACAAGTCCTTTCTGGCGTTGTTTGTGAGGATCGTCGTTGACGGTATTCACATCTATATTTATCACTGGCTCAGGCTGAAACCAGTTCAAAGGAATAGATCCGAAGCTAATTGACATGGCATTTGCACCCACTTTCTTCTCTTTGGACGATTTCATCATAAGGACTCCAACATCGATCTACGCTTGGATTTTATCCTTGAGGGCGTAACATGCTTTGGTCGGATGATGCACCGCTCGGTGGAATGCGTAGTATTTCAGGTCGTTAACCTTCTTGGCGTCTTCCTAATCCTGGATTGGAGGTAACTTGATTTTTTTTATTCTCCACGAGGTGTTTGAAAAGACCAGGAACTTCGTCCTCCCTGAGAGAATAAACTTTCAAAAATTTTGGTTCTGCAGTCTTTGGCTTTTGTGACCTCTGTTGCCATTGCGATTGTTGAGGCCCTTTTTATGAATGTTGTTGCTGTTGCGGTTGCAATTCAAATGTTTGGTTCGTATCCACCGCATTCGCTTGAACTTTCCCTTTACCTTGAGGAACAAAATTCTGCTTCGGGGTATTAGCCGCCGTTTGACCTCTTTCGGCCTTCTTCCTTTTAAGGAAATGTTCGGCTCATTCTCCTCGCACTTTCAAGTCCTTCCAAGTCTTGGACGGCACCATTCCCATAGCTTCTAGGATATCTAACGAAAGGTTGTTGTGACAAATCTCGATGATAAAATCTTAACTGATCGGATCTTAACAATTCATCACTTTGTTTGGGAATCTTTTAATGAAGTTCTCCACCAATTCTCCATCCTTCTGTTTCTCATCGAACAACGTTCCGATGGAAAATTCGGTATCATCATCTAAGAAATTCGTAAGAAATATGTCTTCCATGTCGTCCCAATTATTGATACTCCCCGGCTTGAGGCTACGATACCAATCGAAGGCCGCTCCGCGAAGAGTACCCATGAATGACTATACCATTAAATGTTCATTATCAGAGATTATCCCCAAATGGGACTTGAAATATATCAAATGCTAGGTGGGGGAACCCTTTCCGTCGAATGGTGTAAAGTTAATCAGATTAAACTTTGCTGGGTATAGGATTGACTCCCATTCCCTCGGTTATGGACATGGTATTCCGGACTTCTTTACCTCCTGAGCACTCATCAACGCGTTGATTTTTCTCTCTAAGTTCCTCATCTTCTTATTCTCTCTAAGCTCCAATGTCGAGCAAGCATCTGACGTTTTATCATCTGAGGATCGTGACCTTCTGGGTCTAGGTCTGACAGTTCCAAATCACAGCCAAGTCATGTGTTGAGATACTTCTGCAAAAGGTTCAGGACTAAAGCGTCGCACGGATTTGCCTTTGTCAACCATGTTGATTGTAACTCGCGAGAGCTTGTTACTTATGCCGGCTGACCTTCTTCTACGGAAACGCCTCGGTTTAGCCTCAGATGTTCTGGTGGAGATTCTTTCAAACACCGAAACCCTTTGTGGGGCCTTAGGGTAGCAGCATTCTAACAACACCGCCTTGATTATCTTAGCACACGGACAGTGCGAGTTCGTGTCTCGGGTATTTCTTTTTCAGGATTTATTCGCACCCCCAGCCCGATAGTACAACTCGTTGGTCTGATGACCGGAGAAACCCATCGTGTGTTGGCACGACTTCCCATGTATAACATCATTATCGGACGAACCTGTTTCCCTCTGGGGATATGACGCTTCATTAGCATCTCTAAGAGTCACGCGTTAAGACTTACGCCTTCGTGAGCATGAAACTCTAACGGGCTCTTGAACTTCGACTCGTAATCCGATGCGGTCGGTCATAGGGGATTTCCCTTTGTTGTTATTGGGGGGATTAGTACGACCCCTAGCTTGAATTGTTGTTTGGGAACCTTTCAACGGCCCTAATCGCTCCTTCACAGGTGCTTTACCTCGATCTTCGGGGAGAGGACCAAGACGGTCTTTCAGAGAAACTCTGAATTTGGTGAGATCCACGCTACCGTATGGCTCCGTCGGAAGTACGGGGATAGGGGAAACAAGATCTAAAGTTGATGAAGACCAAATGGTAACTTCGTCCACTTTTGCCTTAGGCACTGACTTTGCCTTCGGCACCCACACCCGTTTGTGCTTAGGCGACTTTTTAACCACCTTTTCCTTCTGCATTTCTTTTGCTTTTTGCAAGAGGACTCGGGCATGCACGAGTAATGCACGGTGCTTCTGGATTCGCTCCTCAAGGGTAGAGCGGGTCCTTTTGACGCGGACCCATTCATTCTTCTCTGCTTTAGAGGAGGGGTTGTTTGCTCGCTGTTATTGTTCTCGGCGCTGCCTAGATTTTAGATCCACATCATAGCGGATCTCATTCATTGGCTCCAAAGCTTTAGCCAGTTGACACGCAAGGCGTTGGCGTCGTCTTTGGCGCACTCTCTTCAACAGAGTTGGCACATCTTCACCAGCTAAGCTTTTGCTGGAGGGGAGGCCCAGATCTACAGCTTGGACCTCGTTGGACGCTGGAGGGGCGTCGCGAGGTGTAAGTGTAGTGGCGGCGAGAGGATCTTGGATCTTTGAGCCTGAAGTCCAGCGAGCGTTCCTGGAAGAGGAGGCCTTCCTGCGCCTACGGGAAGAGGCGGATCTGGAAGAGGAGGAAGAGAGATACTCTTCAAACTTCTGCTAGTCGAATTCGTATTCGACCTCTTCGTTCACCGGGATCTTGATCGCCGGTTGTGTCACGACAGCCTCTGCAGAGAAGTTGTTGGCTCCAACTGTGGTCGCCAGCTTGTTTTTTTTTAAAGTCGTCTTCATTATCAATTTCATTATAACTTTAGTCATTTGCAACGAATTCAAATAACAAAAATAAAAAAATACAACTCTCTCGAAAATAAACAAAAGATTCGTTTATCGACTCTTGCTTGCGTGGGTTCTTAGCTGGTGACGGGGACATCAATATCCGTGGACCACCAGATGATCAGATCAGATCCGAAGCTTCGTCGATTCGTGAAGGAATCAAGTGGTCGAAGCAATTATCTCGGTAATAGCGAGATAATTACTCTTCTTAGGATTACCGCAACGGGGTAATCTCAAGGGAAGAACACGGGAACTACAAATCTGACGAACTCTTCTTTACTGTGCCGAAGAACTTGATCTATCTCCTCCTCTCCTCTGAAATTCGTGCTCCTTCAGTCTTTAGTTCGACAGGGCTTCATCTTCAGTCTTGGCTTGGGACTGTATTTATAGGCTTCGGGACCTTTGTTTTTGAATAAAAACGGCCGATTCCCTCTTACCCTTAGTTGTAACCACTTAACCACGTTCTTAGATGATATCAGACCAGTTGGAACAAATCCAGGTGGTTAACGTCAAAAAAATGGTTTCAAAACCGCCAAATCTGATTTTTTTGGGTTGCAGACACCCACAGGTGTCTCGACAAGGCCGAGACACTCATGGGTGTCTTGCTTTGGCTCAGGGCTTGGTCTTGCGCACTTCGTCCGTTTTCATCGTATTTTCATCATCTGAACTCAGAATCACGTGATTCAGAATGCGTCAAAAAGCCGACGAGGATATCTACAAGCTCTCATGATTGAATCATGTGTGGAGTAAATAGGACACAAGGGGCGCTTCATCTTTCGTACGTGACGTGCAGATCCCGGTTCATTCGTGTTTCGGTTATTCCGAATTTTCATTGCTTCACATGGTCCGTCGACTCACTTCATGCGTTTGTCATCGTTAAATAAGCTTCTGTGACTCGAATAGCGACGTTCAACATCTCCTCTCCATCTCGAGTCGCGTGTGGGGACCTATAGGTAATTTTTGATGCCTACAACCCTCATTAAGTCCAAGGCACTCAACCAAATACATTGGTACCTCTTCAGGGTAAAACCGAGGTACTCCAACCATTCGGTCGTCCTCAACAAAAAGACCTTGGCACCCTCATTAAGTCCAAGGCACTCAACCAAGGACCATGGTACCTCTTCAGGGTAGAACCGAGGTACTCTAACCATTCGGTCATCCTTGACGAAAAGACCTTGCTGCCCTCATTAAGTCTAAGGCACTCAATCAAAGACCTTGGTACCTCTTTAGGATAAAACCGAAGAACTCTAGCTATTTGGTCGTCCTCGACAAAAAGACTTTGGTACCCTCATTAAGTCCAAGGAACTCAACCAAAGACCTTGGTATCTCTTTAGGGTAAAACCAAGGCAATCCAACCATTCAGTCATCCTCGACAAAAAGACCTTGGCGCCCTAATTAAGTCCAAAGCACTCAACCAAAGACCTTGGTACCTCTTCAGGGTAAAACCGAGGCATTCCAACCATTCAATTGTCCTTGACAAAAAGACCTTGCCACCCTCATTAAGTCTAAGGCACTCAATCAAAGACCTTGGTACCTCTTCAGGGTAAAACTGAGGCACTCCAACCATTCGGTTGTCCTCGACAAAAAGACTTTGGCGCCCTCATTAAGTCCAAGGCACTCAACCAAAGACCTTGGTATCTCTTTAGGGTAAAACCGAGGCACTCCAACCATTCGGTCATTCTCAACAAAAACAACTTGGCTCCTTTAATAAGTCCAAGGCACTCAACCAAAGACCTTGGTACCTCTTCAGGGTAAAACCAAAGCGCTCCAACCATTCGGTCATCCTTGCCAAAAAGACCTTGGCGCTCTCATAAGTCCAAGGCACTCAACCAAAGACCTTAGTATCTCTCCAGGGTAAAATCGAGGCACTCCAACCATTCGTTCATCCTCGCTAAAAAGTCCTTGGTGCCCTCATTCTAGGCATCAAAAATTACCTACAGGTTCCCGAGCATAGTTTGGGATGAAGAGAAGACGATAAATATCATTATCTGAGTCAAAGAGAATTATCTAATGTCGACAAGCGAATGAAGCGAGTCGACGAAGCGTACGAATCAATGGGACAGCAGAATAGCAAAGAATCGATCCAATCAAGAATTACGTTTAACTCACGAAAGACGAGGTGCCATTCATGTCTTGTCCTCTCCATGTATGTTTCACCCATGGGAGATTATGGATCTTTTCCCTGACTTTCTGACGCACTTTGAATCACGTCGTTTCGAAACTGGATCGGAAAGTTATGACAAAAATAATCGAGGGGGGAAAACGGCGTCTCGGCCAAGGCCAAGACACATTTGTGTCTTGGCCAAGGCTGAGATAGTCTTGGCCTGGCCGAGACTGTCTCGGCTTGGCCAGGACTGTCCCGGCCCAGAAAAGGCTGTCTCAGGCCCGTTTTTGCTGTTTTTTAGCCGTTTCTTCTATGTTAACTGCCCTGATTCTGAACCAAAGCCTTTCCAACTGATTTGGGGTTATATTTGAATGTGGTTAAGTGATTACAACTAAGGATAAGATCAAATTGTTTATTATTATCTGAAAACCAAGCTTTTGAAGCCTATAAATACAGCCCTAGGGCCTTCATTTGCACAGATCCAGAATTATCGATGGTCGACAAAGCCCTGTTGAACTGAAGAATGAGGAGCATGAATTTCAAAGAGGAAAAAGAGATCTCGAAGAGCTATTTAGCATAAAGAGGAAGAGTTTGAGAGATCTGCATCCATTCATCCATTTCCTTGAGATCGTACCTAGCTATGATTCTCTATAAGAGTGATTATCTCGCTTTGCCAAGATAGTTACTTCAGTTTCTTGTCTCCTTTGTAAGGCAATGAAATCTATATTGGATCTGATTAGTCAGTGGTCCATGGATAAAACCTGGTACAGGCCAAGATCCCACGCAAACAGTGGGTGATAAACGTCTGTTGTGTATGTTTTAAGAGAGTTGTAATCTTTTGTTTTCATTTTCATTGAGTTCATTATAACAAATGAAATTGTAATGAGGCCACTAATGAAAGAACCAACTTTCCACTAAAACACTCATTAAGTCCAAGACACTCAGCCAAAGACCTTGGTACCTCTTCACGGATAAACCAAGGCACTCTTACCAATCGGTCATCTTCAACAAAAAGGCATTGGTGCCCTCATTAAGTCCAAGGCACTCAACCAAAGACCTTGGTACCTCCTCAGGGTAAAACCAAGGCATTCTAACAATTCTTCTTTGACAAATAGACTTTGGTGCCCTCATTAAGTCCAAGGCATGTACCATAAAGATCTTGGTGTCATCATGAGTAAACCAAGAGCATGGAGCCCAACCAGTTGGTTGACTATGACCAAAAGACCTTGGCGCCTTCACTAAGTCCAAGGCATGCACCCGAGTCACTTCAACATACAAAGTCGACTCGTTTCAAAATACCCATCTCGACAAATAGCTATGCACAAAAATATTTGAACAAAAATGGAGTTACGACACGCAATAGTTGGAAAGGCCAACAAGCATGTTATTTTTTTCCATATTTTTGGATATTTATATTATCACTTACATCTGTATTTATAAAAAATGAGACAAAAAAAGAAGATATAAGTCCTCAAGTGCCTTTGCCCGGGTCAGGAGTAGGACTTGGGAGAGAGGCACTTGGTGAGGCCTCTGGGGCCTACTAATCACTAGAAGGGGCGGCCTCTGGGGCATGCTGAGCGGAAAGAGGGACGGCCTCTTATTGGTCGTCCTTGAACTCATCTTTGCCATTGCCTTCATCCCCCTCTAGCGTTATTCTCCCTCCCTTGAACTCAAGTTCCTTGAGGAAATCAAGGCAACTAGCGACTCAAGAGGTATAGAGGCTATTGAGGAAGGGTAGGGACTCTGGAGGGAGCAAAGCCAGAAGATAGTCGAAGCTTGCCTTGCTAGCCAACGATACTTTTACTTTGCCTAAAGGGCCTTGGTGATACTCCTTTATGGCCTCTGACTTGTGAGTCTCGGAGTCTAAGAAAGCGAGTCAAGCCTCAAAGGCTTGGACAGTCGCTCGAGTTGCCTAGTGAGTTAACCTCTCCTCCTTAAGATCTAGCCTTATATTTTGGGCAACTAAGAGATCTAATCGAGCACATTCTTACGCATCGAGTCAGGCGTGCTTCTCGTCCTTAACCTCCTCTACCAAGTATCTGATCTGGCCATCCTGCTCAATAATTTCATGCTGATAGTGGTCGATCTCTTCCTTCAACTTAGCGATGGTGACTGACTACTTAGTGCAATGCCCCTGAACCCCCTTGATCATATCCTCCCTCATCTCTATCTCCCAGCACAGTTTGCCTTCGTTCTGGATCCAAATCACACTCTCGACCTCTAAAACGGTGACTTTCCTCTCGATAGTCTCCCTAGCAATGCTTTTGGCTGCTATAGCCTCCTCACATTTAGTAGGAAGGCTCTATGTGAAAGGGGGCCAAGAGAACAGCTCTTGCTCCATCAGAGCCCTCCGTAGAAGATATCCCCGATGGGCCAAATGCAAACTGGCACTCAACGTCTCCTACAGGATTTCCACATCCTTCGGGAGCAAAAAATGCTCCAAGGCCCTAACTTGAGGCAATCCCGAAGTGAGAACTGAGCTCTCCCTGTCGAGAGGCCTATTAGGGATGAATTTGTCATCCTCCGAAAGCTCCTCCCAATAGTCGGATGGGCCTCCCAGCTCACCAATCAACTTGGCCCAAAGCTTGCCCCACACTTGGGCATTGACCACTAAGATGCAATGGCGGAATAGCCAGCTGAAGCCCCCCTTGGCACCATGGCGGTACCAGCCTTTGGTAGCTCCCTTTCCAATTGAAGTAGAGTTACCTCCTCTCCCACAACCCCTGATGCCTCTGCGGGCTCCTTACCCGGCCTGTGAACAGACTCGGGTACGACCGACTTAACACATTGTTCACCTCTCTCTTGTTTAGGAGGAGAAGCCGCATCGAGGATTATAACCTGTATTGGCTAGAGAGGAAGAATGCTTGGCTTCGAGCGCTCCTTAGGACTAGCCACAGAAACTCCCACCTTCGCTACCAATTCAGCTTGAGCATGCTTGATTAGCGCTGGACCCTTGTCCCCTACTTAACTTCCTCCTCTTCTTATTTAGCCTCTCTTCTTGGGAGGAGGCGTTGGGTTCGGCCAGCTCTATGACAATCTTAACTGTCCACAACCACAAGCTACTTAGCTCATAGGGAACCAGCTCATCCCTTAGCCGCTTTTGGGATTTCATGGCCAAGGCTGGGTTCCTCAAAGATGAGTCCTCCCCCTCAAATTCTTTAGATGATTCTTCTTTAGAAGGATGGCTAGGAAATATGCTCATACCTTGTCGGTCTCGTTAGGGGGAACCTTAGATACGCAGGCCATTCGGAGTGATGATGACTCGAAGAGATTACTCATCTCCCTCGATCTAGCATAGGAGCAGATCTTCTCTAGCTATCACCCCCTCCTCGACCGAGAGTATGTACGACCTTAACACATCCTTCTTGATCTCTAGCCATGTGGGACAAGATAGGATAGGGTCAACACCGAAAACCCATACGAGCCGCTCCTTCCAATTCGTGTTGGACTCCGGAGTGTTCAACACCAACTTGCTATTGCTTATGTTGTGGAGGAAATAGTGGGCATCCTTCTTCATCATTTTAACATTGACAAGGTTGGCCAGCAACTGCATGCTTGCCTCTATACAAACTCGATGATAGATCACTAAGAAGCCCACCAGAGTGGCTATGATGTTAGGGGTGAACTACGAGGAGGATATACCCAAGGCGTCGTATACCTCTTGAAGGAAGGAGCGGAGCGGCATCTAGAGCCTATCCTCCAAATAGGCTTGGTAGAGCAGTGATATATCTTGGTAGCGATGAAACACTATCTCATTCCTTTGCGGTGCTGACAAGTTGAAGGCCTAGTGGAGATTGTAGATCTCATAATACTTAGAGCTCTTAGATGTAGATCTGGGAGTGGTAAGGCAAGAGAAGGTTGATTCTCATCTCATTGCGGCTAGTGGTGGAAGTTTGAGAGGCCATGGAAGATCATCGGTAATTAAGGCAACAAGTGTTAAAGAGAAAGAAGTTAGAAGGCAAAGGAATTAGGGCAAAGGTTCATGAAGAAAATCCTCTTTGTATCGATGAGGGATATATATAGATTTCATGGATGACACGTGGCAAGATCAGGATGGTCGACACATTCAAGTACAAACGGATGTGATTAACCTCAAAATCTGAGTGGTCTTTTCAAAAAACAAAGCGCCGCCCTCTTTACTCTACAACTACTCCGCATGAAAATTGAAACGACAGTGTTACTTGTCAATCAACAACATCATAAAGTATTTTTAATGATGTCCTTTCGCATGCCCAATAAAGGTTCTTCCAAATTCACCAACATTACGACTGTTTGGATCACAATCGATGCAACCCATCCCTTTTATATGCTAACAACTAGTGTGACCGACGAAAAATGCGGTGTTAGTCGGCCCTTCATAGAGTCGACTAGAGTAACAGAGGCACCCATCCTTAATGAAGCTAAGTGCTATCCACTAAGCCTGATCTACTTAGTGACCCCTGTGATCAATTAAGGGATATTTAGAAGTTGTCGACTTGGCCGACTCTAATTCAAACACTCGTCTTTGTTTATAGAAAAAAAGTTGTGTGGTACCGTGATCCCCTTTTCACAAGTCTGAGACCTAATCCCTAAACCAATACAACATTATGAATGCTATAAGCAAAAGGATAAATCAACAGATGAGTTAGGACTCAAGCCTTGGTCAACTCGCTATAGCAACTTAGAGAATAATTCCAGACAGATAATAATTGATAGATCATAATTCAAGACAGATTCTAAAATGACCAGAAGTGCCTTTTGTTCATACCTTTCAAAAAATTTACAAGAGATAACTTTTACAAGACAGCCAATAGCGATACAAAAATCCCAGGAACCTAAAAAATAAAGCCTAGGAGATATCCATGCCCGCTACCGGAGTCAGAGGTAGGGAACTACTAGCAACTGGTGGCGAAGGAGTCAAGCACATTTTCCGATCGATCCCGTCACTCTTTTTCTAGCCCGAACCTTCACTGGTCTCCTTGGTCAAGCACTCACCCTCATCATTGGCCCTTTCATCGGGTCCCTCATCAATCTCCCCACCCGACCCTTCATCCTCTATACCTCCCTCATCGAGGTCGAGCCCCACACCTTGGCTCTTTATCTCCAAGAGCGAATCCAAATAATTGGCGACTCAAGGAGGATAGCAAAAACGATCAGATGCACTCCTCATCTTGGTGGGGAATTGAGCCTTAAGGTCATCGAACCACACTTTGCAAGAAATCGACACCTCCACTTTGTCAAAAAGGCTTCAGCGATACTCCTCCATGACTTTAGTCTGATAGGCCTCATACTCCAGATAGATGATCTGGCTCTCGGCTTCAACTAGGGACACCTCACAATGAGCACTCTCCTCTTGGAGCCTCATCCAGGCTAGTTCCTCCTCCTCAAGCTTGTCCGTGGTGTGTCGGGTCGTTTGGCGCTAAGCCTCAACCTGCACTAGAGCATGGTCCTTATCCTACAGCCCATGTGTGACCTACTCAGAAAGATGCCTCTCCCTTGCTCTCTAGGAGCTTGCGCTTGAACCCATCGATCTCAAAAGGCTTTTAGGCATCTGAGGACCTCAAACTCTCGATCATCTTCTCCCGCACCTCCATCTCTCACCGCTAGTTGCCAAACTCATCCTCCTTAGTTAACAACTCCTTGAGGGCTTTCCCGAGGTCACCCCCCACGTCAGCTAGTCGAGCTTCTAACTCCCCCTGGAGTTTGATGTAGGAAGCTTGGATTTTCTCCATACGACCGAAGAGTTCTTGTTCCACGAGAGCCCCGCAAACCAAGTAGCTCTGGAGGGCTTGATAGAGACAGACATTATGAACTTCCCCCAGAATCTCCACACCATGAGGTAGCTAGAACTGCTCCACCACTCTCATTTGGGCGATTCAGGTTCTAAGGACCAAACCCCATCATATCGAGATGGCGGGCAAGCTGGTGGCGATGCTCCAGAGATAGCTCCCTAATATACCAAGAGCCTACACATGAGGACCCAATCAGCAGCATCCTCATCCTCCCTAAGCTTTCGTCTTAATCTCGTCAGCCCAATGAGGATATGGATACTCTAAACCCTTTATAAGGAAGGTCTACTCTCTGACCTTTGAGGCACCTTCTTCTCCCTCTCAGCTTGAGAGGCCAAAGGTGCTGGTCTCGCTGGCCTGGCTAATATGTTAGCCACCTGTGGACAAGCTCCCGCAGCCTCCTTAGGGGCCAAGTCCTGGAGAAGGAACTTCACAGACCACACCGACGGTCCTCCTTGAGGCTCAGTAGGCGGAGCTGTCGGCAACCCAGCAACTTCTTCTAGTGGGACAATTAGCTTGGCTTCCTTCTCGAGATCCTCGGATGTAAGAGGCTCAGAAGATATGCCGACCACTCGCAAGATGAAATTGTCAAGTAGATGCTCCCTCTTGCGAGAGCCGACGTACACCGTAATCTGATCCAAAGCCTGCCTCTCTACACTTGACAATTTCCCCACCATCAGGGCCTCCCTTACTATCTCGAGCTAATTGGAGCAGCATAGGTCTAAGTTGTCTCTCGAGACCTAGACGAATATCTCTTTTTAGTCTTTATTCGAGTCAAAAAGGTCGAGGATGGTCCTAAATTTGCCAACCTTTGGAAGTGGAAATAGGCTTCTTTCTGGTGCACTTTGACATCAATCAGGTGGCGCAACACATTCAGGGACAATTTGATCCCTAGCCAGCTACAAATCACCACAAACCCCACCAGCATCGCAATAGCATTTGGCTTCATCTGCACCGGCGACACCCCTAGAGTGATGAACACATGATAGAGGAAGGGGTGTACAGGTAGACTCAGGCCGAACTCCAGGTGTTTTTGATAGAGGGGAGCCCGACTATCATCATGGTCATAGACCGCCTGCGACCTCGTCTACGCCGTCAGCTTATAATTGCGAGGGATATCATATTTCCCATGGAGGGATCTTAGTTGAGGTAGCGTCACCTTGGAATGGATCTCCACTAACATTTCTTATCTAGCATTGAGAGTAGGGACCACCATTTGCACTATAGATTATTGCCAAAGAAGGTGATCGGAGCGCTTAGTAAATGCAGATTTAGAGTTTTAAAAAAGCAGTAAATGCTCCCTCTCCACGGTAGCCCTATTTATATGCAGTTGGGCCTCACACTGTCAGAATCTTAATAAACGAGCTAAACCCCAACCAATAGCCCTGATTAATTCTAGAATTTGAAGCAGCCTTTACCGAATCGAGACAAAGTGTGCTCACCTTGGATAGCCCGCAATCCTGCATGAAACACGAAGCGACGATAGTTGAAAAGAATTCGCTAATGTCAACCACATCGCATCTAAAGAACTTTTTAGAGCCCCATCATTAATGATCCTCATGACTCAGCAAGAACTATTACATTTCACTCGTACCCGACTAAGGTCGACTCCAAATAAAAGGGGCCAACTGTTATGATCATTTTAGTGCTGAAAAAGTAATCACCAATCAAGGGCAAAAAAGTGTTTCACATTATGCATAATCGAGCCAGCACTTCAAGATAACCAAAGACCCAACTCAGATGACTCAACTCATTGACATCTCGCGAGGACGACTCAAAAGGCGTTACATGTTGACCCATGCCTAGGTCGAATTCTTGACCAACCTACTCTACTGACCATTTTGCCAACATCTCGCGATGGCGACTCAAAAGGCGGTACTTCTCGACCTTTTACCAAATGAGTAGAAAGGCTACGACTACCTCGAGGCTTGAGCCCCCTCTCGTGCACTAACGGCCAATCACCAAGCAATACATATCATTAAATTCATTTTGGGAGCCATCATTCCTTTGCCCCAATAGTCTTTATGACACATCGGACCATGTCGACACCACACGCCTCCAATCACTTCGCATTAAATGCTGAAGTGGTCTTTCCTCCACTCATCGACGGACACCTGTAAAGCAGATACTGATGTAGCTGCTAGCCCATACTCAGCCGAAGTTATCATTCTACCCTTCTACTACCACTATAAATAAGGGTATTATTTTTAACAAGAAGGGAAGATCTTTTTCTCTACCTGTTGTGCTTAAGAACATCTACAGTTCAGTTACTTCTCCACTCAATCATATTACTGACTTGATTGTCGGAGGAACAACCGAGGGACCCAACCCCGCCCTTTTATGATTTTCTACGTGTATAGCAAAGAACAACACACCTCAGAACCGGACATTAGGAGGGTTAGAGGACCTCCGTCAACTTAATATTCTCTTAGTGACTATTTGATATAGCCATCAACATAGGCATACATATTTAATATTACAAAATTTGTCTTTTAAATTAGGAGATATAGTCGTTCCTTTACTCCTTATTTTCTAACTCTTCCAAATTGCGAGATTTAGTCGTTTCTTTGCTCCTTATTTTCTTGCTCCTCCATGAAATTGTCTATTATGCATTCTACATCAGTCTCTTCTTGTTGAAAGAAGCTCAATGCTCAAACTTATATTTGCTTGTAGTAGCATCCTCTGTAAATATTTTTCTTCTCCTGTATCTAATGTATTAAATATCAAAAATATTAGATAGTCAAAATGCATATCAGATTGTGGAGATTAGGAATATATCAAGGATGTGTAAAAAATATTAGGGCATAAATATTGGATGATATTCATATATAACATAACATTATAATATTGTAATCAAAACATATTTAATGTATTCTAAACATAAGAAATTGTATCATGAATAATGTTACACAATATTTAGAGATATTAGATACAGGTAGAGGTCAGAGAAAGAGTGAGGGGGGAGAGAGAAGACATTAATAGAGGAGAGAGAGGAAGACAAAGAGAGAAGGGAGAGAAAAGTTGAGAAAGAAGAGAGAGGAAGAGAGACAGAGGAGTCTAAGGAGGAGCTAAGAGAGAATTGAGAGAGAGGAGAACTGGAGAAGAGAGAGAGTGTGTGGAGAGAGAAGAGAGAGATTGGTACCTAAGATCGTGTAGCATTTTTGAGCTGGAGTGTTGAACGAAGAGGGAGGAAAATATGAGATTGAATAGGGATTTAGTGGTATTTAGGTTTGAGAATTTATTAAGTTTTTGGGTCTAGTAGGAACCAAAACCAAAGCCAAAATTAATAACCCTTTTTATTTGGATATTAGCTAATAGTAGCCGATATTTCCTAAATGAAATATCAGACAATATTTCTAATATATCACAAAAAAGTAGGAAAATTTAAAAAACGATATCAAAAGGGCATCGTCAAACCGATATATAATACACTACCTGCATCAGTTAGCATCCACCTTATACTTAGTATTGATTTTCTCAGTATGCTCTTTTACCTCTCGACGTGGATGTCTTCTAAATTAAACTTTTGAATAAATCTTTTCCAAACAATGTATATACGATTGGCGGTATGTGGATCAGCTGTCTTGAAAAACTCCCCCAAGTATGTTCCTTGATGCTTCTCATACTTCATACACAATTTTTTTCATCTCCTTTGTCTTGGTTCCTCCACCAAACAAGTTATGCATATCAACAATTGCCTTGCTCTATTACATTATTGTCCTCCATCGAGACAATATTAATATGTCTATTATCACTTACAATCTCTTTGGAAATAGCATGCATAGTATTCGTCTTCATTATCATATAACCATTAGCATCATAATTCTCAAATAATAAGGGTTTGCATCTAAGGAAGGATTTCAACAAAGGGAGGTTCTTCTTTGCCAGCTACAACCAAATCATAAACCCCTTCAAATTGTTTTAAGTCTTTAAGTGAAGCATCATTATCTACCAGTAGATGTTTCTTCTTCCTAATAGTCTCTATCATGGATGACTCCTTTTTGTAGGAGGCATGGAATTCGATGTCCATCTTTTTGAAGATATAAGCATTGTCTCTTTTTATGTAGGTAGCACCAGCATCGAACTGTCATAGCCTAACTAAAAGTGTATGATAAGTATCTATCTCGACCACATCACACAACACCTCATCGACATAGTTGCCGCTGATGGAAAAAGGCACCAGATGCACCACATCGATATGCACATTATTGCCCTATTAGATTCAGTCTATCTTATAGGAAATGGGTATTTCTATGTCTTCAAACCTAAGTTCTCCACCAAGAGACAAAATTCTTGTTATTGTCGCTATCAACAACATCATAAGTCATATGCATCATGGTGTATCTCATCTGAATGACATTATGCCTCTAAGGTGGTTCTTCTTTCTTTATTGCTTCTTAATTGCTCTTTACAACTCTAGGTCTTGCATAGAAAGATTGCCTAGTCTCTCTCTATGATAATATTCAGAGTGTGAACTTGAATATTGCACGTAATAATAAGGAGGATGTAAATTATCTTTCAACAATTCCTTCATCTTCATTCATGATTGAAATTTTTTGGTTCTAGTGACATGTGCATTCCTTACATAATTACTGCCACCAAACAAGCAATTTTACCCTTAAATTGGTAGGATACCCGCTTAACCTTCTAATCTTCTATAATTTTCAAGTACCCAAAAAATCTCTTCACCTAATCAATCTTATCAAGAAAATCCTCTACATCGAGTTTCACATTGAAAGATGATTGTATCTCATGTTATCCCACCTTGAGTAGTCTCTATGACAGCGATATCGATGTAGGGCTTATACTCATCAATGTCGCTGTTGAATTCTTCTTGCGGAATATGATCATGTCTTTGGTGACCATCAATGAGATCTTGAACTCGTCCCTGGTTCAGACTCTCTATTGCCAATACAACTTGGCCATGTGAGTGTCAATCTGAGTTTGAGGAATAGAGGCTTCATTGCATGTCATCAAATCAGGGAAACAATTCTCTAATACCAATTAACACAGTATGAAAGTGATAAACCTCGGAATCCACTAAGGGTGATATTCGAATCTGCAAAGAACAATCTCCGAATCCATAAAGAACTTCAAATCTATGAAGAAAATAATATAAGAGAAATTTTATTGATAAAATATTAATAATTAATTCTAGGATTGCATGCCTCTTCTTAAATAGAAACATAAAATAGACTCCTAATAAGACTAAAATTATAAAGAAATAGAAAGTATCAATTCCTACTCTAAAAAGACTCACTATAATAGAAAAAACAAATCAGTCCAACATGAATCAAAATTTAATTTGTTTTCTTATCTAAATAAACTCCAACTCTATTACTAAAAATAAATAAAAAACTAATTATTTTAGGATTTCTACTAAAGATGAGTATTGTTAATGTGATTTTTAAAATCTGACAACCTAGTTGGTTCCGCCTCGTCGAGATAGGCAATATATATATAATATATTATAATTCGCCTTTCAAATTGAGAGATATGTTCATTTCTTTCTAGACAAGTCAATAATATGTTGTGTCCGCATTTAGCTCGTGATTGTCTTGCTCTTCCATGAAATTGTCCGTTATACATCCTACATCAAACAATAAAGGAAGAACGAAGAAAAGAGATGATTTATGAGTGGCAAATCCAATTTTGATAAAGTTTTTAAAGTATCCATTTGTTTTACTTTTTGGTATCGATTGAACTATTCGAGCTTACTTTGGATGAGAGACAATAACAGGACCTTTTATGATTCGTCCTCTAATTGAGTGAGCATATATTTACAATGTTAGTAATTTAAGATTTTTTTTAATGTTTTTTTAATTTAAAGTTTGATTAGCTCTTGAGTCTATCAGAGTTAATCTCTAATGCACATTAGATCTGTGCGTCTCGCATTTTAGGAGACGAGAGTCAAAGCTATAATCGCTGCTGCCGTAAAGCATTAGCGTCCTAAAATTTTTTGATTTTTTTTTAATTGAAAAGGAACCAATCTAATTGATCTAGTACCCAAAAAGCAGAAAACTATACCTTTCTTTATCATAATTTCGATTCTTCCTCCTTGTTACGCTAAAAGTTGATAAAGTCGTAGTTAATAATTGAAATCTACATGATTCACATCCTTGTCCAAATTGCATAAATTTAGTTATAAAAACTTAGATTTTATGTCACTTCTTGTCCAAGATACTCTACTGTTAGGATTGTGTCTTTGATTCTTTGTATAACTTCATGAGAATTAGATAGGATTAGAGATCTATCATGATTAGGAGATTGAGTCTCATCATAATTAGGAGTTTGAATCCTATTCTAATTAGAAAGTTAGGCTAGAGGTAGGGTTTTTGGTTTTCCTATATATGTTTTTCTATTGTTGGAGGAAAAACCAAGCAGAAGTGAGATAACCAATATTCTTGTAATCTAGAGTTAGCAGAACGAGTAGCCTAATTCAAGAATATTATGCAAGAGGCGAGAGTTTTATGATCTTTATTAGTAAAAAAGATTATAATATTAGGAAAGGGTTTCGCAGTCTTTATCCATTCAAAAAATTATAAGGAGTGGGTTTTGTAGAGAATATGAGAGTTGATTATATATATGAGGTTGAGAGATTGAAAGACGAGAGTTGAGCAATTCCTCTTATAGTTCTCCCTAATATATAGTGGATTTCTCGCATTGTTTCCAGTGGACGTAGGTCGAAGTTGGTCGACCGAACCACGTAAATCTTTGTGTTCTTTCTTCTTGATTGTGGTTGTTTTATATCTTATTGATTGTGGGATGGCTTCCAAGTTGCGCAAATCGTAATAGACGAGGAGACTAAAATTCCCCAACAAGTGGTATCAGAGCCATGATGATGGATCCGGGAGCGAGTTTGCAATATAGAAGACGACATCATGCAAGATTGAAGATCGGTATCACAAGACTCAAGACGAAAAAAAAAAGGAGGAAGGAATGGCCATTGCCGGCAAGGGGCCTTAACGGCGACTAATCGTCCGGAGGAGAGTGCCCGAGGGATGCAGTGTCCGATGGCAAAGTCTGCAAGCGACTACAGCAGCGAATCGCAGTGTCGAGGAGGTGCAACCTGTCACTGACAGAGGGCTTGCATGGAGACAAATTAGCAGTGAGAGGAGCAGGCGGCGAAAAGTTGGCGGAGTTGCTTGGAAGAATTCTCGAGAGGACTTCGGTTGGCTCTTTTCGTGAAAATCTGAGGAGACAATCACGTGATTTGATGATGAGGTGATCTTGTGTTTGGAATATTTTAGTGTTTGGTGTTTTGACTACACGTAATAGAGAAAAATCATTCTTCACACGTAAGAGAAGGAACCGGAATTTTTTGGTGCCCAAGATTCGATGTGTGGGTTTGTATGGCGTTTAGTGTTTAGTTCAATCCAATGGCTGAGATTGATTGGAGTGTAGATGGGCGAATCGATGGTGGATTTTGGCGATCTAGTAGTCGATTCCTAAGTTTTGAAGTGCTTTGAACGCGATAGGAGGGTTTGATTTTTTAGATTTTCCTCAGATTGGTCAAAAAATACTGATTAGTTCTGATGATGGTAACGAAACAGATCTGATGGCAGATAAGACAAACGAGTATGTGACGGATGATATTGGTATAAAGAATTAGATGCGATTCTAGCAGTAGAGTTGTCAGCATATAATTATTTAGATTCATCGCGGGAGCAGTAGTTGGTTGGTGTGTAGACTCGAGGAGTACAGTATCAGATTAGGTGGATCTTGCAAGCAGGCATGACTGAGTGACACACATGTTATTGGAGATGGTGGCATTGGACTTGAAGACGATGAACGCTCATACTCGATCCAAGCCAAGTGATGGCGGAGATGAAGGCATCTAGCTCGTAGTGTAGCAGGAGAGGTGCACTGATATGATTCGAGACGAGCGATGTAGGTGGAGTACAAGGACAGCAAGTGGGGGAAGGCTACTTTCAAGTTCAGTTTGGGAGGAGAAGCATGGTCGATTTGCTTCTAATGTCAGAGATGGTGAAGATCTATTAATGTACACAAGAGAGGTGGAGGCGCCATGGTGAAGCAGATGATAGAGAGGGTCACGAGACGTCCTAGTTGGAGTACATGTGCTTCTATTTGAAGTGCGAAAGGAATAAAAGACCCTAGCAGGAGAGGTAAAGTTTCAAGAAGGCAATGGTAGATCTTCGAGGTGGTTTGGGAATCAAATCCAAGGTGGAGATTGTTAGGATTGTGTCTTTGATTCTTTGTATAACTTTATGAGAATTAGATAGGGTTAGAGATCTATCATGATTAGGAGATTGAGTCTCATCATGATTAGGAGTTTGAATCATATTCTAATTAGGAAGTTAGGCTAGAGATAATGTTTTTGGTTTTCCTATATATATTATTCTATTGTTAGAGGAAAAACCAAGCAGAAGAGAGATAGCCAATATTCTTGTAATATAGGATTAGCAGAGAGCGTAGCCTGGTTCAAGAATATTATGTAAGAGGCGAGAATTTCGTGGTCTTTATCCGTACAAAAAATTACAACATTGGGTGAAGGTTTCGCAGTCTTTATCCGTTCAAAAGAATGTAAGGAGGTGTTTTTGGAGCGAATATGAGAGTTGATTATGTATGTGAGGTTGAGAGATTGAGAAATGATAGTTGAGTGGCTCCTCTTGTAGTTCTCCCTAATACATAGTGTATTTCTCGTATTGTTGCCCGTTGACTTAGGTTGAAGTTGGTAGACCGAACCATTTAAATCTCGGTGTTATTTCTTCTTGATTGTGGTTGTTTTATATCTTGTTGATTGTGGGTTGGATTCCAAGTTGCGTAAATCGTAATAGGCGGGGAGACTAAAATTCCCCAACATCTACCAGCCCTACTCAAACATGTATTTTCATCACACCTTCGAAATTGGGCAAGTTCTTTTGTTATTAGTTTACATCTAGAGAGACCATCTGCACTGTTGTGTTATGGTACTTATTACTTCTTAAATTTGATATGGAAAGATAGACACCCTGAAACTGAATGCCCTTAGAGATCTATGGCAGATAGACCTATACGTACCGTTGCACTCCACCCCTCCATATACCTCAATATCCGCTTCATTTGCACACACAAATCTCGCCAGAAAAAAGGAGATGTGGATGGTGCAGCCTTCACTTCGGTTCCAGGAGCTATATTTGTCAATATCAAACTTAAAAGGATAACAAGTGATACAATGTGATAGCGTTGGGCTGTCAATGTGCAATTAACCCTTTATCTCTGATTTTGCTAGTGTATGTGATTCAGAGGCTGCTTCCTGATCTTTGACTGGCATGTTTTGCACATCATGACCTTCTTATATGAACAATCCGTGACTTTTTTTTCCAATTTCTCCTTTTGGTGAATGCAATGAGTTGCTGGTTGTTTTATCTCAAAATAAAGGAGTGCAAATGGATGGCTCAAGACATTGGCTCTTAAGGATAATATAGAGGCAACAAGTTGGATAGATATTGGTGCTTCCTCTAAATGGGCACTTCAATCGTTGATAGCCGTGAATTTTTTCTTGGAGGAGGGACAAAAACTAAGGTTAAGCAATATAAGGTTAGATTTTGAAGGGGAACATGTTCGACGTGACATCGGCATTATTCGTTTTCTATCATGAGAATAATACTTGGAATTTTATGTGTGTGTTTGGGAGGGAGGAAACTTATTTATATCCAAGGAATTTGATTCCTCGTTCTCTCGTGAGGCTTGCATAAACATACTTTATATTCATCTACTGATTTAAGGTTCCTTTTCTCTTGTAAATGTCAACTCGAATTAAAATGGATGCTAGCTTATAAGATTTTATAATTTTCATGGAATATGAGATGAGCTCAATATCATGGAATTTAGTTATGTCCAATCTGTATTGTTCTTTTGTTCTTGATCTTTTCTCCCTCCCTACTTGTGCCTTCAATCCTAGTTGCCGTGTTGTTTTTCTTTTCCTTTTCTTATATTTCCTGACTAAGGTGCATCCATATGGTCATGGTTGATCATTAATGGCAATATCTTAAAGAGAGTATTACATTTTTATTTTATTTATTTATTTTATTTTATTTTATTTATTTTATTTTATTTTATTTTGGGGGAGGGGGGGGAGGTCTTACAATTTTGCTCATGATCGCTACAACAAAAGTTATGAATTATGATATATTTTTTGTCTCTGCGAGACACATTTTGTGTCGCACAAATAGAATCTGACACATATAAACAGGGCCGGCTGAAGGCATAGGCCACTAAGGCATATGCCTAGGGCCCCCATTTTATTGGGGCCCCAAAAAATATATTTTATATATATAATTATTAATTTATTTTTGAAATATAAGAAGTTGACTATTGTAAGGATTCTAAATTATCAATTATCTTTAATTGATCATTTATTGCTCTAATTTTATATAATTATCTTTATCTTTGGAAAAGAACACTAATAAAGTTTAATTGTAACTTGTTATATTTTATTTCTATAATTAATTAGATTGTAACAGTAAAAAAAAAGAGAAAAGCACATATTAAATACTCATTCTTATTTATGCATAGTTTACGCGTTTTTTTCTCTTGCTAACTTCCTTTATTTTCTTCTCATTCACTCATCTTTCATATTTGTTTAATCTTTGATACTCAACATACATAATTACAATTCTAATCCAGAAGACCCCAAAATAAAACGTAAGCTTGTTGGTTTTTATTTATTTTAATTAATTTACATTCATTCTCCTCACACACACACATATATATAGCTCACATATATGTTCTGTATTTTGTGTTTTTATTTTTTTCTTTTATTTTATATCTTTTTATTAATAAAATCTTATTTACGTTCAACAATGTCTCAAGAGATTAAATAATTTGACAATTTTATCAATTGAATATTAAAGCTTGAATATAAAATTTAATTAGTAACTTTGCATCTCAAAAAGCTAGAAAATTAAATTTTATATAAAATTTATTTTTTAAAAACTAATATTTAAATTTTTTAATGTTAAGGCCCTAAATATTTTTCTCTGCCTAGAGCCTCAAAAATGCTTGAGACGGCCCTGCATATAAAAAAAGTATGGTTAGAACATTTATGGAGAACATCTTTCTACAAATGTTAGTATGTATTACAAACCTCACGACATATGTATGTTGAGAGAAGTGACATATACATGTATAAAAATATAAAGAGTATCATCATTCAACACTGTAACTTCCCAAAATATCACTCATCTTTCACTAAAGCTCACTTAACTATGGAGTTTTTTAATTTATACACTATGATAAATGTTTAATCATTATCATAGTTAACTAAGAGTTATTATTTAAGGCCATTAATAGATCCTCTCACAATTCATATTGGACTATTAGCCTTTTTTTAGTTATATTTAATTGTATATCTAATGACACTAATATGTACCATGATTTGCTACACTTTTGATTTGTGTCACTATTATTTAATCCTTTGTAAATAAAATAATACTTTTATAGGTGTTATAAAATAATTGTAGACATATAAACATTTTGTTGTAGTGGATCTATCCGATATTTACTGAGATTTGAATTTATATAAATCCCCTCCCCCTCCTCCTCTTTATTTCGAGTTATTAAAACTGTCAAACAAGATGAAATAAGTTTTTCTCCATTTTCTTTACCAAACAAATCCCAACCCTCCTTACCCTCCCATAAAGTGCTTGAAGATTATTTCCCCCATTATAACTAAACAAGGTTAGTTTCATTTTTATTTCTTATGTTTTATTTATTTAATTATTGTGTATATTTGCGTCTGCCAGCTTCTCAGAACGAGGTCAGGTTATTTTAAGCCGGATAAGGTGTTTCTTGCATTAGGCTAGATCATGTGCACTTCTCTGTGCGGCCAACTCTGGGCTTCATATACGCTTTCCTACTCTTTCGAAGCAAAATTAACCCACAGTTTGTTCTGGACCTCAAAACTCCCAAGCGTGGCCCATAGGCCTCACCTCTATCAGCCCGCAAAATACCTTTCTTTAGGAGGAAAAAAAATTCCTCTGCGGGATGAGTCCTGAAAGCTACGGTACTATTCTATAGTTTCTTAATAGATTAGATTTTTGGAAAATTTTTTAAAACAAACTCTTTTTGAAACTTATTTTAAAAAAACGACATGTTTTAACTTTAATTAATAAAATCGACCTAGTCTGGGTCGGTTTTGACAAAAAAAGTTCTCAAACTTCACTGGAGTTCAAGTCCCGCGAATTTTTGTTATATAAAATACTTTACAGGAGTTGAACTCCTGTAAAGTTTGGGAACGTTTTTCGTCAAAACCGACCCAATTTCAGCTCTGATGCTGAAACTAGATCGGTTTTGTTAATTAAAGTTAAAACTTGTCGATTTTGACGAATATTTTTGCAAATGGATAAGTTTTAAAAAAAATTCCTAATTTTTTCTCACTGTTGTCTTACACTCTACTGGAGCTCGCCAAATCTATAATAGGCTTATCTAGTGTAGTCTGACACTAGCAAAGTAGCAGGATTCTCCTTTATATAATAAAAATAAAAATTGGTGAATTGTTCTCAAAGTCATCAAAAAATGTCCTTGTGTAAAAACGTGTCATGCGTCAAACCTTCAATAAAGGAATGTCATGTTTGATCTATCTTGTCAGATGATGACTCGTGTATAACTCATCTATACTACATACTAGAAACTCTTAGGGGCTGTTTGGATGCCTTTAGGAAACTAGAGTATTTATGACACAAAATAGAAAGTGGTTATCCACCTAACCACTTTCCATTCGAGTGTTTACATTGTTTGGTTAGGAATCTTTGTGAATCCTAAAATAATAGTATTACATTGTTTGGATAGTATAATGTAAACTAGAGTATTTATGACACAAAATGGAAAGTGGTTATCCACCTCACCACTTTCTACAAGGTTTTGATTTTTTTTATTATTATTTTGGACACATTTATGACATTGTGTAAGCTTTCCAACAAAATCACTCCTAAATTTGATGATTTTGCTTTCGGTGACACCTCATCAAAAGTTGTAAGCTTTTCATGTAAAAGAGAATTTAAACAAACAATGTAAAGTGATGAAAACTGACATTGGGACCCACTTTTTTACACTTTCCATCCTTTTACATGGTAAAAACATACAACCAAACAGCCCTTTACTCTGCAACTGCCACTTGGCGAATGTCACCCGGTAAGCAAGCAGAAAATAGATTATTGGCTAATTTTCTCTTTAATAATTAATAAAAACTCTTATTTAAAATTTTGAACTTTTGGCTGTTTAACTCCCACAAATTCACACTGTTGGGATCCCTCATTAATTGAGAAGTTTCTAGACAATTCTAGAACTTTCTAGAAAACTCTAAACAAGTGTAGAATTCTCTAGAAGCATGTGGAATTCTCTAGAATATTCTAGAGATGTGTGGATCCTCCTAGAACATTCTGGAAGAGTGTGGAATAGAATGGATGAGTATAGAGATTCCTTAAAAATCTCTAGAAAGTAAAGATATGTGTGGAGAATTCTATAGAGCTAATCTCCACGCTTGGATCAAATTAATCCCCACCACTCATTATGAAGGTTGAGTAGTATAAATAGGGGTGGAAGCTTTCATTCCTATCCATCCTAGACAAGAAAACAATCCACTTCCTAGAGTGAGAGAAAATCTCTAATATAGAGAGTTAGAGAGCCTCTTTGAGAGAGAAGTGAAATTGCTTGAGAGTCCTAATCCTCAAGCTCGAGTGAGCCACCGAAGTGAGATAGTTTTGTAAAATATAAATTCTTGTAATCCTATTATTCTTTTGTATAGTGGAAGAACCTCCATATTGGAGGACCATAAACTCTTGTGCTCCCATTACTATCTTATTTTATAAGTACCTATCTTAACTTCACGAGGCGGAAAAGACCAAGTTTTCCCAATAGTGGTATCAGAGCCAGGTTCGTCTGAAGTCATCGTTAGCTCGTGGAGTTCAAGATGGAGGATAATGTCACTCATGATGGAGACATGTTCAAGCTCATGGCCAAAAACTACTCATACTGGAAGCCGATGATGGAGGACCATCTATATTGTAAGGATTTACATGAGCCCATCATCCACAAAACAAAGGTAGAAGGAAAGAGCGATGTAGAGTGGGAGCTGCTAAATCGGAAGGTCGTTGCTATGATTTGTAAGTATATTGATAAAACTCTCTTTGAACATGTTTCTACTTATACAACTGCTTATGAATTATGGACAAAGATTAAGTCCATGATTCAAAAGAAAACGCCTCATAATAAAGATCATTTAGTTCAACGGTTGGTGAAGTTGGAGTATAAGGATAGTCAAAGTATGATTGAGCACTTGAATAATTTCAAGGGGCTCGTAAATCAACTAACGAAAATTAACATGAAGATTGATGATGAGTTGCAAGCCCTTCTACTCCTTAGTTCCCTACAATAAAGTTGGGACACTCTTGTGGTTACACTTAGTAACTCAGCTCCGGAAGGAAAGCTCATCATGGATACCGTCAGTGATAGCCTTCTCGGTGAAGAAGCAAGGAATATGGAACGAGGCGAGTCTGTACATCCCGAGGCAAATGTTGTTGAGAATCGGGGTAGGAATGAAGGTCGTGGACGCAGCAAGAGTCGAGATCTGCACCAATCTCGAGGTCGGTCTAAGTCACGCTCAAAGATTATATGCTACTACTGTGGAAGGATAGGCCACAAGAAAGTAGAGTCTCGATCCTTCAAGAGAGATCAAAAGGCCGGTAATGTTAAGCCATGCCAAATCAACCCAACGAAGAAGCAAGAAGAGAAGAGCACTACTATCGTGGCTACAAAAGAAGAACATCTTTATCTCATTGGAGAAGGTAATATCCTAAATATTTCTTATGATGATAGTGTTAGACCCTAGAGAGGGGGTGATTAGGGTCTATTGCTAATCTAATCCGATTTTATGCCAATTAAAACTAATTAACAAGTTATCCTAGCAAGTATGAAATACAACAAGATATGTGAGCTAGGATAAGCAATATGAACAATGAGATATATCCTATATGATAAAAATATATGCAATGATATATAAACTAACACAAGGGTGAAATAAACATAAACAAGATAAGAGAGATAGTGTAAATAAACAATGCAAACACACAATATGATCACGGGTTCGGACCTTCCGTCTTACTTCTCCTCTCCCCACTCCTGGGGAGAAATCCACTATCACAACTGGGTTTTCTACGCTCATCCGAATAACGTTTACACCTCATAATGTCGGTTTTCAACGCTCACCGATCAACGTTCACAATCACTCACAATGTCAATTTTTAACGCTCACCGATCGACGTTCACTCCTCACACTCGGTTTTCTAGCTCACCGAAAACTTTATAATACTAACAATATAACAACAAATGATTTGTTCTCAAATACAAGGCGAGAACTCAATTAAGCACAACTCAATATTACAATCTCTCACAACCCTAATATACTATGTATGTAAATACTAAAAACTCAATATAAAACTAGCTTTAACAAAATAAAAATCAAACAAATAGATATAAAGCTAGAAATAGAGTTTAGAAAACTTCTCAATAGATCAAGAGGTAGAGGAAGAATAGTTGGATACTCAAACACCAACTGTTGTTCTCCTCAAGCTCTTGTGAAATTGATTTCACAAAACAAACTCTCAATTTGCTTAAAAGCTTTTTAAACAAAACTTAAACCGAACATAAACTCTTGTTAATACTTGTTTAAAACACTCTCATTGTTAGTAGGGGAGCTGAAAGCAATGGGGTATTTATATTCACTCAAAACTTCAGCAAACACCCTACTAAAAAGACAACAAAGCCCCCAGAAAAACACAGCTGAAAAATAGCCGTTGGAGTCCAACGGATAGTTCGGCGGTCGACCGTGGGAATCTCGCGGTCGACCGCGAGCAGCACAGAAACAAAGAAAAGGCTCTGGACAACAGACGGTCGATCGTGCCGGTCGATCGCGAAACTCTCTGGACTGCATCCGGTCGACCGCGAGCCATCAAAAACTATCTGAGTCTCTGGACTCAAGGGCGGTCGACCGTGGCAGTCAACTGCTAACTGATATATGAAAAATCAGGATTGAAACAGTTTTTTTATTTTAAAACCCTGTTTAAAAATATCAAATAAATTCAAAAAAATGTAAAATTTTGGGAAATGGTTGTAGACATGATAATACACATGCTACAAAATTTGGTTTTCAAAAAGGACCTTTCAAATGAAAAATATCATAATTTTACAAGATAGTCCAAAACATGAAAATGTGAACATATGAGTTTTGACATTTTAGCTTAACCATATTTTGAAACAATACAAAATAATTTTATAGACTTGAAGAAAAATGTAAACTATTGTTATGAAGTCTATAAACAATGAATATAGTATTTTATCAAAATACACATATAATGCACTAAAACATGATTTCATTGAACTTAAATATAGTTGATATTGATGAAATCATATATATGCATGTAAGTATGAAACAAAAATATGTTTTCTAATTATATTTAATTGTTTTATAGTAAAACTTGAAAACTATAAAACCAAAACATATATGTATATATATAACTATATATATACAAAACGAAAACGTGTATGTGTGTATATGATTGAGCTTAAAGTACTAACACGCATAATATAAAACCTAAACTAAATATACACAAGCTTGATTGATCTTCGATGTAGCTCAACTTGGTACACCTGCGGATGAAGCTAGAACTTGGATCTTCAATTTGAATTGCATAGGCTTCACTCAACAATTCTGTCAACCTCCATTTAATATGATCGTGAATGCTCGATTCCATTCATCCTCTAACTCGTTATTTGCCTAGAATAAATGTGAAAACACAAACACTAAACAAATAACATTAGATATAAATTGTTTGCTAAGCATCATCAAAACAAGAATGCCAACAGATAGTTGTTGGATTATCGATTTTGGTGTTTCCTTCCATGTCACTCCCCATGAAAGTTTCTTCTCATCCTACCAAAGTGGTGACTTTGGTACGGTGCAAATGGGAAATCAAGATAGGAGCAAAATTGTCGGGATAGGAGACATCATCCTAACAACAAGCACTGGATGCAAGCTTATCATAAAAGATGTAAGGCACAACCCAGCCATGCGCCTCAATCTTATCTCTGCTGGAAAGCTAGATGATGCTAGTCTGGTGAATTATTTTGGCGAAGGAAAGTGGAAGCTCACCAAAGGAAGTTTAATCATGGCTTAATGAAAGAAGGAATGATCATTGTACGTGATGCAAGCTAAACTCTATAAAGTTGAGGTAAATACCACCACTGGTGATATGTAGATATGGCATAAACGACTCAGGCACATTAGCGAGAAAGGCCTTCACATGCTCGCTCGAAAGAAACTCCTCCCTGACGTAAAAGGTGAAGACTCATGTGTTGGTTGTTTGGCTAGAAAACAACATAGAATTGCTTTCCAAAAATCCTCCTCACCCACAAGGAGAAAGAACATTCTAGACCTCGTACACACTGATGTGTGCTCAATGTCTAAGAAATCCATTAGTAAGGCATAGCATTTTGCCACCTTCATCGATGACCATTCAAGAAAGGTGTGGTTATACCTGTTAAAATCAAAGGATCAAGTACTTGATACATTCAAGGAGTTCCATGCCCGAGTGGAACGTGAGATAGGATGGAAGATCAAGTGTGTGCGATCAGACAATGGAGGTGAGTATAGAGGTCCTTTCGAAGCCTATTGCAAGAAATATGGGATTGGGCTGGAGAAGACTCCACCCAAGACACTACAGTTGAATGGACTAGCTTAGAGAATGAACCAAACTATTGAAGAAAGAGTTCGATGTGCACTCTCTCATTCCAAGTTGCCCAAATCATTCTGGGGAAAAGCTGTGATGACCGTTGTTGACATAGTCAACCTCACACTATCAGTTCCTTTGGATGGAGACATCCCAAAGGAGGTTTGGTCAGGCAAAAAGGCTTCTTAAAACCATCTCAAGGTGTTCGAATGTAAGGAATTTGTTCACATCCCCAAAGATGAGCGAGCCAAGCTTGATGCAAAAACTAAGGAATGCATCTATCTTCATTCTCCTAAGGATGAGTTCGGGTACTGGCTTTAGGATCCAGTTGATACAAGTCGCCGAGCGAGCACCCTTGATCATGGAATTATCAAGAGTGGGTTGAGAAGAAGACTATAGAAAACACAAGAACAATTCAGTTTTGGCGAAGGAAAATACCTTCTCTAGATTATGAGAATAATAGATTACAAATCCCTCTCACAATCTCTCTAGAATCAAGAACAATCTCTCTAAACTCTAATCTCTTGGTTAGGATCTCACATCTCTGATTTCTCTGATTGTTTAGAATTCTAAAACAATCCTCTTTATAGATTTTACAATGTGAATGGTAAACTTGTAATTAAACAAACCAAAATCAAACAGAAAAACAGAGTCCCAAACGAACCATGAAGGCTCAGGAAACCGTCACGGTCGACGCAGAGACCATCACGGTCGACCGGATCCAATGACAGAAACCAAAACCCAATACAGGATTTTGGCTGGTCAACCGCACACGTCACTGCGGTCAATTGCCAAAAGTCCAGAGGCCTCCCAGGATTTGTGCACGTTCGCGGTCGACCGTAGTGTCACGTGCGGTCGACCGCTAGAAGCTTAAAATGTTTCTTGTAGTTTCTTTCGTGATCTTCGCCTTTGCTGCCTTCAACAACTTTGTCCACGTCTCTATTCTTAAGATATCATGAGAATCATCTATCCTCAAGCTTCCATGATGATCGCTAAGCTCCCAAAGCAAGGAAGAAGATACACCCGTATCATGGCTTCCCTCTTTAGGAACTTGAAGTCCCATTCAAGTTAGATCTGTAGCTGAGGGAACTCGCGAACCCCTCCTTCTTTTCTGAACCACTTGGCCTTGCTAGGCATCTGGTCTCGACGTCTGATCGGAAACAACTCTTTCGTCCCACGTCTCGTCGTAGTCACCTTCCGCTCCAAATTGCAACCCTCTTTCAGTGGCTCCTCATAAGAACTAATGCATAGCGTAACAAACTTCTTGCTTTCATTCACTAACCTCTTCGCTCGGTTCATCATCACTAAGTTTGTCTCCTTCGGAAGAGATGCCAAACGAAATATAAACTTTTCACCATCTTTGGTGAATGTGTACTTCTAAGCTCGCCTCTCGTAGATCGCGTACCTATCCCACAAGTAGGGATTGCCTAGTATAACCTAACAAACATCCAATGGAACTATGTTACACGTGACCTCGTCAATATACGACTCATAGAGCGCAAATCTAAAAGTGCATTGATCAACTACACTCAGTCTCATCTCCTTCTGACACCCTAATGGATAAGGATTTGGATGCTTGACTGTCTTCAAACTCAGCTTCTGAACCAAGATCTCGGATATTAAATTCTTCTGCTACCTGGATCAACTATGGCATCAACCAAACTCGTCTTCACCTGCAACTTAAGAACAAAGAGCTGTTCTCTAGGGTCGTCATCCTCTTTCGTGATTTGTTTCACCGTCATAAGATTAAGACAATTATTAGGTTCTGTCATCCCTAGGACTTCTTTCGAAACTTAAGCTATCATGCATGTCTTTTTCTCCTCCTTCTTATTTAACCCCCTTGGTTTGAGATAAGGTGTAGAACCCCGTATTTTTGTTAGAAGTATATGTGAATTATTAGTGATAAATAATTCTATTGTGGTAAATGGCTTGAGATCATAGATATACTTGATAACAAGTTATTAGAGATGTATGGATATATTTATATAGAGTTTTGTGCATCAGTTTTGGCAGATTAGCAAAACATGCACGAATCTGGAAAATGTCTGATTAGTCGACTCATGAGTCGACTTATGAGTCGCTCTATGAGTCGACTTACGGGCAGATTTTTAGAATCTTTTTAGTTGCGGGTTTGGATGGGTTTCTTTCGGGTTTTAACCGTATCATATATATATTCTTTTACCCGAAACCAACCCTAAACCCATCAGATCTCAGAGAACCCTAGCCACCTCTCTCCCCTCAAACCCTAGCTCGGATTTTGGGTGATTTTGGGGAAGTTCGGAGGATTCTTCCACAAACTGGGAATTTTCTGCTCAGTCGACCAATGAGTCGACTGATGGGAAAAATCTTAGTTTTTGTGTGCTTTGTCTGGTCGACTCATGACTCGACTGATGAGTCGACCAATGAGTTGACTGATGAGGAGTTCTCTTCTTTTGTTTTTCTTCAGTTTGGATCTGTTTGTATTATTTCAGTTTGACTTAAATCTATTTATGTTTATTGTTACTGCGTGCTTAAATATGAACGAGGAGTCGCCTCGAATGACGGATATTAGAAATTTATGTATAACCTATATCTTTACATGTGAGATGACATGCGGACACGAGTTTAGGTTTGCGCACTGAGACACGTGAGAAATTAGGGTATATGCATCTGTTCATATAACTCATCTAGTCCATGTGTTTGGCCAATAATGATGTGTAGTCCATGTGTTGGACACTTATCACTTTTAGTCCATGTGTTGGACCATTTACATATGCAGTCCATGTGTTGGACATCCACTACATCAGTTTAGACCTTGAGAGTTAACACCTATACTTGCATGGGCTGGACACGACATTTATACGAGTTGTGACACGACACCGTAAATAGTCTGAGATGAGTTTGCCTTCTTTTATTAATGTTTCTTGCATTAGATTTTGGGTTTGGTATTTAGGGATGTACAATTTGAGATATAAGGTATATACATGAGGGTTTCCTTGTTTGGATTATTTCGCTCGACGTACCTGTTAGACCCTAGAGGGGGGTGATTAGGGTCTTATGCTAATCTAATCCGATTAAATGCCAATTAAAGTTAATTAACAAGTATATTCTTGCAAGATGATATATAATTACTTATGAGCAAGAATATGCAATATACACAAAGTGATATATCCTAACAAAGAGATATAGGCAATGTATGTTCAAGGATATAAAACTAACACAAGATGATATATCCTAACAAAGAGATATACAATGAGATATGTGCAAGGATATGCAAACTAACACAAGGGTAAATAATATAACTACAAGTGTGATAGGGCAAAATGATCAACAAGCAATACACAATGGCGATGTAAGATATGAACATGAAAAACAATTGCGCCAATGCAATCACAAACAAAACGATATGTTTACGAGGTTCGGTCCCCACGACCTACGTCCCCGCTCCTCACCTCGAGGAGATCTCCACTATCACAACCGGGTTTTCTACGTTCACCCGAACAACGTTTACACCTCACACTCGGTTTTCTAGCTAACCG
>BQKN01000431.1:45804-81812 GCA_022839385.1 Asparagus kiusianus | reverse complement strand
AAAATTGATATTTTGATATTTTGACTCAAACAACATTTTGAAACCTTATGAAATGATTGTATAGACTTGATAAAAGATATAACATGTTGTTATGAAGTCTATAACCTAGAAATACAATATTTTCATAAGATTGCATATTCTATGCAATATATTCAAAACACTAAATATGATTTCATTAAATATAACTTGTTAAAGACGAAATCATATATAGGCACGTAAACATGAAACAACATAGTATTTTCCAATTCTATTCATTTGTTTCATATATAAACTCGAAACCTATTAAACAAAAACATATATGTATATATAAAACTATATATACATGGAAACCAAAACTTATGTATATATATATATATATATAACTATATATATATATATACGAGGAAACCAATAAATGTGTGTGTATAGATATTGAGCTTAACGTACTTAACACACATAATATAATACCTAAACTACATTACCCAAGCAATCTTGATCTTCAATAAGCTTGACTTGGTACACGTGCGGATGAAGCTTGAACTTGATCTTTAACTTGAATTGTATGTTGCTTCACTCCACATTTCCGCCAACCTCCTCTTGATATGATCGTGTAGGCTTAATCCATCCAACCTCCAACAACGTTGTTTGCCTAGAATAAATACGAAAACACAAACACTAGACAAACAACATTAGAAGTAAATTGTTTGTTAAACATCATCAAAACAAGAAGGCCAACAGTACCTACGCTCGTGTTGTAACTTCCTAAATACTAAAATCCTCCTATATATAGGTACTTACAATCTGAGCTACATGGTATATACATGAGGGTTTCCTTGTTTGGATTATTTCGCTCGACGTACTTATGCTCACATTGTAATTACCTAAATAGGATTTGTGATTTTATATATATGCTACAATTGTATTTTCTGTATACAACGAGCCCTTTTCCCTTGGGGTTGGTTGTGATGTTGTTCGCTAGTGCTTTGACGCTCGTTATCCCTCCCCCTTTCAGGTAACGAGCCATGAGCCCGGAGAGTCACAGGTTGATGGCGAGGCACTCTAGCTTCAGCTATTCTATCATAGTTATATTTTACTTTTGAGCTCCACAGTAGGCTTTTGTTTAGACATTTTGAGAGTTTATTCTAGAAATTGTAAAGACTATGTGCCTTATTTCCATTTATTCAGACATTTGTATTTGAGACTTGTTGAGAAGTTCCAGTTATACATTTCAGACGTTGACTTATACTTCAGTATGTTAGATGATGAAATATTAATTTGATCTTCATTATTTCATCAGTTGACTCTTGTATTATCTTTTACTTGCTTTTGTACCTACACCTGTTATTTGACTCTACTAGAGAGATAGTAATTGTGATGGTGAAACATGTTATTGTACGGTGTGGTGCATGATAGGTTTGACATTCTTGGTTTCACCTTGGACTGCAGCCTTGTGTGAACCCAGGGGCATCACAGTTGGTATCAGATCTCTAGTTCCAGTATCCTTGGGATCATCCTGTGTCGAGTCGTGGAGCTAGGATAGAGTTTCTTAGGATTCATGCATAGAGTCCTTAAGGATTTCCTAGTATGAGTGAGGACGATATATGTGTATATCTCAAAATTTGAAGATTTTTTTATGATAACTATTTTGTGTAAACTTAAAGTATTTGTATGAATACTAAATTGTTGTGAAAATTATATTGTGATATGTTATGTATGTGTACATGTCTATTTTGACTCATAAATTTTTGTTTTCTTATGATCGGAGAGATGGCAGGGCGTGGTAGACCTCGTACTCGGAGAGATGGACAGGCATAGTCGCAGCAGGCTCCACCTGAGCTATAGCAAGCTCAACCCAAGCCACAACAGGCACCACCTAAGCCGCAGCAGGCTCCCCTGTACCTCATTGATCTCATGGCTCCCATCATAGCTAGGATGGTAGTAATTGAGGAGCTTGTGGCGAGTCATATCACGCCACCGACACCACCACCACCACCAGCAGATCAGCCATAGGGGATAAGGGGAAGAACAAGAGACCTTTCTCTAGATCCCAACAGCAGCAGCAGCAGCAGTAGTAAGGTCCTCATAAGAAGGGACCTTAGCATAATCAGAGAGCGCATCAGCAGCGCAAGTTCCAGGGAGTTTGCTATAACTGCCGCAAAGTCGGGCATAAGGCATTGGAGTGTCGCAGCGTACCAACAGGAGCTCAGCAGGGCAAGGGCCCAAACCAGCAGCAGCAGCGATAGCAGGGTAGAGTATAGGGTCAGCAGGCGAGACTTGAGGCACCGCCAACAGCACAGAGGACTGAGGGACAGATTCGTGCAGTTCAGGAGGTTCCTCAGGGGCAGATAGTACCATATTCTCCAGTACTAGCAGCAGAGCAGTCTCCAGCCACAGGCAAAGTGTATGTGGTAGTATCGCGTGATCATGGAGCTAGCGGAGCAGTGGTGGAGGGTACGTTTCTTGTGAATTCTTTCCCGCCCGTATTCTCTTCGATTCGGGGGCTTCGCATTCCTTCATTTCGTATGATTTTATGTCTAGACTCCAGCTCATAGCACAGCCATTAGACACCCCTTTATCAGTTTCCACCCCTTTAGGTGAGATATCGTTTTTGGAGAGCGTTTGTAGGAGGTGTATTATCAGTCTAGATGAGTCAGAGTTCGTGGTTGATTTGATAGTATTACATATGTCCGAGTTCGATGTCATCCTTGGTATGGATAGGTTGTCTTCCTACCATGTTAGTATTGACTGCTTTGCGAAGACAGTCAATTTGCGGCCGTCCGATGGGTCCAAGATGATTGTGGCAACCTCTCAGGGCAACCGTTTTACGAAGTCATTTCTGGCGTACATCGAGGAGGTGATGCGACGGGATCAGAGTGTTGATTTATTAGAGACTAGAGTTGTCTCGGAGTATCAGGATGTCTTTCAGGACATACCTGGATTACCTCCTGTGAGAGAGGTTGAGTTCTATATTGAGTTGCAGCCAGGCACAGCCCCGATATCCCGCGCACCCTATTGCATGGCACCAGCTGAGATGATGGAGCTTCAGACCTAGTTGGACGAGTTATTAGCTCAGGGTTTTATTCGTCGTAGTCATTATCCGTAGGGCGCACCGGTCCTCTTCATGAAGAAGAGGGACGGTAGTATGAGATTGTGCATTGATTATAGGGAGTTGAATAAGGTCACTATCCGGAATAGGTACCCATTATCTAGGATTGATGACTTGTTCGACCAGCTGCAGGGAGCGCAGTTCTTCTCGAAGATTGATATTCATTCTGGTTATCATCAGTTGCGGGTTCGGGAGATGGATATTCCCAAGACCACCTTTCTTACTCGAAATGGATCTTTCGAGTTCATGATCATACCATTCGGACTGACCAATGCACTCGCCGTATTCATGGATATGATGAACCGGGTTTTCCATCCCTTCTTAGATCAGTTCGTGATTGTTTTTATCAACGACATCCTCATTTATTTGAGATCGGAGGCAGACTACGAGGAGCACCTACGATTAGCTTTGAGGACTCTACAGGAGCATTAGTTGTATGCCAAGTTCAGCAAGTGTGAATTTTGGCTTTCAGAAGTCAGATTTCTTGACCACGTCATCAGTAGAGAGGGCGTAGTAGTGGACCCGGCTAAGGTGACAGTAGTTCTTGACTGGGAGCCGCCGAAGACGGTGACAGAGATTTGTAGCTTCTTAGGATTAGCAGGTTATTACAGGAAGTTCATTCAGGACTTCTCGAAAATTTTGATGCCACTTACACGCCTTACGAAGAAGGGTGTACATCTCATTTGGAGTGTGGAGTACCAGAAGGCCTTTGATATCTTAAAGACTAAGTTGACTTCAGCACCAGTTTTGACCATTCCAAGTAGCGACAGGACATTCGTCGTCTACACAGATGCATCATTGGCAGGATTAGGAGGCGTCTTGATGCAGACTCAAAGGGTAGTAGCATATATCTCACGGCAGTTGAGGGTGCATGAGCAGAACTATCCCACTCATGACTTGGAGTTAGCAACAGTGGTATTTGTACTAAAGTCGTGGAGGCACTATTTGTATGGAGTGCAGTTTGAGTTGTTCACAGACCACTAGAGTCTGAAGTATCTTTTCTCTCAGAAGGAACTCAACCAGAGACAGAGGAGATGGATTGAGTTTGTCAAGGACTACGAGTTCGCGATTCAGTATCATCCCGGGAAGGCGAACGTCATAGCAGATGCCTTGAGTAGGAAGCGTCGACATCGGGTTGCGGCTTTGAGGTGTTCATTGTATAGAGATCTTCTTACTCTTAGCCAGTTTGATTTTAGACCCGAGATTGGTAGAGCCAGTGCATTTTGGTAGCAATGTCAGTTCAACCATCTTGGAGTACCAGAGTAGCTAGAGCTTAACTGGAAGACTCTTGGATTCAAATCCGAAATGAGGAGATTTCCAAAGAGCCTAAGGCTGATTGGACCATTAGAATAGATGGAGGTCTACGGATGAAGGGTAGGCTAGTTATGCCATCATGTGCCGAGCTAAAGAGAGAGTTATTTGATGAGGCACATCATACTAGGTATACAGTACATCCAGGGACCACTAAGATGTATAAGGACTTGAAGAGACACTTCTGGTAGAGTGGTATGTGTCGAGAGATTTTAGAGTATGTGGCTAAGTGTTTTACCTGTCAGCAGGTGAAGGCAGAGCATCAGAGACCGCCAGGAACACTTCAGCATTTACCCATTCCAGAGTGGAAGTGGGCAGACATTTCTATGGATTTCATTGTAGGGTTGCCGAAGTCGAAGAAGGGGAACGACTCAGTTTGGGTGATTGTGGATAGGTTGACGAAGTCAGCCCATTTTATTCCAGTAAGGACTACTTATACCGCCGAGGCATATGCGAGGATATTTATTCGGGAGATAGTTCTACTTCATGGAGTTCCAGACACGATCATGTCGGATCGAGGTTCAGTGTTCACTTCGCATTTTTGGAAGAGTTTCCAGGATTCGTTCGGCAGTAGATTATCTTATAATAGTGTTTTGCACCCACAGACGGATGGTCAGACGGAGAGGGTGAACCAGATGTTAGAGGACATGTTGCGGGCTTGTGTCATTGATTTTTAGGGTAGCTGGGAGGAGCATATTCCACTAATAGAGTTTGCTTATAACAATAGTTATCAAGTGACAATCGGTATGGCCCCTTATGAGGCATTGTACGGGAGACCTTGTAGATCTCCGATATGTTGGGCAGAGCCGGAGGATAGCTTAATGCTTGGACCAGAGCTAGTGAGACAGACTACTGAGAAGGTAGTCTTGATCAGAGAGAGGATTCTATCCACCCAGAGTCGGCAGAAGAGCTATACAGATAAGAGACGAAGACCCTTAGAGTTTCAGGTTGGAGATGCAGTTATGCTGAAGGTATCGCCTATGAAAGATGTTCAGTGATTCGGGAGGCGGGGAAAGCTTGCACCGAGGTATATTGGACCCTTTCGGATTTTGGAGCGCATTGGAGTTGTGTCATATAGACTAGATCTTCCAGTATCGATGTCTAGTATACACAATATATTTCATATTTCTATGCTCAAGAAACACTTGCATGATGAGGAACATCAGTGAGTATTGGATACACCAGAGATTGAGCTTCAGGAGGATTTGACTACTATTGAGATTCCAGTTGGTATTCTTGTCAGGGAGGACAAGAGGATTAGAAACAAAGTGATTCCTTTAGTGAAAGTTCGGTGGAACCGAAGAGGCGTTGAGGAGATTTCTTGGGAGCGCGAAGAGGACATGCGTCACGACTATCCACACATGTTTGAGCAGGTAAATTAAAGTTTTTTGTATATATATAGCTTATAGATTCAATTGTGGTGAAGTTTATACTTAACACTAAAATGAGGGTATTACCACTTATCTCCTAAGTACTTGGAACCTATAGTATATATATGAGGGGTTCCTTGTTTAGATTTTTTGCTTGATGTACTTGTTCCATTTAGGTAGGGGTTAAGTGGGGTATTTACATTTTAGATAGTTAAGAGTAGGCATCGAAGATGATTTTTCTGAGAGCGCAAAGATAAGATGTAGCGCTACTTCCTGCATTTATTGAGGAAGTAAATTGATTTATGTGCATGAGTATTTGTGTGATTATATTTAGATTTAACGCTAGGATGAGGATACTTCTGCTCAAATTTTTTTTACCTTTTGAAAAACATGGTATATATATGAGGGGTTCCTTGTTTGGATTTTTTGCCCGACGTACTAGTTCCATATGATTAAGAGTTGAGTGGGAATATAGTCATTCTAGATTGTTAAATATGAATATCATTTTGTGCTCATCTTGAGTGATACTATTTGTTTGAAATATGCTTTTTGAATTTCGAGGACGAAATTCTTTTAAGGGGGAAGAATGTAGAACCCCGTATTTTTGTTAGAAGTATATGTGAATTATTAGTGATAAATAATTCTATTGTGGTAAATGACTTGAGATCATAGATATACTTGATAACAAGTTATTAGAGATGTATGGATATATTTATATAGAGTTTTGTGCATCAGTTTTAGTAGATTAGCAAAACATGCATGAATCTGGAAAATGTCTGATTAGTCGACTCATGAGTCGACTTATGAGTCGACCTATGAGTCGACTTACGGGCAGATTTTCAGATTCTTTTTAGTTGCGGGTTTGGGTGAGTTTCTTTCGGGTTTTAACCGTATCATATATATATTCTTTTCCCCGAAACCAACCCCAAACCCATCAGATCTCAGAGAACCCTAGCCACCTCTCTCCCCTCAAACCCTAGCTCGGATTTAGGGCGATTTTGGGGAAGTTCGGAGGATTCTTCAGCAGTTGTGGGCTTTGTAGCGAATGGGGATTCGTTCTCTTGTTTCTGGAGATCCAGCAGCACATCAGAGGCAAGTAACATCTCGCCAAATCCTACACCCACTGTTTGTATGCTTTTATTTGGTTTTATTTCGGTTTTATTGAGCCTAAATCACTATTTGTGTATAAAAATAGATCTTTATAGTATATGATGTGAAAATCGAATGTTTTCAGTTTATAAAAATTCACAAATGAATTTGTAAATTTAAACCCAAATCTGGAATTTGTTTAAACATGGGTTTTATTGTGATTTAATGATTTCAATACGCTTTTAAACATGAATAAATATGTTTAGGGTTTTAATATAAAATATTACATGTAAATCTTTCGTTTCTATTGATATACATGTGTTAGAATTGGATATTATTTGCTGGACATGAACAAGAGAACCTTAGTTTATCAATGTTTGCAGAAAATCGTCGAAAACAGAAAACTAGGAATTTTCTGCTTAGTCGACCAATGAGTCGACTCATGAGTCGACTTATGAGTCTACTGATGAGTCGACCAATGAGTCGACTGATGGGAAAAATCTCAGTTTTTGTGTGCTTTGTCTGGTCGACTCATGAGTCGACAGATGAGTCGACCAATGAGTCGACTGTTGAGGAGTTCTCCTCTTTTGTATTTCTTCAGTTTGGATCTGTTTGTGTTATTTTAGTTTAACTAAAATCTATTTATGTTTATTGTTGCTGCATGCTTAAATATGAACGAGGAGTCACCTCGAATGACGGGTATTAGAAATTTATGTATAACCTGTATCTTTACATGTGAGATGACACGCGGACACGAGTTTAGGTTTGCGCACTGAGACACGTGAGAAATTAGGGTATATGCATCTATTCATATAACTCATCTAGTCCATGTGTTAGGCAATAATGATGTGTAGTCCATGTGTTTGACACTTATCACTTTCAGTCCATGTGTTGGACCGTTTACATAAGCAGTCCATGTGTTAGACATCCACTACATCAGTTTAGACCTTGAGAGTTAACACCTATACTTACATGGGCTGGACACGACATTTATACGAGTTGTGACACGACACCGTAAATAGTCTGAGATAAGTTTGCCTTCTTTTATTAATGTTTCTTACATTAGATTTTGGGTTTGGTATTTAGGGATGTACAATTTGAGATTCAAGGTATATACATGAGGGTTTCCTTGTTTGGATTATTTCGCTCAACGTACCTACGCTCGTGTTGTAACTTCCTAAATACTAAAATCCTCCTATATATAGGTACTTACAATCTGAGCTACATGGTATATACATGAGGGTTTCCTTGTTTGGATTATTTCGCTCGACGTACTTATGCTCACATTGTAATTACCTAAATAGGATTTGTGATTTTATATATATGCTACAACTATATTTTTTGTATACAACGAGCTATTTTCCCTTGGGGTTGGTTGTGATGTTGCTCGCTAGCGCTTTAACGCTCATTATCCCTCCCCCTCTCAGGTAACGAGCCATGAGCCCGGAGAGTCGCAGGTTGATGACGAGGCACTCTAGCTTCAGCTATTCTATCATAGTTATATTTTACTTTTGAGCTCCACAGTAGGCTTTTGTTTAGACATTTTGAGAGTTTATTCTAGAAGTTGTAAAGGTTGTGTGCCTTATTTCCATTTATTCAGATATTTGTATTTAAGACTTTTTGAGAAGTTCCAGTTATTCATTTCGGACATTGACTTATACTTCAGTATGTTAGATGATGAAATAATTTGATCTCTATTATTTTATCAGTTGACTCTTGTATTATCTTTTACTTGCTTTTGTACCTACACCTGTTATTTGACTTTACTAGAGAGATAGTAATTATGATAGTAAAACATGTTATTGTACGGTGTGGTACATGGCAGGTTTGACATTCTTGGTTTTACCTTGGACTGTAGCCTTATGTGAACCCAGGGGCGTCACATAAGGATACTTCTCCCAGCACCGATCAGCTATGTGTCATGTCTTCTCTCAATGACTACAAATCAGCTCTGCTTTTCCTAGATCACCCTTCTTCTTCTCCTCCTTAGATTGAGAACCACTAGACTCGACCCCAGTTTGTTTAGCCTCTCCTTTGTATTTGTTGCCCCTCTTCTGCTTGCCTTCGATAGCAATAGCCTTCACACTCACCTCTGCAATAGATTCCACCGTGAATAGATTCATCTCCTTCCGGATGTACTCGTTCAAACTAGCCATATACTTTATAAATACAGAATATTCCTCTATCATAATATTGAGGACCATCGCCTGCTGCTGGAACTCTATGGTATATTCTTAAACGGTTTGATTGACTCTTTGGTGCAAGTCATACCACTTGTACCAACGCTCCTCAAGGAATCCCACCGGATAAAATTGCTTCTGTAATAGTTCCTTTAACTTATTCTATGATACTGCCTTCCTTTCCTACTTGCAATAGGATTTCCACTATGTCAATGCATGCCCCGAAAACTTCAAAGTCATGAACACGAGCTTCTCCTTAGATGAATATCCGTAGAGGGTAAAATACGTCTCTATCCGCTTGATCTAATTATCAAGCCTCTTAACATTGACATTTCCATCATAAACAGGAATCTTCACCTTAAAGTCTATTTTTAAATTCTAGTAAGAACCCTTACCCCCTTGATGTGGAACAGTGTTGACAATCTCGGTTTCCTCATCAGAATCAGATTCCTCGCCCACCCCATTAGACTCTACAAGTTTCTTCTTGCATTTCAAAGAAGATTCCTCCTTTTTATCCTTTCCTTGGAAAAGATTGATGAGCTGTGTGAGAGTCGAACTCATTGTCTCCATCTGTTTCTCCAATGCATCAAGTCTCGCTAAATTATCCCCTTCAGTCATCTTCTTCTTCCTTAATCTCTAAACTCCTTCAAAAGAATTAAGGATCTCACCTAGCTTCTTGTATTACGATCGAGTAAGGACCATACATAGGATCCCTTCTTCACAGGATCTAATCGCTCTGATACCAACTTGATACGAGTCGCCGAGCAAGCATCCTTGATCACGGAATTATCAAGAGTGGGTTGAGAAGAAGACGATAGAAAACACAAGAACAATTAGTTTTGGCGAAGGAAAATACCTTCTCTAGATTATGAGAATAATAGGTTACAAATCCCTCGCTCACAATCTCTCTAGAATCAAGAACAGTCCCCCAATTCTCTCTAAACCCTAGTCTCTTGGTTAGGATCTCACCTCTATGATTTCTCTGATTGTTTAGAACCCTAAAACAATCCTCTTTATAGAGTTTATAATGTGGATAGCAAACTTGTAATTAAACAACCAAAATCAAATAGGAAAATAGAGTCCCAAACGAACCAGGAAGGCTCAGGAAACCGTCACGATCAACCGCAGAGACCATCACGGTTGATCGGATCCAACGACAGAAATCAAAATCCATTACAGGGTTTTGGCCGTTTGACCGCACACGTCGCTACGGTTGATCACCAAAAGTCCAGAGGCCTCCCAGGATTTGTGCACGTTTGCGGTCGACCGCGGTGTCACGTGCGGTCGACCACTGGTAGCTCAAAATATTTCATGTAGTTTCTTCCGTATCTTTGCCTTTGCAGCCTTCAATGACTTTGTTCACATCTCTATTCTCAAAGATATCATAAGAATCATCTATCCTCAAGCTCCCATGAGGATCGCTAAGCTCCTGAAGCAAGCAAGAAGATACACTTGTATCACCAATCAACAAGAAGGTTGTCCGAAGCCGAGACGTTGTATTCTTCGAAGACCAAACAATTGAAGATATCTAGAAATCGGAGAGGCCAAGATTGAGAAGCAGCAAGAGCATAGACCTTACACCAGTCCGACGTGAGGATAATACCACACCTGAAAACAATAATGTTGACGATCAAGAACCTATCCCAGAGCAAAACAACCAGGAGACTAATGATGAGCCAGTTCATGAAGAACCTCAGTCTAGCTCTCCACTAACGCCCCAGTTGAGACGATCTTCAAGAGATCGAAGGCTATCTTCTCGATATAGAACAGAGGAGTTTGTGATGCTCACCGATGAAGGGGAGCCTCAAAGTTATAAGGAGGCCATAACTGACAGTCATAAAGTGGAGTGGATAAGAGCCATGCAAGAGGAGATGCAATCCTTGCACGAGAATAACACTTATGAACTAGTGGAGCTACCAAAATAGAGACGAACCTTGAGGAATAAGTGGGTGTATCGAATCAAGACCAAGAAAGTAGTTCAAAGCCCAGCTACAAAGCTCAGTTGGTCGTAAAAGGATTCGGTCAAGAGAAAGGTATTGACCTTGAAGAAATATTCTCTCCAGTGGTAAAGATGTCATCCATCTGAGTTGTTCTTGGCCTAGTAGCAGTATAATACTTGGAGATCGAGCATCTCGATGTTGTTTTCAGCGAAAGTTGTTTCCATTGTTGATTCCATTAAACTTCAATCGTTTACAGAAAATTACAATGAAAATAAACAAAAATACAACTCTCGAGAAAATAACACAGAAATTGTTTATCAACTCCTGCTTTGGTGGGACTTTGCATGTGCCGGGAGCGCGTTAGCTCGTGGACCGCCGAATCACAGATCGTGAAGAGGGGGCTTAATGATTCTACCTTCGTTTATCAAAGTGAGAATTTGAAACAATGATCTTATCAAAGTAAGATGGTCCTTCTTCTTAAGATCAAGTCAAAGCTCGAACTCAAGGAATTGCTGAAATCTCTGCTCTCTCTGCTCTGGAATGCTCTAACAAGTGCTTGATCCTCGTCAGAAGTGACCCTAGGGGGGTATTTATAGCCTCTGGGGTACATAACTGAAAAAACTCAACAAACGAAGAAATTAGCTGGCGAGACAGTGTTTACTGTCTCGCTGGCCGAGACAGTGTTTGCTGTCTCGCCCAGCGAGACAGTAAATTTGCTGTCTCGCCCAGCGAGACAGTAAAATACTGTCTCGGAAAACGAATATTCTTGGAAGTTTCTCGCTGTAACTGCCTTCCCACGTTTCAAACTCCGTTATTTTGGTAGTTATTCACGTGATTTTGGCCTACGACGTTTCCCACGTCTTTTAGCAGTTAATGGACACGTGTATGGCGGTTTTCAAGGTGGTTTTGACCACTTCAATACTGTCTCGTTGGCGAGACAGCAAATACTGTCTCGCTGGCGAGACAGCAAAGTCTGTCTCGCTGGCGAGACAGCAAAGTCTGTCTCGCTGGCGAGACAACAAAGTCTGTCTCGCTGGCGAGACAGTAAACACTGTCTCGCTGGAGAGACAGTTCATATCTGTCTTGATTTTTTTCCTAAGACAGTATGATGTGATTTTTTGATGATCTTCTTTATGTTTGGATATCTATTAGCATTTTTTGACGCCTACAGATACCCCCTCCAAAGTATTCCAGACGTATTCTTTTATAGAAGAGTCTGGGATACTTTGGATAAGATAGATTTTACTTACGATCCCTTCAATGCTTGGTTGAGTAGATCGTGTAGAAGGACTTGTAAATGGCTTCAATTCTTGATCTCTTCTTCTTTTTGTCTATTCAGTTCTTTGTAGAATAGCTAATGTTTTCCCGGCGTCACGTTTATCGCTTGACCATTGTCGAGATCTTGAATCGAAGCTGGTACTTGTTCTTGTAGGTTCAGTTTTTATCACTGAATTGATACATCCATTGAGAACTCATCAGGTTATCCTTAAGAATATTCAGATTAATATTCTCTAGAAACTTCCTGTTGAGGGTAGGGAAAAAATAGTTTAGACTCGTGTACCCATTGGAGTGTTCATGCGTACTGCACTTGGTTCTTTGATTAAGAGAAAGTCCGCTGTCTCACGCTACGAAATAGTATTTACTATCTCACGGTGTGAGACAGTGTTTGCTGTCTCGCGTAGTGAGACAGACTTTGCTGTCTCGCGTAGCGAGACAGACTTTGCTGTCTCGCGCTGCGGGACAGACTTTGCTGTCTCGCGCTACGGGGCATAGGGTATAAAACCGGACTTAGGGTTTTTAGGGTTTTTTCACGTCGACTTTTCCAGGGATTTCTTGGGCGATTTCCTGTTGGTTTTCTTCTACTTCTCCTCTTTGTTGCCGACTTGGGTTGTGCCTTTGTTTGGGGGGATTCCACTCGGATCTTACAGGTTCGTTCACCCTCTTTTCTTTAAAACCTTGATTTTCTTCAACTTTGATCTTGCATGCACTGTTTCGGATATATTTCATGATATTTTGTTCAATTTCACATTTAAAACCCTAACTCTCCCTTTGGGTTTCAATGTAGCTTGTGTTTTCGTCATGTCGCCGCGTAGAGCTCGAGTTCCCCGAGGCCATCCGACTGTTCAGAGCCTTGAGGGAGCTGCTCCCGTTGCCGCTTCACATGGGGGTATACTTCTCATCCTTTCATCAATTTACATACAGTATTTCGTCAATTTCATACGCACATTATTGTATTTGTATGCAGATCCTTGTTTGTATCCTTTGAGATACCCTCGAGAAGAGCCGGTATCCTCCTTCGAGGGGATCGACGCTTAAAAGTGTTTGTTTTGCTTGGACAAAACGCACTTCAGAACACACAGGGGCGATTTTATATCATCCCACATGTGTTGAAAGGTTTTGATATGCCGTTATAATGCCCGTGCATAGTAACGCATATTTCCTTTATACATGTGGTAGATGGAAAATCAGCACACCTGTTATGAGATAGCGACTATATCTTATAGAGTAAGATATACCGCTTTCTCTTAAATTTTAGGACCATCCTTACACAATTTATGTGTATTTCTTTTATCAGTCCATTTTCCTTCCACGATCTTCACCGTTGATGAAGTTACGGGTTAGAGCAGCGCCACTCATTCTTATTATGAGGGATTACCGTTAATAGAGTCCGCTCCCTAGTTTAAGTCAGATTACAGTGAAGGGGCCCGAGAGTTGATTCAGCGGGGTAGTTGACGTATTCTGCGACGAATAATCACAGACACCACTTTGATTTCAGAACGAGATGACAATCAATGCATAAGGAAGCCAGACTTTTTATTCGGTGACTCCATATAGGATCCGAAGATCGCATTCTGCAGGCCTGCACAATGGTTGCATGAGAGCAGCTCGTTACTTCTGTATTTGCCCTGGATCCCTAGGGAACATTCTCTTTTACAGTTCAGAAACCTATCCGTTGGACGCGAAATGTTTTGGAGGTTAACCGAAAACCATGAACGCATCCACTGTGGTTTCATTGGGAAGGAGGCCACCCCAGGTTCCAGTGAGAGAGCTTCTATAAGAGGATTACATCCAGGTATCCTAGGCCAGGATAATATCCCTCAAAATGAGACAGCTGCACAAGCCAATACTGTGAAGAACAGGTTAGCAGCAGCGGGGAAGAAATTACCCCACGAGAACTTCAGATGTTATGGATGGGTCCATTATTTTGGAGACAAATGGTGGACCAGAATGACTCGATATGTATTAAACCGCTGGGGGCGAGAGTTGGCAGCATTAGGGTTGGAAATCCCGATTCGTGCCACTATGTATGGTCTGCAGATTAGTGTAGGTCATTTTCTTTGTTTGTTTGAGACCTATAACCCTGACACTAATACATTCTTCACCAAGAATGGGGAGCTCGGGTTGCCATTGCACGAGATGATGAAAGTGTCTGGTCTGCCCATAGGCGATGTTCCATATCAAGAGTTTTTCCCAACCACTAATCAGCTGAACAAGATGAAAGATCGGTCGACTGTAACCCATGACACTTTATGGGAATTGACCTGCCATTACCACATAGCCATGGCCGAGATGGAGACCAAATCTAGAAAGAAATCTCCCCAAATTAGCTTAAAACAGTTCGTCGATTATCTGTTCAAAAACTTGGACAACCGTTCGGAAGATGTACGTGGATTATCTCCTTTGAACCCGGGTGAAATCAATCGGCTGTTAGAGAAAACAAATGCACAGACTTACACCTCTCACTCAGAAGACGGATTTTCGCATGGTACTAAATTCCGTTCTTATCTGTGGCAAGCTGGTGTTTCAATTACTCCTATCACCCTGCTGGCTGGCTTCTTGGCCTTATGGTTGAAGAGGTGCGTAGTTCCCCATCAATCTTCTGATGCGATGCCTATGGAGGTGTTATACCCAGCAGTCCAACTAGTTACAGGTCGCAAATTATCCCTACTTCCTGCCATGATGGCTGCTACCCACAGTGGATTACGGCAACTAGTTTCCGTATTCCTTCAAGAGAAGAAGAAACCCTCTACCGGTATATCCGTTCCAAAATTGGAATTACCTTATACATACCTGATGACCTGGTTGGTACTTCATCGGCCAGATTTGATGGAAGCTCTTGAGACGGTGGATCCCAGTCTTCCTCTATTGCAGACCCTTGAGGGTTGTAAATGGGTCAAGCATCGATGGGCAGACATCACTAGACAGTTCAAAATTCATAAGTGTTAGGAGTTCTTCCCCTGCTTTCCTCGATTCTCCGGCACATACAACACAACTTTATTGGATGCTGAAGATCCAAGGCAGAATCGTACCGTCTTAGACGTAGGGTGCTTCAGGTGGTTGGTAAACATTCGACCCGGATATCTATTGTTCAGGGTAAAAGACGTTTGTCTCATTGAACCCTATCTTCCGTGTCGATTTGCTCGCCAATTCGGTTATGATCAAATTTATGTCGGCAACCCGAATTGTCACCTTAGCTTTCGCGGAGGACTTATCGACGGAGCGAGAGCTTGGTTCTGGAGTATCGCCGGCTGCACAAGTGCTGAGTTCGATCTCCCTCTGGAAACACCGCCTCTACGGATGACTTTTTTATTTTGCAAGTGGTTGATCGCTGCCAACATCGTCACCCGGTATAGGAGAAGGTCGGAATCAGAAGAAGAGACAATCTCGCGGCGTACAAGAGGAGCGACTCGTGAAGCTATAACTTCGCCCCAAAAGAAAGAGGCCGCTGAATCATCGAGGAAAGGCAAAGAACCGGCTCGTTCAGCTGGTAGTGAAGAAGAATTTGACTCTGAGGAAACGGAGACTTCTGAGGAGGTGGGTGAGATCGATTCAAGTTCTGATGAAATAGCTGGTCTCCCTGATTCATTCTTTGAGAGGGGACTTGTGCGTCCGTCTACCACGCCTACTCAACCACCAGATGCTCCGAGAAGAAAGAGAGAAAGAGTCGTTATGACTCACCCTAATCGGATAACGGTGGAAGTCCTTAGTGGCGATGAAGAGGATGAGGAAGATACAGTACCTCTTACTCTTCGGCGAAGATCTCGACCTCCCGCTCAAGCTCAAACTCAGATTCCTCCCATAACTAAATTACGCACTAAGCATCGTCATGAAGGATCTGGAGCCCAGGATGAGGCACGTCCGCTGAAAAGACAAAAGAAAGCCGCCTCTAAGCCTCGTGTTCATCTTCCTGCTGTAGAGGAGACGTCTGATCATAGTGCTTCCTCCGCAGAACAAGGTAAAAATTCATTTTTATTCTCACTTATTTGTTCTTATCGGGCTTATCTTATACTCAATCTTTGCAGGGAGTCAAGAAGAGGGAGAATTTCGGGCGGAAGCTGCTTCTCCTGGCGGTCTGGAAACTGAGGAGCCCAGTTTCGTTCAACAGATGCAGGATGCTCTGAGAGATGAAATAGCTGGTGTTCCACCGACTTCAGACATCAACCTACCAGCTCAAGACTCAGGTATTGATCTCTCCCCACTCGGAAGAGAATTCCAAGAAATGAATGAGTCGGGACATGTGCCTCCTCTAACGACTTGTGCGCTTTGTATTCTTTTAGTTAAACTAAAAGAAGTGGGTGCCAGTGGTGAGGCTCCTGAATCCGTCCTAATCAACGAAGGTAAAGTTAACATTCGTCTCGAACAATTTCATTTAGATTCATATATTATTTATGACTCAACGCATCTTGTAGATGTCATAATGAGCGCACCACCTGAAGGAGAGACTGCCCATACCCCTAAAGTCAATAATTTCACTGATTTCGACTTTAATATGGACATCTCAGAGGACGACCATCAGCAAATCTCCAATTTGTTGTTGGGGAGAGCCACTGGTATAGCCACAGAATCAACGGTTGGCGCTGGTTCAACAGAAGCAGGTCCTTATGAGAGTAAGGCTTCTGTTCTGCAAACTCCTCATCATATATTTTCTTACTTGATTAATCGTGTAAATGTTCGAATTATAAGACCAGTTGCCGGAACTGATACAGCTATAATCGCTGGAGCTTATGATCAACCTGGGGGTTGTGATCTCTTATCATGGGCAGGAACCGAAGTTGATCTTCAATCATCTATTCCTGAATCCCAACCTACTACCCCTGTAGATCCCATGATGATAGAAATCACTGTAACCCCCCAAATTAGTCCAGTTGCCACAAAAGCGAGACCAACTGAAGAAGTTGGTACATCGGCTGATGTCGTGCCTGGAATTGGTGAGTTTTAACCCTCATTCGTTTTAAGTTTCTGATCAACACTCCATTATGCTCATTGCGATCTTTTTGTAGAATCTTCCCTTGAGAAACACCTCGACTTAGACCCGAAGTCTTCTGAGGTTAAAATTACAGAATCTTCTGACGTAGCTGGCGCATCAAAAGCTGCTACTCCCGAACCAGCTTTGACTATTCCGGAGATCAGACTACCCCCATTAGACAAGCCGGGTCCTGCTGAAGGTTCTTCTATTAACTTTAGTATGCTTCAAATCGCTGTTATGTATGCACATATATATCTTGTACTGACTTATTTGTCCTCATCGCAGCTTCTTCTACCTCATTATCAGACCGCATTCAAGAGTTATTGGCTGACGAAGATCCGAAAAAAGCTGTCATCTGTTCTGATCTCCAAGGCTTTGTCTCCTTTTTAAGTACCATGGTCGATCGCATTCTCTTTAAAGGATCACCTTTTGAGAATTTTAAAAGGCCTCTTAATCGCTACATATCGAAAATCAGAGAGGAAGGATATGGTGAGTTAGCTGATTCGATCAACGCTTATTCGGTTGACTTGAAACAACACGTTGAACTTCTGAAGGATCTCCGCACCAAAGGCGTATCCTCCTATATCGCCTCTCACATGGACTCCAGGTAGCAAGCGTGGCGCGATTCTCAAAAATCTGCTAACTCTGAACTCCAAAAGTTAAGAGCCCGCAGTCATCAACTTAGGGTGCATGTCGCCAAGAGAATACAGGCTAAGGTCAATCTATGTCGGGATTTAGAGTCAAACCAAGCTGAAATAGACCGCCTAGAAGAGCAACTTGCAAAAGCCAAGGACGCTCGTGAAATTTTGGAATCTGAGTTGACGAAGACAACTCAAATTGAAGAAAACCTGCTTCAACAATTGACCGTTCAGGATAAGCGACTTGCTGAGAAGGAACAAGAGGTCGCCGAACTTCAAGGTGTTGATGAAGAAGCCTTCAAAATTAAACTGACCGCTGAGCTTGAACAGGCTTACGCGATAGAACTTTCAAAACTAGAAGATCAGATTCGTCAGTATAAACTTTTGTAATTGAAGAACATGTATTTTTATATCTGTGCTTGAACACTTTCGATCAATATAACGAAGCCTTTTGCTCATTGAGATTTTATTATGATTACTCATTCTTGTTTAGAATAAATAACCATAATACTTATAGGATTTTTGGCAAATCCTCAGCCATCAACGGATTTGATATGCCTTTACCGATTACCGTTTGAATCGGGCTAGTACGTGAATTATCTAAGTCCGTTTCACATATGACATTGGGCTAAAAGACTTAGACTCTTTTAGACTTCAAACTACGGTATTGAATACGTAGGCTACATGTGTTAGATGTAGACTTATCTCTAATAAGGGATAGAGATAACATCCCCCATGCGTGAATGACATGGATTTTGAAATGTGGGTAGGTAATATTTTCTATGTATGAAAACGAACCCAAGTTTGTGAAGAAGAAATTGAATATTCCAACTCTCAATCTCTTGTTTGTTGGTAGAAATAAACCCGGAATTATAGGGGAATAATCTTATATTCCGTCTCCTGGTCTCTTGTTTGTTGGTAGAGATAAGCCCAGAATTGGAGGGGAATAATCTCATATTCCGTTTCCTGGTCTCTTCTTTGTTGGTAGAGATAAACCCAGAATTGGAGGGGAATAATCTCATATTTCGTCTCCTGATCTCTTGTTTGTTGGTAGAGATAAACCCAGAATCGGAGAGGAAGAATTTTATATTCTATCTCCTGGTGCAAAGGAAACTCAAAGTAGGATCTCCACTCGAAGAATCCGGATTGGTTTGAATAATCCTAACTGTCATAAGGTTTGATCATTTATTTTGTGGACCTCTCGTTCATGGAACGAATCGAGAGGGGATTTTGGGTTTGGTCCTAACTGTAGGAAGGTTTGACCAAGTGGGGGTTTTGAGATGATCCTAACTGTTTAAAAGTCTGATCACTCAATTTGTGGACCTCTCGTTCATGGAACGAATCGAGAGGAGATTTTGGCTTTGGTCCTAACTGTAGTAAGGTTTGACCAAGTGATGAATAGGAGTAGAGTACAAATAACAATGAGTTTGTTGATTTACACGAACTACTCGGTGGGAAATTCTGATTTCAAGTATAAGAATTCGACATGAAATAATTTGTCGACTGATATAGACTGATGACCATTGGTCAATCTGATTGGTGGGGGTTTCATGGTGTGGGGTTACGAATTATCGAGTTTCCCCTTCCATGATCGCATTACAGAGTTTTGTGAGGAAAGATTAATTGTCATTAAATCTCATCTCAACAAAAGTAATAAGAGATTCTTAATCATTTTTTATCACGATTAAGAATAGACTATTCACATGATCAATTTCCATTTAGGATAATCAACTGATAACGGGTTATCCTGAAATATCCGGTACAGGATTCTCTAGGAACTTCCTGTTTTACATAGGTTATCCTAAACGTATTATGGGTAATACTTTTTCAGGAACTTTCTATTTATTGGCATCATTAATTTGCTGCCATCCTGAGTAATCAGGCGATATGCACCATTTGAATAGACTGTTTCTATCACAAACGGCCCTTCCCATTTAGGTTCAAATTTTCTTTTCTTCTTGGAAGTGAGAATCATAGGTCTTCGAACAGCAAGAACCAAATCTCCTTCTTTAAAACTTCGGCGTCGGACCCTTTTATCAAAAGCCCAGGAAATTCTAGCTTGATAAAACTCGATCTGTTGTTGAGCTTCCAAGCGCTTTTCATCTAACATCTCTAACTCCTCGAGACGTTTCTGATGATGTTCTTCCGTCGTCATTCCCGTTGCAAGGGCGACACGGAGGGAAGGAATCTGTATTTCCAGTGGAAGAACGGCTTCACATCCATATGTTAAGGCATATGGGGTTGTTCCAGTGGGCGTACGAATAGTTGTACGATAAGCCCACAGGGCCTCGCCAAGTTTGTCGTCCTAATCTCGCTTATTGGTTTTTACCAACTTTGCCAGAATCTTGATGATAGTCTTGTTAAAAACTTCGGCCAATCCGTTAGCTGTGAGATTATAAGCTGTCGATGAAAAGTCCTTAATCCCGAATTTACCGCAGAATTTGATGAATGCGTTGCTGACGAATTGAGGACCATTATTGTGTACTATTCACCTGGGAACACCATACTGATATATGATATGGTGTTTGATAAACTTGATAACATCACTCGTCTTTACTTCTCTAAGTGGAACTGCTTCTGCTCATTTTGAGAAATAATCGGTGATTGCCAAAATGAAACGGTCTCCTTTAACCGAAGGTGGGAAAATAGGACCTACGATATCCATGCCCTAAGTTTCGAATGGCCATGATGTCGCCGATGGGTGTAAATACTCAGGAGGCTGGTGCATGTAATTCGCATGTAACTGACATACTTCACATCGTCGTGCGTAGTTGACTGCGTCTTTTACCATAGTTGGCCAATAATACCCGATTCTCCTAAGTCGGTCACAGAGTTTGGGACCGGGTTGATGTGCACCGCATATCCCATCATGTGCCTCTTTGAGCGCTTGTTCTGCTTCTTTGCCGGATAGGCAACGGAGTAAAAGACCATCGTACGATCGTCGATACAACATATGCGCTGTGGCGTTGTAGTAAAATCTCGGTGCTCTTCGTCGAATCGATTCCCTTTCTCTTACATCTTCAGGCAATATACCATGTAGGACGTAGTCGATAATGGGGAAACGCCAATCTCAAACTTCGGGTTCAACTGCTGTCGAGTATACTTCTTTATCATTCGAATCGTAGATTGGAACAATAAGCTGATGAGTCCTCACTGTAATCAATTGCTCCGTTTCGGGAGGTTGAGCTAAGGATACCGACAACGCCGCCAATGCATCTGCATATGCGTTTTGGAGACGTGGAACATACTCGATGAAAAATCCTTCAAACGAGTTTGCCATCTCAATGGCCACCTGGTGGTATGGAATCAGGTCTCGATTTCTGACTTCATACTCTCCTCGTATTTGATTAATTACCAGTTGAGAATCCCCGAAAGCTTCAAGGTATTCGACCCCCAGCTCTTTGGCAAAATTGAGTCCGATTATCAATGCATTGTACTCGGCCACATTATTAGAACACGGTTCGGTCAGTGAATATGCTCTAGGCAAGACATGCTTTTCCGGGAAAACTAGAACGACCCCCACCCCTGAGGATATTCTAGAACATCCGGGTGCACTCGCCACGTTGGTTGCGCGGGACGCCCCATCGAAGTATAATTGCCACACTTGTTGGTGTGAGGTGGTATTAACTTCGTGAGTTTCATCTGGCAGATCGTTGTATAACTCGACCACATCCTTCGTAGGATTTTCCGCCAGAAGATCATAAATAGCTCGTCCTTTAACTGATTTTTGTTGTTTAAAATACAAGTCGTATTGCGATAAGAGTAAAGCCCATCTGGCTAAACACCAATTCATGGATGTCGGCTGGGTCATGAACACTCTGATAGGATTTATGTTGGAAATAACATAAATTGTTTGTTCAACTAAATAATATCGCATTTTCTGGATTGCAAATACCAGGGCAAGACATTCCTTCTCAATCATTGGATAACGAGATTTAGCTCCTACCAGTGTGCGACTCAGGTAATATACTGCTTGCTCGTGACCGTTATCGTCGTCTTGTGCAAGTAACGCACTTAACGAATGGCTCGTCGCTTTGACATAAATCAAAAACGGTCTGCCCGATTTCGGTGCAACGAGAATAGGTGGGTTCACCAGATATGTTTTAATATCTTCGAACGCTTTTTGGCATGCTTCATCCCAAATGAATGACACGCCTTTCTTCGTGAGTTTAGAGAATGGCTGACATTTTCCAGACAGATTTGATATAAACCGACGGATATATGCCAATCGACCTTGCAATCCTCTGAGTTCCTTAAGATTTCTCAGAGGTTGCAACTCATGTATCGCCTTCACTTTATCAGGATCGATATGAATACCTTTTGTGGTGACGACAAATCCAAGAAATTTACCGCTCGACATTCCTAGGAAGGATTTAGTCGGGTTCATTTTTAGCTGATGACTTCTCATAAGATCGAACATCGTCTTCAGATCTTTAATGTGGTCATTTTTATCACGGCTCTTAACGACCAGGTCATCAACGTAGCATTCGACGGTCTTCCGAAGGTGTTCTTGAAAGATTTTCGTCATGGCTCGTTGGTACGTAGCGCTGGCATTCTTCAACCCAAACGGCATAACAGTATAACAAAAGACACCAAGGGGTGTTCTGAAATCTGTATGCTTCTCATCGTCCGGATGCATCTTAATCTGATTATATCCTGAGAATCCATCCATAAATGACATTCTCTCAAACTCGCATGTATTGTCAATGATGACATCTGTAATGGGCAAGGGGAAATCGTCTTCAGGACAGGCGGTATTCAGATCTCTGAAGTCAATACAAATTCTGATTTTCCCATTCTTTTTAAGAACTAGCACGATGTTGGCTAGCCAATCAGGGTGTTGTTCTTCTCTGACAAAACCTGAATCGATTAATTTCTTGACTTCAGCTTCTATCGCCTCCATAATTTGTGGACGAAACCGTCTTTGTTGTTGCTTGACAGGTTTGGCATCCGATTTTATGTTGAGGCTGTGCATTGCTACATTTGGGTCGAGTCCCGGCATATCTTCGTAATTCCAAGCAAAAACGTTGATATACTCTCTAACGAGGGCGATTAGTTCCTCCTTTTCATCCGGTGGAAGATCACCGCTGATAAATATAGGTTTCGGATTAGCTTCGTTACCCATATTAACTTGGATTACTTTATCTTCAGTTGGAGGTTCTCTTGCTCGAATCGATCGCCGTATTGGATATTCATGTAATGCATCCAAGGATCTTCCTAAATAGGCAACTGGTCATCTTCTTCGGTTGTGGAAGGATCAACTGTCGCCATATTCGACATTAAAGCTTTGAATCTCTCTCCAATGCTCACGTTAGAGTCCCACATTGAAGTATCGGATGAATGCCCGCTCTCATTTCTCAGCTGGCTAATGATCTGTTGGCAACATTCGTCATCGGATGATGAAGCATAACCTAGACCTCTTTTATGAGTGTAATAATTATCCGGTTTTCCTTTTTGGTACATAGGTAGAACGGGGTGGAACCCTAACACCTTGACCAAAATAAAGACCCTCACCGAGCGAGAGGTTATATCCTTGCCTTCTCATGTAATCATTTGCTTGTGAACTATATTGAGAGAAATGCCACCCAGGCTCTTCATCATCTGAGTTGCTGTCCAAGAAAAGATCAGGAGTTAGGGACGGATCCCCTTTTCCAAAGATTATTTCTTTCTCACCCCCTATCTTTGCGGGTAGGATTACCGTTGTCCCAATTGGATTTGGAAGATATTTTATCACCGTGCAAGACGAGCGAAGTGGCATGTGCAGACTGGGATAGTCATATAATTCTTGTATTACATTATTAAGACAAGGCGAATACTCTAAATTATTCTTTATTGTTTCATCGGCAAGTTGCCAGTTACAACTTTTGTCCGACGATTCATCACCGTCAAGATCGATTACAAGAGGTTCAATGTCATTGAGTACAAGACCTTCACTATAATCGAGCCCGGCTTCGGTATTAGCTTTTTCTCCGCTGTCCGTGCCATGGGCCGATGGTTCAGTATCGGACTCAGCACCATATAGAAGGGAGTCAGTAAAGTAATTTTCTAACCCCTTGAATGGTTGCTTATCCGCGACCACCGTCTTGACCTCCTCATTAGTGTCGACATACTTCAAACACTGATGGAGGGTGGAGGGAACTATAAGATTACCGTGGATCCATGGATGACCCAACAGTAAGTTATAGGAAGTCTCCGCATCGATCACATAGCAGGTGATTTCAGACCTTAAATCTCCGAGTTGACACTTCACCCGGATTTTTCCCAACGGTCTTGATCCACTAGTATTGAACCCGTAGATGACCGTTCCTATGGAGGCTAACTTGCTGGCGGGAGTTCCGAGGTGGTACATCAACCGAAGCGGCATGATACTAACAGCGGAACCCGGATCGACTTGAATCCGATTGACAATGCTCGAACCGATATATCCAGTGAAATATAACGGTCTGTCATGCTTCGAATTCCTGACTTGCATATCTTCTTTTGTAAAAGCTATGCAAGGAAATTTGGTGGCTGCTAGATTACAGTGCTGCACTGATGACTTTGGCTCTTCAGGAGTTGGCTTGATCTGAGTGAGGAATACTTCAGAATCAGCCAAAGCTTCTTGTAAAGCTTCCCTAGTTTCTTTCGAGAGGCGCAACAACTCGTATAGCGTGATCCTTGCTGGGATATTTGCCAACTGAGTCATGACGTCGAAGCGGTATGGAGTGTTTGAGCTTTCCGGTTTGTCTCGTCCAATCGGTCGATTGAAACGAGGCTGCTTCGGAAGTTGAACTTCTTTAGGTTGAGGTTCCTTCTCTTTTTGCTTAACAACTTTCTGTGGCTTCTCAGTTGCTATGGGTGGGGTCGCAACCACCCCCAGTTCTGTAAGAGTTTTACCGTTTGGATTGGAAGTTTTAGGGTACTGGTAATGGTATTCGTTTCCACCCCTTGTAGCGAAAACTTCCTGCTCTTCATCAGAAAGTGGTAAAGCTGCTATCTCCTCGTCGTCTTTCTCAGGAATCGCCGAGGCTCCGTAACAGGACTTCTCTTTTCCCTTGCCTTTTGATTTCTTCTTCGACGTGGATGTCGTCCACTGTTCATACTCAAGCAAATCCGGATGAACCCAAAGGATTTCGCCGTTAGGAGTCGTGTGTGACACTAGTCCTTTTTGGCGCTGTCCATGAGGGTCATCGTTGATGGTTTGCATCTTAACCTTTGACACTGGTTCGGCTTGAAACCAGGACAAAGGAACCGATCCAAAGCTAATAGAGACCGCGTTTGCACCCACCTTCTTCTCTTTTGGCTTTGGCGTCACAATACCAACATCAATTAAGGTTTGTATTTTGTCTTTTAAGACATAACACGCCCTAGTGGGATGGTGGACCCTCCTGTGATATGCATAGTATTTTGGATAATTAGTTTTCTTTGCTTCTTCTTGGTTTGTGACCGGTGGAAGCTTGATCTTATTATTATCCAGCAGGTACTTGAAGATAACCGGAACTTCATCATCTTTGAAGGAATATTCCTTTAGGATTCTGGGCTCAGAAGTCTTAAACTGTTTCTGAGGCTGTTGATTCTGACTCGGCGCCAACTGGAATGACGACTGTTGCGGCGGCTGTTGTGACGTTTGATGCGCGTCCACCGCAGCTACGGACCCCCTTCCTCTGCCTCGAGGATTGAAGTTCTGTTTTTGATTTTGATTGTTGCTTGGTGGTTGACCCCTCTCCAGATTTCTTCTCTTGAGAAACCGTTCAGCTTGCTCACCTCTAACCTTCAACTCCTTCCAGGTTTTAGAGGGTACAACTCCCATAACCTCTAATACATCCAATGACAAGTTATTGTGACATGTCTGTAGGATGAATTCTTCGGTGAGTGGATCTCGACAATTAACCGCTTTGTTCCGGAACCGTTTGACAAAAACGTCAACCGACTCCCCATTCTTCTGTTTTTCATCCAACAACGTGCCAATGGAGACCTCTGCGTCGTCGTCGAAGAAATTGGTGAGGAACAATTCTTCCATATCTCCCCAGCTAATGATGCTTCCGGGTTTCAGGCGTCGGTACCAATCGAAGGCAGGCCCACGGAGGGTTCCTACGAATGATCGAACCATCAGGGCTTCATTTCCTGATATCGCGCCAAGGTGTGACTTGAAATAAATCAAGTGTTGAGTTGGTGAACCCCTGCCATTAAAAGGAGTAAAGTTAATCAAATTAAATTTTGGGGGATAAGGAATCAAATCCCACTCCCTCGGGTATGGGTATGGAATGCCCGTCTTCTTCACTTCTTGGGCCGTCATCAGTGCATTGACCTTGCTCTCGAGATCCTACATCTTCTTGTCTTCTTCCTCATCTTTCTTTAAGTAGATTTGAGGAGGTTGGGTGGCCGATCTTGATGGACCACTTTCAGAATCATCTTTGTCGGGAGGAGGATCGACGAAGATAGTCTCGTCCTCTTTACCATCGTCTACAGTTATACGCACAGGTTTAGCGTTACGTTGGCTGGACTCTGCCTTCTGACCAGATTCCGATTGGTGTTGTTGAGCTTGCAAATCCCGCATCTGCTGCATCGTCAATTCCATCTCCGTTTTGATCTCAGCTCTTATCTCCTCGCGTTGTTTGGCTAACGCTTCCTGAAGTATCTGAGCCAATTGATCTGGCGTGATGGCGAATGATTCTCTGGCTCGCCCAACACTAGATGTGGTGTTGTCTGAAGCAATGGCAGAACAAGTATCTGACAATTCTTCATCCGACGACAATCCTTCGTGCATTTTTTTGTAATCTCGGCGTCGGTTGGCCCTTCGTTGCAACCGCGCCATTCTTTGAGAAAGACCCTGCTCAACTCTTCCTTCTGAAGAGAAATCAGGGTCAGGGTTGACCAAATGCTGTTTTCCTCTGCCAGTCATATTAATGGTGGCCTCAGGGAATTCATCTTGCCGCACTGCAGGTTTCTTCTGGTTGAAACGTCTCACTTTAGATTTTGACGCTTCGGTTGAAAGTCTTTGAAATACAGAAACTCGTAGCTTTAGTTTGTGAGCAACCGTATTCCGTCAACACTGCCTTGATGAGTCTCTCGCATGCGCAATGCGATTCATCTTTTCGGACAATTCTCTTTCTCGAGTTACTGTTTTGATAGTACAGCTTATCACTACCGTGATTTGAGCAACCTATCTTTGGTTTGTGAACCTTGTTAACATGCACAGAACGACCAGTCGTCGCTTCTGGGCGATCCAAAGTTAAATTTTTAAATACACCCCCTTACGGGTGCAGAGTCTTCATAGGTCCTAAACGGTCATGAACTGATATTCTCTCGTTTTGGACCAGGTTAATTCTGACAGGAGGGTGTTTACGACCCCCTGTATAGGAAACAAACCACTAAGGGTTTATTTGCTGGACTTGGATTTTCTTTGACCGATTTTTTGCCTCGATCGTCGACCGAGGGACCAAGGTGATCCGCTATGGTGATCTTGAACTTAGATAAATCTGGGCTAACACAGGGCTTCACTGGTGATGTAGTAGACGGGCCCGGAACAGATGCTTGCGGCGCCTTCGGCATCCAAACCTTACGGTTCTTTGGTTGCTTTTCGGACACCAACTCCTTTTTGATTGCTTGTTTTTGTTGACGAAGAGCACGGGTACGAGCGGCCTTCACCTTTCGCCTCTGTATCCGTTCCTTCAGGGTTGAACGGGGCCTTTTGATGAGGGTCCATTCCTCCGTCGTAAGCTTGGCAGAAATATGATCATTTTGCCTTTGAGGCAACTGAATCATCTTCTGGTTCCTCGACTTTAGGTCCGTATAGTAATGGACCCCATCGGTCTGTTGCATGGTCTTAGCCAATTGTCGAGCACGGCGCTGGCGCTGTCTCTGACGAGCCCTCTTCGTCAGCACCGGTGAGCAATTCATCGACGACTCCTGAATGGGTGCAGAGTCTTTTGGAGCAGGGATGTTGCAGACAGGGCCCTTAGCAACTATTGGGAATGAACCTTCACCTACGGCCTTCAGAGGCGTTGCAGACTTGGAAACTTTCTTGGAAGAAGAAATCTTCCTGCACTTACGCGGTGAGGAAGATTTTGAAGACGAGGATGACATGTACTCCTCGAATTTTGCTTGATCGAACTCGTATTCGATCTCCTCAGTGACAATGATCTTGATTGGCTGCGACACCGCGGCCTCGGCAGCGAGGCCGCTGGCTCCCACTGTGGTCGTCAGTTTGTTTTCAGCGAAAGTTGTTTCCATTGTTGATTCCATTAAACTTCAATCATTTACAGAAAATTACAATGAAAATAAACAAAAATACAACTCTCGAGAAAATAACACAGAAATTGTTTATCAACTCCTGCTTTGGTGGGACTTTGCCTGTGCCGGGAGTGCGTTAGCTCGTGGACCGCCGAATCACAGATCGTGAAGAGGGAGCTTAATGATTCTACCTTCGTTTATCGAAGTGAGAATTTAAAACGAGGATCTTATCAAAGTAAGATGGTCGTTCTTCTTAAGATCAAGTCAAAGCTCGAACTCAAGGAATTGCTGAAACTCTGCTCTCTCTGCTCTGGAATGCTCTAACAAGTGCTCGATCCTTGTCAGAAGTGACCCTAGGGGGTATTTATAGCCTCTGGGGTACATAACTGAAAAAACTCAACAAACGAAGAAATTAGCTGGTGAGACAGTGTTTACTGTCTCGCTGGCCGAGATAGTGTTTGCTGTCTCGCCCAGCGAGACAGTAAATTTGCTGTCTCGCCCAGCGAGACAGTAAAATACTATCTCGGAAAACGAATATTCGTGGCAGTTTCTCGCTGTAACTACCTTCCCACATTTCAAACTCCGTTATTTTGGCAGTTATTCACGTGATTTTCGCCCACGATGTTTCCCACGTCTTTTAGCAGTTAATGGACACGTGTATGGCGGTTTTCAAGGTGGTTTTGACCACTTTAATACTGTCTCGCTGGCGAGACAGCAAATACTGTCTCGCTGGCGAGACAGCAAACACTGTCTCGCTGGCGAGACAGCAAAGTCTGTCTCGCTGGCGAGACAGCAAAGTCTGTCTCGCTGGCGAGACAGTTCATATCTGTCTTGATTTTTTTCCTAAGACAGTATGATGTGATTTTTTGATGATCTTCTTTATGTTTAGATATCTATTAGTATTTTTTAACGCCTACAGATGTCAAGACAACATTCTTTCATGATGATCTATAGGAAAAGATCTACATGGAGCAGCCTGAGGGGTTCAAAGTTCCAGGCAATGAGAATTTGGAATGTCGCCTAACGAAGAGTCTATATGGTCTTAAGAAAGCACCTAGGTAATGGTACAAGAAGTTCGACTCTTTCATGGCAGAACATGATTTCAAAAGGATGGAGAGCGGTCATTGTGTCCTCATAAAGAGGTATGCAGGTGGCGACTTTCTCATACTTCTACTATATATTGATGATATGTTGATTGTTGATAAGATCGCATAAAGGTAGCTGCTTTGAAGAAAGATCTAAGTAAGAGCTTTGTCATGAAAGATTTAGGACCAGCTAGACAAATCCTTAGGATGAGGATCACTCGTGATAGATCAAAGAAGTTACTATGGCTATCCCAAGAGAGGTACATTGAGAAGGTGCTAGAAAGATTCAACATGCACAAAGCAAAGCCGGTCAACACACCACTTGCTGGACACTTCAAGATGCACTCGAAGGAAAGTCCCACAAGTGAGAAAGAAATGGAGGAAATGGAGATGATTCCATATTCATCTGCAGTAAGCATTCTCATGTATGCAATGATATGCACAAGACCCAATATCACCTATGCAGTTGGTTATGTTAGTCGCTTCTTGGCTAATCCGAGGAAGGAACACGTACGGGGCTGTAGTCAAATGGATCCTCCGATATCTACGTGGTACTTTCAAGAAGTGTTTAAGCTTTGGAAATGGAAAACATATGCTAGTGGGATACACAAATGCAAACTTGACCAGTGACATTGACTATAGGAAATCAACGTCAGGATACCTAACTTCTTTTGCAGGGGGAGCTGTTTCCTGGCAATCAAAGTTACAAAAGCAGATTGTATTGTCCACTACTTAGGTAGAGTATATCGCAGCTACTAAAGCTTGCAAGGAGATGATGTGGATGAAGAATTTGTTGCTTGATCTGGGAGTATATCAAGACAGGTGTGTCTTGAAGTGTGACAACCAAAGTGCAATTTACGTAGCAAAGAACTTAACTTTTTATTCCCGCACAAAGCACATTGATACACGATATCACTAGATCCGAGAAGCTCTCAAAAAAAGCGCATACATCTTGACAAGGTTCACACAGATAAAAATTGGTCAGACATGATGACCAAGGTAGTATCATCCAAGAAGTTTGAAGATTGATGTCAATGTGTTGGTTTGCTACTACCTCCTAATTAAGTCGAGAGGGTGAGATTTGTTGGGATCCCTCCTTAATTAGGAAGTTTCTAGAAAAATTCTAGAACTTTCTAGAGAACTCTAAAGAAGTGTAGAATTCTCTAGAAGCGTGTGGAATCCTCTAAAATATTCTAGAGATGTGTGGAGCCTTCTGGAACATTCTGGAAGAGTATGGAATAGAATAGAGGAGAGAGATTTCTTAGAAATCTTTAGAAAGTAAAGATATATGTGGGGAATTCTAGAGAGCTAATCTCCACCCTTGGATTAAATTAATCCTCACCACTCATTATGAAGGTGGAGTAGTATAAATAGGGGTGGAAGCCTTCATTCCTATCCATCCAAGACAAGAAAACAATCCACTTCCTAGAGTGAGAGAAAACCTCTAATATAGAGAGTTAGAGAGCCTCTTTGAAAGAGAAGTGAGATAGCTTGAGAGTCCTAATCCTCAAGCTTGAATGAGCCACTAAAGTGAGACAGTTTTGTAAAATATAAATTCTTGTAATCCTACTATTCTTTTGTATAGTGGAAGAACCTCCATATTGGAGGACCATAAACCCTTGTGCTCCTATTACTACCTTAATTTATAATTACCTATCTTAACTTCACGAGGCGAGAAAGACCGAGTTTTCCCAACACACCCAAATCAAGACACTTTAGTGTTCTGGGCTGTACAATGTAATCTATTGAGAAAAGTGCGAGCTACAAACTTTTTGGTAAAAGTATTAACTTCTCGTTATTACCCCACCCTGAGGAAAACACAACTTCTTCTCTAGTACTTTCAGTCTTCGATGGCATTGGTTCCAGCCTCTTCTCCTATTCCGCCAGTCTCAGTTCCCGAAAAAATTAGCATCCATAACCCCTATTTTATTGATTAATTCTTGATCCTTATTACAAAATCCTGAATCTTGATCAATACTTTTTAGCGGTAAAGCTTCTATCTCTCTCTATCTCTCTTATCGAAATTACATGAGTTATTTAAATATTCTTTAATTTAGGGTTAATATATAGATTAAACTTTCAATTTCTCTAGGCCGAAATCTTGACCCTCAAGTATTGGATTCTAGACAAGTTCAAATTCTTTGGATGGTTATGTAGAAATAATTTTCCAAGCGTGATGTCGTTTTAAAGTTAGAATGAATTTGATGGATCTATTGATCATTATTTTTTACTACTTTGAATATTGATCTTTGTTTATCTCAGATGTGATTTTTAGCTCCATTTGGATCATTTGTTTTTTAGCTTGGAAAATATAGACACTGTAATTAATTATAAGGTAGTCACATGTGTCAATTATCAAATCAATTAAATTACTAGGTTAACCATTCTTTGGATTTTCTGCTTGTATTATAGCGTCTCCTTCTGAACTGTAGGCACATGTTGTAGTTCCTACAATTAATGGTTATTAACTGATAATCATTTTTGAATCTGCTTTGATTTTATCTTTATTGCTCTTAGGCTCCTTTTATTTTCGTATGACTTCGGCTGCGATTCTGAGCAGGTAATCGTTGTTAATCTTTTATCATTCATTGTTCTTGGATGTCCTAGATTGCACATTTTAACTTATGTTTGATTTCCTAGCCTATGCAATACCATGAAGTTTTTAAGGATTTTTTCGGTTTGGTTTTCTAAAATGCAGGATACCTGAGATTTACATTTAGAGTTTATTTTTTCATGAATATAGTCCAAATTGAAGATAAGATTTTCTTTTACTTTCTTCTGTGCCTTGGACATGCTAGGTTTGCAGTTTGATGTAGCTCAGCCATAAAAATACTGCAGCTCTGGCCAGTTCCAAGGCCGCTAAATGAAAAGCAATACTCTGCTCCCGTGAGCATTTAAAGACAATTGTTATGACACTAATTAACCAAATGTTAATCTTCTAGGGGAAACTGACTACCCTCGCATTAATTGTTTTGACGGAGTCATCATTTCTCTAGCCCTTCACTCTTTATGACTCATCGTATCCAGTCAACTCCAAGCATATGTTTTTTCCCCACAATAAATGACTAGATGATTCATCTTTGCCAGTGGTCGACACCTGTTAGTTGTCTGCCGAGTCAGCTGCCTGCCTAGATTCAGTTCAAGTTATTTATCTGCCCTTTTGATCCACTATAAAAGGAAGTCATATAGCTCAAGGAATGCACAGGAGGAAGTGGCTGGCGCTGAGAAAACTGTTGTCGTTACGGATTCTGCTGCTGCCTCGAAGGTGTACGCTCGTCATTTCGGGCCGGAGCTGCTGGTGTCCTTCTCTGGATCACATGCGGGTCTTCAAGTTCCTTCTGCACGCTCTCAATCCTGCGTGCTGCATCCAGTACCGCATCATGGGTCGCCAAAGCTCTACCTGCCAGAGTCATCCTAATGTACTTGTCCAGACCCTTCTGAAACTGATGCCTCCTAATCGTAGGGTCTGTAACCAAGTGGGGAGCATATTGGCTTAAAGAAAAAAACTCGACCTCGTACTCATCAACTGTCTGCCCTCCTTGCTTGAGCTTAACGAATCTACGTAGGAGTTCGTCCCGAGCTGACTGAGGAAAATATTTCCTGTTGAACCGCTCGGTGAGCGTCTTCCACAGGATTGGCCTCTCCAAATAGGTCTTCTCAGCTGCCCACCATATCTGAGCGGTGTCGGTGAGCTGAATATCCATAAAGTCCACCCATTCAGCAGGCGTAATACGGGTCACCGTGAGGATAGTCTCAGTGACCTTCAAGAACTCCTCTGCTGCTAGAGGTTCTTCAGCACCAGAGAAAGAAGGCGGTCGCATGTATCGGAACTCCCTAACACTAGACTCTGGACGAGGGGGAGGCTGGTACTGAGGTTCCGGCTACAGCTGCCCAGCTAGGTGCTGCTGATTCGTCGCCGGTCCCTGAATCATCGCTAGAAGTTAGCCCGGGTCCACTTCGGGCTGCGAGGCACTAATACTATACGAATTACTATAGCCACGCGTTCCCACCATGATTCTGAAGAAAAACGAGAATCAAAAGGATAACTAAGGTTAAAATTAAACAATATATTGGGAAAAATAGGAGCTAAAATATAGTTATTAAAATAATAGTATAAGAACTTAATTGTAGTCTTAAGGATGAAGTATGATATGTATCTAAATCGTCCACCATATTCTCACTAGTGAGGACTCAGGACCGTAACCTGCATGGGCCACCAAAAAAACCTGTCACGCCCTGCTTCCCCAAATACCCACAGAAATCGAAACGTGAACAAGCCCGCGACGTAGTAGATTGAGAAGAAATATACACTATCATTATTTTTTTCTTCTCAATCCAATACGCTAAGCGTCAAACACATAAATCTCAATCATAGGTCCCCGATCACAATAGCAAGAATATAAGGACAACCCAGAATAAGAAATAGACATATCATGAACAATAAATCATCCCGAACATAAAAATATGGGTCCAATATACCCTTATTACAAAAACAATCCAACTAGGAATAAGTAATATATAGTCCATAAAGAAAGTACTGTTAAACTACTAAATCCATCATCAACAAAAGAAAAGTACGGTAAAAGAGTTTTAATGTCCAACTACTACTACGGAAGAAAATCACTACGCTTCAGCTGAATCTTCTACTCCTTCTGCAAGGCACCCCTACTAAGAATCCCCTGGCTCCTGTACGATTCCGTACTGAGGCTGTCTGTCCCGTACACTAGAGAAAACAGGTGTACGTCAGCATGCATGGCACACGGCAAGATCCCACAAGGGAGAAAGAAATGATCGAACGACCAAGGAAAACAGTAATAAAAATAGAAGCATGCAGCAGAAATACAAAAAAAACTAGATTACATCCACAAATATTATATAATAATCAAAGAATCCAAGAAAATCAGCCAGGTAACAAGATCATGCAGCTAGCCATCAGAATAATCATCCAAGTAATAATATCATACAACTAGATGAAATTAATACTTAAAAATCTACAACTCGAGACGTAGTACGTCGAGCGGAATAATCCAAACAAGGAAACTCTCATGTATATACCATATGTCTCAAATTATAGATAATTAAATATTAATCCCGATCTATGTATGGAAAGAAATATAACCGATCTACGTCTCATAAGAATCATACTTAGCCAAGAATCTAAGTCATGTAACTGGCCATTCTAAACAGATAACTGGTTCACATCTCACAGAGTCAACGCTCATATCATCAGATAACTGACTGTTCACATATCCCGTACGTGCATCCCATCAAATAAATTCAGGAACCAAAGTAGCAACACCGATCTACTTTGACCCAACCAACCAATCCCAGTGGCGACACTGATCCACTGTGACTTAACAAACCAACCCCAGTGGCGACACCGATCCACTGATGCAAGCCTGGAAGATATATCAACAGTCTTATTCGATTACATAAATATGAACTTTCCCATCCCAACTCTTCTCATTTTCTAAGTTAACAATCAAAGTCCACAATATCTCTGGTTCACCACCTAAATTAGTCAACACACCCACACATGTCACTAGGTCTGTTCATGACGCACGAGGCCACTAAATCAGGAACTGCTAAGGTTCTCAATCACAGCATGAAACAACAAGTAATTAAGACTAATACAATAAAATAAAGATTATAATACATGATTAGAAACTACGAACAATTCGTTATGCATGAACAGTATAAGAGGGATCACAATTAGTAGTTATTATACACATAAAATATCGACGTTACTCCTAATAAAATCCTACGACTTGTCGGGCAGGGTCTCACCGCCCTTCGAGTTGACTTATGGCGTCGACTCGAAGATCGGTCGTCGCACTTCGTCTTTCGTGTCGACTCATGCATGTCGACACGTCAGGTCGGGTCGACTCAGGCACTGTCCAAACGATTATCTTTCCTAAACATGTTATTATTTTTCTGCATGAAAATAATATTTTCCTATTTTATAAATTACCTTTAATTTATTTATTTTTCAATAATATTTTGTAAAATCTAATTTTAACACATAACTTGTCAATTCATGCCCATAATCTCTTAAAATGCAATTAACAACATTATTAATCTAATTTTCACCCATGCGCTCGTCATTTCATGCTTGTCAACTTTCAGATATATGCTAGTATCACACATCCTCATTTCACGCAGATATTCAAAAATGCAATTTAACCACAATAATGATATTAATCACAATAATATCTAACTAAGATAATTAACAATATAAAAGAGATATTAATTGAACGGCGAGATCTTGCCTTGGCGCGTCGAACAAATCAACGTCGGCAACGCGAGTCGGATCTGATGCGGTGGGGCACGACGTCGGGAAAGAGCTCCAGTGAAGGCTACGACGAACTCGGTCGGCGTCGGGCAGTGGGTCGGCGGGATCTCAACGACAACGTTCGGCTCGGCGATGAACGAAGGACGGCGCGGCTTGAAGGCGGCGACGACGGTTGAAGGAGGAACTCAGCAATTGTGGTGTCAGATCTGGGGGGCTGCGGCGTGGGCTTGGGCTGGAGCTCGAGCTCGGCGGTGGGGAGAAGGAGCGGCGGGGTCGTCAGAGGGTGGAGGAGCTCGGGGATGAAGGGGGTCGGAGGCTTCGGCTGGGCGCGGGTTCGCGGCTGTCGTCGGAGAAGATGTCGCGGCGACGGGTGCGGGGTGAGGTTAGGTGGCAGGCGGCGGTCGTCGGCGGGGCGGCGAACTGGCGGTGGAGGTGTGCGGGGTCTGAGAGAGAGACGAGAGAGGAGGAGAGAGAAAATAATAGAGGAGAGAGAGGGGGTTTTGCGGTTGGGTTTTGGGTTTGGCTACGGGAGAGAAAATAATAGAGGAGAGAGAGGGGG
>BQKN01000431.1:25244-44042 GCA_022839385.1 Asparagus kiusianus | reverse complement strand
CCCCCCCCCCCCCCCCCCCCCGACCCTGGCGCCGCAGATGCAGCAGCAGATGGTCGACGCGCAGCACCTGGCCGCGGCGGCTGCGGCGGCGAGAGAGCAGGAGATGCTGAGGACCCTCGAGCAGCAGCAGCAGCATGAGATGGCGAGGTTTAACTCGGGGTTTGTTGATGGGAGAGGATTCGGCCACAACAGCGGGGTGGCGGCGGCGGCGGGGACGAGTTCTGGGAGAATGAGAAACAAATTCCATTAAGACCAGCACCAGGAGATAAGGTAAATAATATTGTTCTATAAATAAAGCTGGTTATTTTATCTCTACAGTTATTAGCCAAAAATTATTATCTTGCAGACAATTTCTTCGAAAGACCTGAAATTTGTGGGTTACACATTCAAAAATTTTAAAATCGTCAACAATCATGGACAACATCAAAAAGGTATTTCTTTCTCTTTGATATAAAGTCAGATAAATTTATTTTTTTATAGTTTAACCCTGAAAGAACTTAGATACTCATAGCGTATTTGATCTATAACTAGCCATTCATCTTCAAATCTTATTGCAGCAAAATTGACGAAAAAGAAGAAAAAGGTCCCTTCTGTTAAATCTATCTTCAGTAAGTACAATTTCTTTTATGATGAAGTTAACGATTTACTAACCTTAGCTAAAAAAAGATTACTGAGATTTCTCTTGTTTAGAACCATGGTCAAGGTTTTAACCATGATCACATCCATGGACTTTTGAATGATGATTGCTGAAAGCTGTTCATTTTCTGCTATATTTGTGGGGAAAAAATGTCAGATATCTGGTAAAATGCTTAATTTACTGCTTGGTTGTATAATCTATAGTTTCAATAGAACAATTTTCAGGAAAGCCCTTATAGCGTCTGTGTGATGGGTTTGGGTATTTGTGGAGCGTAGTTCATGTGTTTGAGAGAATGCCAAACAGGGAGAATAGAGGGGCTAGTTTCATTGAGATGCGAGGACTTATTAGAGTTAGATTACTTAATTCTAAAGATGTGATTGGCGTAGCTCATGTGTTTGAGAGACCTCGTTATTAAGAAGCCACAGCATGGTAGGAAGTTCATTCTGCATACGAACCTTATGTCAATTTCCTCTGTTAACATCAATTTAGCACAGAGTTATGAGTTACAAGCACTACTGCCACTTGTTGTTTTGCTTATGTTTATTGAATGAAACAGTAAACCAGGTTATAAGCAGTGTAGGCATTGAGTGGGTTATGCTTAGGTATCCAAAAGCCTAATTCTTAGAGATGCCAATTTTGGCCCATACCCATTTACCCACCTGGCCCGCCCATCATTTGGCCCGCCCAACGCCCACCCATTTAATTAAATGGGCCTAATTAGGCGGGTTCATTTTACATTATTCTAAATGGGCACTAAATGGGCAGTGTTTATTCGCCCGTTTGCCCGCCCACCGTATTCCAAAAACCAAAACAAACAAAACCCGATCCTAAATTCCCAATCTCCTCTTTCTCCTCCGCCTCAATCCCAATCTCCTCCGCCTCAATCCCGATCCCAATCTCCTCCGCCTCCTCCTTCTCCGCCGCCGCCTCAAGTGCCTCTCGAACCCGAGGCTCCGACCCCAATCCCTCCTCCGCCTCCTCCGCCACATCAATTGCCTCTCGAACCCAGAGCCTTCGATGCCTCCTCAAGTCGCCGCTAAAGTCGCTGCCTCAAGTCGCCGCTGAAGTCGCCGCCTTCGCCACCTCAAGTCGTCGCTGAAGTCGCCGCCTCCGCCACCTTAAGTCGCCGCTGAAGTCGCCGCCACTTCTTGTGATAGCAATCTTTCTCTCAGGTGAATCCCAATCTCAAATCTTTCTATAAAATTCAGTCAAATTTTCTATCTAAATTCTAAATGCACATTGTAATCTCAGATCTAGGTTTTCCCTTAAAAATTTGACCGTTCCTTTGATGTGAATTTTTTGTGTTCATCTGTGCATAAGATTTTTTGCATTTTTTTAAATATATTTGTTCTTTTATTTCTTAATTTACTACAATATAGTGTATGCTTTTTTGGGTCTAATCTAAGGGATTAGAATGCAATTTTTTCTGTTTATTTCTGTATTATCTGTAGATTAAGAACTAAACAGAAAAGTATTCCGTCAAATAACATATTGGACTAGATTTTGAAGGGTATGCATGTGTCATTGTTACTTCTCAGCTTGTACACTGTTGTGTGGAGGATAAATGCTCCTCTTTGTCTTTCTTTGCCATTTTTATCTATGGTTTTGCTTTGAGAAATTGGGTGACTTGATATTTGTTGCAAGTTGGACAGAGTTCTTATCAATGACGAATGAGTGACTTGATATTTGTTGCTTAAACAAAAGGAGGGATATTTGTTGCTTATTCCCACAAGTGTGAGGATATTGGATTACTGTATGCTGCTTGCAATTGACCATTGTATTTCCACTTGTGTTTTTATCATAGTCTAATTCAGAAATATGGAAATTTGAGGGTCTAATATAGAATTAATTAAGATGTAGGGGGTTCAATATGATCAAATGTCTTATTTCACTACCGCCCCTCTGGTATCTCTGATCATAGTCCTTGCATTATTTTATTTTGCCTGTTTATTTCCTATTTAGTATTGTGAGATTCTTGAAGAATGCAAATTTTCCTGTTTATTTCTGTATTTCCAGAATTTCCAAAATTGACGTCACTAGTATTCTGAGATTCACTGAAGTATATGAGGTTAAATAAACCAGTAGATGAATAATCATGATTTGGCTCAATAAGTGGCATGAGAATGTTACATGTTGATTGTTTTTCATTTCTTAATACATATATAGATCTATTTTCATGTTGAGTCAATTTATATTCCACTTTATTATGTGTTTACTACCAAAATTGATGTGCTATTAAATTATTTTTTTTCAGCAATCATGTCTTTAAATGATCAATTTAGCATCCATGATGATGGTAGTGATGATAAGAGTACTTCTAAACGTAAAAGAAGACAAACATCAAAAGTTTGGGATCACTTTACGAAGTTATCTATCGATAATGATGAGAAAACTAAAGTTCAATGTAATATGTGTAATCATATTTATGTTGGTGGTCATAGCACTAAGACAATGTTGAGGCACATGGATTCTTACCCGAAAAGGAACTTAGATGAGGCTAATTCTTCCAGGAAAAGTATGCCACTAAATCAAGAAAAATATAGAGAAATGCTTGCTAGAGTAATTGCATTGCGTGGTTATCCATTCACTTTTGTCGAACATCGAGGAAACCGTGAGTTGCATAGTTTTCGAAATTCTGAAGTCAAGCATATTTCAAGGAACACTGCTAAAACAGATTTGATCAAGTTGTACAAGAAAGAGAAAATCTTAAACAAGTTTTAAAGCTAGTTCTTAGTAGAATTTGTCTAACCACGGATTTATGGACTTCTTCCACCTCTGACTACTATATGTCTCTCACTGCACATTATGTTGATGACTGTTGGATATTGCAGAATAAGATATTAGCTCTATCTCATGTTTCACCCCCATATAGTGGAGCAATTCTAGTAGAGAAGTTATTTCATTTGTTGAAGGATTGGGGTATTGAAAAAAGAATTTTTACTGTTACCTTGGACAATGCATCATATAATGATGTTTTCTTGAGAATTTTAAAATATCATCCAGTTTTAGAAGATCATTTTGTTAGTAATGGGGATTTTTTGTATGTGCGGTGTTGTGCTCATATTCTAAATATTGTTGTGCAAGATGGGCTAAAGGTTATCGATAAATCATTGTCTAAGATCAGAGAATACATCAAGTATGTGAAGAGTCCTCCTGGAAGAAAAAAGAAGTTTGCAGAGTGCATTGCACAAACTTGTTCAGGTAAAGCGTAAAAAATTCAGCAGGATGTGTCCAACAGGTGGAATTCTACGTTTCTAATGTTGGAGAGTGTTCTGAACTTTCGTCGGGCATTTGAGCACTTGGAGTCGATTGATCCAAACTTCACTTTTTTGTCATCAAGTGAAGAATGGATAAAGGCTGAAAAAATTACAAAGTTTTTAAAACCATTTTATGAAGTGTCCACTCTTTTTCTGGAAGTAAATATCCAACTGCCAACTTATATTTTGGTGAAGTGTTTAAGATTCAAAAATACATAATGGAGGAGATGAAAAGTGATGATCAAGATATAAAATCCATGGCAAATAATATGAAAATAAAATTTGATAAATATTGGGAATGTTACAGTGTTATTTTGTCATTTGCAGTCATTTTGGACCCCCAATATAAGGTGAAGTATGTAGAGTTTTGCTTTGAGAAATTGGGAGTTAGTTCTGATTATGTGTTGACAATCTTAGAGAAACCGAGAAGGCTTTACAAAGAATATGAGCGAGCATCTCTAGATACATCTGTAGCTGAGAGCAGTGGTGAAGAGAACTTTGGAGATGTTCCTAATGATGAGATGGTTGAGTTTGAACTGTTTGAGAGTCAACTATATTTAGCAAGTAGGTCCAAGTCTCAGTTAGAAAAGTATCTAGATGAAAAATTAGTCAGTTGGAAGAAAAATGATCATTTGAATGTTCTCGAGTATTGGAAAGGCGAATGCGAGAAGCGTCCTCAATTGTTGATGATGGCTCCAAATATATTAAGTATTCCTATTACTTCGGTGGCCTCTGAATCGGCTTTCAGCATTGCGGGACGTGTGCTTGACAAGTATCGAAATCGTCTTCTTCCAGAGAATGCTGAAGCTTAAATTTGTACTGGTTCTTGGTTAGATGGGATTCCTTGTGAATTGCCTTCTTTTTTTTTCCCTTTATTGCTTTTTTGTATTGTTGTGGGATACATATTTTATTACAAAATATTAATATTATTTTTTCTTATTAAATGTAGCTCTGGCAGACATTGAAGAAGGAAATTTATTAGTACATGATTTCAGTAATCTAGGGGTTTCTGAATCGGAATGCGAAAGTGATTAAGGTAAGATTTTATTTGTTCCATGAAATTAGTGTACATCATAAACTTGCTTTTCTAATGCTGTTGGCTAAATATTGATTGTTGTTCTAATATGTATTTATTTCTCACAAGTTTATGTTTCCTACCAAAAGTTAGAAATTCTGAAGTAAAAGGACCCTTGGATGTTGCCACTTTCGAATTTTGACAATTTGCAATTTAAGCGTGCATAATATGGCACAACCTTTATTATATAGATATTCTGTAGATGCATTACATGGCACAAACTTTAACCCTTGAAGTAAAAGTTTATGAAATCTTAATGTGTAGTGAACCCTGATGATTTCTAACTTGTCACGCTAACATGTTTGGATTGGTGCTGTTGGAGTATAAAATTAACCCTAAACCCTCATCACAACTTCGTACATTTGGTACAGTTAGGTTCTCTAACTACAAGATTCTCTCCTCTCTAACCTCGAGCTCTGAGGGGATTTTGCAATTCCCTGTTGGCGGCCTCCTCTCGACGGCTATGCCTCTTCTATCCCCACGTGTATTATCTTGCATTTCGGCTTTCTCTTGAGTTCTTCCTTGACGTCGGTGTTCCGGGAACTATTCGACTGCTCTGGCTCCCTCTCATGCCTGACCATTCACGACGAGATTTCCCTCTCGCCTTTTGTTTGGTCATTCGCCGAGCTCCTTGTCGACATTAGTTTTTCTATGGTGAAGCTCTTTTCGTCCCACCCGGTCGTCCTGGCTTTATTTCGTGTCCGTTTTCTTGTGACTAGGTTCCACGCGCGCATTTCGATCTCCTGTCAATCTCTCTGGTGCGACGAGATTCTGCTCTACCTTTCTGTCTTCCGTCAAGCTTCTTCTCAATGTCACTATACATTGTAAGATCCTCCACCCTGCAGTAGCAACATAGATCCTTCAGTTTTGGTCCGTCAAGACATTACTACACTAGCAGATTGATGATGTCCTATCATTGGTTTGTGGGGAGTGTCAAGAGAGAAACCGTTATATGGATTTTCCTTTTGGGTTCACAAATTTGACCCTAAATTTGTTGGGCTGTAGCTTGGTTAGAGATTTATCGTAGCTACAATAAGCCGAGGTGGCTATTATCCTTATACTACCATTAGTATTGAGCTTGTGCTGATAGATGGAGTTCATTCATGTATTTTCCACCGTCGAACAATTTTGATCGGGGTTCATTTATACGAGTTCATACTTCTTCAATCTCTAGTCTTTAGACGTAATATTTTTATGATGCACATCCATTATGTTTGCTTGTTCCCTCTATCTTCCGGATATTTTGAATGTATTGTATTGTGCAATATGTTGCCTGTGCTATAGAATACCCACAAATGTGACAAGATATTCCTTGATCAAAATACAGTGTGGATCTTCACCCATTGTAATCTAGTCCTCTTGCGAAATTTCTTTTTTATCTCTTTGATTTTTTTTGTGTGCAAGTGAAGTGATCCAATATAGCAGAACCAAATAAGTTGTGGCCGTTTTGCGATTAATTTTGATTTAACTTTTATGTTTCTTGCACCATATAATTTATTCCAACTGTTAGAATTTGTTCTAGTTTAGCAGCTTGTTCTGTCTAAGGATTTTCCTTCTCATTTGATGTGTTCTTGTTTGCTGCTCTTTGATTCCTCATCATGGACACTATCCTTCAATTCTATTCTTTTTGGTTGTAAGATTTTAATATTGTTAACCTGAATGCCTTGACCATAGTATTGCTGAATTAGAAAAGGATCAAACTTTACAGTAGATTTTTCCTGAAAAGTTTTTCCTTGTATGTAGTAATCTTTTGCTTATCGTTTATTTGCTGGGTATTGAATTCTATACTTTCGCTTTGTTTTTCAGATTAACTGAAGATGAAGAATTTAAAAGAGTGGTTTTCCTATGAGCTATTGTCTAAATCATTACTATTTGCAAGGCCTTTCAGCTTCTTTTATGAGGAATCACTGGATGGTGAACTTGGCAACCGAGGTTCGGCCTTATTTTATGCTGTATTAAGTCATATAATCCTTTTGTTGTTAGATTTTCAAACTACTTGAACTGAGTGTCACATGCCTTTTGCTCAAAGTTCAAGCATATTAACAATGCATGCAGGTCTCTTGGCTCTGGTTCATGTATTTACTATCCTGTTTCCTGTTCTCGTACAACCATAATTTTGTTATATGATTACGTATCTGATAAGTTCTTTGTGTATTTAGCTGATCTTTAGTCCCCTGGTTCCCAAAGATCGCATCTTGCTATCTAGTGTTTCATTATTATGACAATATCATACTTTTGTGACAAAATTAACTAATTCTATGGATGATTGATGCAGGAGAAATATTGAGGTCTCTATGGTGATTTCGGATTCTAACCCTTGCTATGAAGACACACATATGGGCTTGTTGCAATACTTTTAATGTTGCTATTGAGTCCAACTGAGTGTTATGTTTGTTTCCTGGTCTTATCTTTCTTCTGTCATGATCATGTTCATGCCTGAACATTTGAAAGATGGGAAATAAGTGGACTATGGTTGTGTTACTATTTTGTTTATAGACGAACTTACTACTCTTCTAGTTTATCAAGTAATTGTAGATTGTTCTTACTAATCGTGATCGTGTTGCTGATAGTTATGATGACATTTATATCAAGTTATTGATCTTATACAGATCTTTGCATACCTTGTGTTTTCTATCTTAATTCATTTAAATATTCTCGTAATTTTGTTGTTATTGATCTTTTGGTTTTTGGTTTGGAAATTTGAGGTTAATTTTGTAAATGTGTGAGGTCTGTACTTTTATCCAGGCTTGTAAATGGTTCAATCATGAACTTGTCTGTCTTTGTTTATCTTTGTTTATGTTCCTATCTTTGTTAGTATTTTATCAAAAGCTCCAACAAGTTTGCAAAAAGCTCCCAAAAAGTTTACAAAAAGCCCACAATAGTTTATAACCCCTAGAAGTTTACAAAAAACACCCTAAAAGTATTATACATATATAGTTACTATAGTTAAAACCCCTAAAAGTTTACAAAAAACATCCTAAAAGTATTATACATATATAATTACTATAGTTAAATGGGCAAATGGGCGACTCGTTTATTAAATGGGCGGGTAAAAACCTGTCCATTTAAATAATGTTAAATGGGTCATAAATGAGTAAATGGGCAAAACATGCCCGCCCATTTAAAACCCATACACACCCATTTAACATCTCTACTAATTCTTTTATTCAAGTTTTAATTTTAAATTGATGTTTGAACCTAAATGTTTGTCATGATCATGGAAAACCTGATGAATCTTACCCAAAACCAGCAAGTTTTGGTTATGCTACATATCATTTTCTTTTGCTAGATGCTTATATCAAGCCTATCAGAAAGTTAATTGGTAATAAATTTTCAGGAAAGCCCTTGAAATTATTAAAGATAGTTCCTGTTGATATTACATGTTTTGAGAACCATCGGCAAACGTTTTGGCCTTTAATGTTTTGTAATGCATTTTTGAAACTGAAACTTGGTTATGATATTAGCTCTTAATGTTTATTAGAAGAATGCTATTGATTTTTGATTTTTGCTTATTGTGTAGAAAGCTGTTCTCGAGCCAGCAATGCAGGGACGTGATATGATTGGTCGGGCAAAAACGGGGACTGGGAAAACTCTTGCTTTTGAAATACCCATTATGGATAAAATCTTACAGGATCAGAAGAAAAATGGGTAAGCTTGTCTCCTCATTTTACTCACATTATCAACATAGCGTATCGAAACACGATAATTTATGGACATGAACAGGTGCACAATCGACTTGGGATGTTGTGCAGCGCTTCAGCGATTGTCCGCCGTTGAAGGAGATTCTTCCCGAGTCGATATACTTAGCTATCTTTAAGTTGGCGTTTGACGAGCATGAAGTTCATGGTAGTGGAACACAATCGACTTAGGATGTTGTGTAGCGCCTCAGTGATTGTCCTGAATTTTACTTATATGTAATATATTTGTGATTTTATTACGTAGTGAATGAATATTATTTGAGCATGCGAGATGTATTGTGATTGTGATTATATGATGAGTATTGTTCGATATTGTGGATTGACGGATGAAATTGGATGAGTATTCATTTGAAATGTGAATGTATATCATGGTTGATTTTATGATATATTGTTAAATATTATCATTGGATTGATGTCGATACAGGCTATATGTATATTCTCGTATGGAAGGTTACTAGAAAATTTTTTAAAAAAAATTGTGTAAATATATACATTGGCGACGGGGTGATCCGTCCCAATGTTTAAAACATTGGTGATGGGGATTTACCTGCCGCCAATGTTTTAAACATTGGCGACGGATCTACCCGTCGCCAATGTTTATTGGCAACGGGGCAATCCGTCGCCAATGTTTAAACATTGGCGACGGATTTTCCCGTCGCCAATAAACAGGGAACAGCCCGTCGCCAAAGAAATTCGTCGCCAATAGTCGTCCGTCGCCAATAAGTATTGGCGACGGGGAAACCCATCGTCAATACTTATTGGCGACGGATCCATTTCCTCCACCAATATGTATTGGTAACGGATTTTGGGGTATTGGTGACGGATTTCCCCATTGCCAATGCCATGTTTTCTACTAGTGGGGATCGTTGAAAAAGTCTTGAGAGGGGGCTGAATAGTTGTAAGGAATTTGGGGGCTAGAAGCAATTTTCCCTAAGTACATATATTTGATTCATCAGTGACTATGTTAGCTTCCTAAGGAACACGTGTAATGCTCTTAGGGCTGATGCATCTTGATATTTCCAATAATGTGATCAGCTTCACAGAACTTTGTTTAAGTAAAAGAGGGGTCCGATCACTGCCCTTCTCTCTCCACCTCGTCTCCTGTCGCACGCCCGAAACAAAAGCGCACTCTAGAAGAATACGCTCTTCATAAGCTAAACTAAATATAAATATTAGATCAATCTAGGCCAATCCAAATAGCGTTTATTTCTTTTACGTGCATGTCCGTTTCAAAAACCTATATTTTACTATATTTTACTTCTTGTCCTTTTAAATTTGCAAATTGCATTCTGATCTCCTCAAACATCTTTTTTCTTTGATCATAGACCATAGATTGTTATAAGATAAATTCAACTCTAGAGTTCCACTACTGTAAATAAATTATACTATTGTCTTATAACAATGCTTCGGATTCATGATTCTTCAATTTTAAATCAATTATATGTAAATTCTTTATTTACCTTTGAAGTAATAGAAAGTTACATCCATATGTTTGAATCGTAACTTATTTCAAAGAAAACATGTACGTATCATAAATTTTGACGAAAATCACATTCATATTGTACTTATAACCAAAAAAAGAGAACTTAGATCTTTCCGTCATCTCCAAATTATATTCGGGACCATCTACTAGAAGCTAAAATAAAGTAGGATGTACATAAGTTTATCTTATCAGAAACTTAATTTATGTCACTTTTTTTTTGCTGACAATGGAAACCTGGTTAGTTCCCTCAACTTTAACTCTTTTGGAGTCCGCCAGCGGCCCTGGTTCGAATCTCTCAGCCATCCCACCTCTGAAAGGAGCTACCATTGCTACCAAGGGCTCATCCCCAACGTGAATGGGCGATCAGCATAGGCCCGAATGGGCACGAACTGGTGAGCATACAACGGGTTGAGTTAACTAACCAGTAAAACCCCGGGTTTCTATCCCCACCCTTAAACTCACAGAAACCAAGTGAATGCGGAAGTGGGGATTTGAACCTCTAACCAATTAGGGAGATCTCCTCCCTCACTTTTCGTAGCGCTAGCCAGAAGTCCCACCCTTGGGAGGTTACTTTATGTCACTTTTGTTCATATTTTGAGTTTAGTTTTACATTGCTTCTCACATTTTGAATATTATTACCCCTACAATAAGTTAAATCTATGATCATAAAAGAAATCATGCTTATGAAAGCAATATCAGAGTTTAATAAAATTTCCAATTATCGAAGTCAAATATGTTTTTCTTTTAGGGGCTGTTTGGTTGGTTTCCTAAAAATCAAGAAAAAGAAAATGGTACATGAAAATTAATAAAAAATTATTTTCATCAATTTCCATTCCTAAAACTCACCACAACATCCAATGAAATATTATTTTCATCTCATATCATATTCTAAAAACAAGCCAAACACAAGAAATGAGTCACATCATCCAACTCATCTCATCTCCATCACATCTCATCTTTAAAAATCACTCACATCATCCAATAATATGGTGACAACTCATCTCATCTAATTAACATTTTATTTCCACCCATTTCCTCCAAAAAAGCTATGAAATCGATTTCCTTAAGTGTGGGTCACATCATCTAATAATATAATGACAACTCATCTCATCTCATCTATTTTCTTATTTTTATGAATGAACCAAAACACAAGAAAGAACCTATTACAGGAAATATGTTTCTTATAATTTATTTACTTTTTTTTTAGCCAACCAAACAACCTCAAAACCAATTTTCTTAAAAAACCACCCACATCATCCAATAATAATGTGACAATTCATCTTCATTCTTTGATTTCCTTCTTTTTTTAGCCAACCAAACAATCTCAAAATAATTTTTCTTAGAAATATGTTTCCTATTCTTTGATTTCCCTCTTTTTTTAGGCAAACAAACAGCACCTTAGGAAAAGTGTTATTTGCACTTTACAGGGAAGTTTCACCCTTTTTAATTTTGGTATTTTGAAATTTTAGTTTGACAATTTTATATTCTAAGTGCAAAAGAAAGTTGACTTTGATTTTGTCCAATATTAATAAATAAAAGGTAATTTTTCTTGCTAAAATTTTAGTTTCTTTAGATTGTGAGAGTGAGAAGTAAAGTTACGATTTGGTGAATAAAATTGTCAAATTAACATCACTATGAAAACTTTGGTGACCAAACTGTCAAATGTGCATCGTAATGAAAACTTTAGGGTATCAAATCGTCAAAATTAAACATTAAGGTATCAAAATTAAAAAAGCGTGCGGAGTAAAGTGCAAATAACCCCAAAAAAGAATATAACCCACGGATTCGGACCTTTTTTCTTTTTTTTTAATAAAAACCTATTTCGTGGCACAAAAAAGGAAAAATGATTTAGATATTTTCCGGACTCGTTGTCTCTGAAACCAACAGAAACGTGGCCGTCTCCTCTTCCCTCTCTCCCCCCTCTTTCTAATTCTAATTCTAATTCATGTTATATTCAAAAAAAATTTGGTTGTGTTCTCCTCCCTCTGATCTCAATTCCACCCTCCTCTCATCTGGGTCTCCATCAAAATCCTCCCTTTTTCAATGGCTGAATCCGTGGGCTTGATCGCCAACGACTACGGCGAAGCCAAACAGGGGAAAGGGAGGAGATTATGGAAGAAGGTCAAGTATCAGCTCGTCGAGTACCATTCTCTCCCTGCATATCTCAAGGACAACGAATATATCTTGGGCTATTATCGATCGGAGTGGCCCCTCAAGCAAATATTTCTCAGTATTTTTACCATTCACAACGAGACCCTCAACGTTTGGACGTAAGCAATCTCCGATCTCTCTTTAACCCATTTGTTAAAGTCGAGTCTTTAGTTGGATTTCTTGTTTGTTTTAGGTGTAGGCTTGATATTTATCAGCTGGGTATTGATTCTATTGTCGTTTAATGTATATGGTAAATGGAAATTTCTGATCTTGCATGCGGGTAAACTTAGTTTATCTGATCCTTTTGCCTATGTGAATGTTTTTTGATTTTTCATAAGCTTGGGCATATGATTGTGTTGGGTTCTCTCTTCTTTCTGATGAATATGGAGATGATTGTTTACTCTGTCCCAGTTAATTCTTTATATGTTATTCCTATTTGATCTTAATTTCTCATGTCTCCTTGTTAACATGACTGGTGGATTTTTTAATATGGGTTAGATATTCCCAAGGAAAAAAGGAAAGCAAATGTTTCCTTGTTGACATAATTAGGAAACAACACGCATTGAAATATTGGTATGGACCTATTGAAAAGTGGGTCTTAAAGCCTTATCTCGCCATTGAAATTGTTCAAAAGGGTTCCATCTTATTAAACTTTGACCCCCAAAAAAAATTCAAAAAACATTCATTTATGAATCGGCATTTGCCCTTTTTGTTTCTGAAATAATAAGGTTATAATCCCTCACTTTTAATGAGGTTTCTTTTGGCTCATGTTATGGCTCTAAGATTGCTGGGATTCCTTATCTTACTTCCGACCTTGTCTTAACCCTTCCGTAGTCTTGAAAATTTTGGAGGATTACTCCATATCTGTGCAAGTCTAAAATGCATAACGGAAAGGGTAGGTTTCTCGACTTGCCAACTGGCCTAATGGGTTTTATGTCAAATCTCTCTTGTCTACAGTATAATCGGTAGGAAATAGGCACCACCTATGAATATTGGCATTATCTGGTGAAGTGGTTTACTAAACATTTCACTGGTTTTTTCGTGGGGATTCTCTTTTTGGAAGTACACTTCATTTGTGATTCCATTTCATGGTAAAGGGCTTACATGATGATGGTGATAGCCTCTCTCATATACAAGGGAAGCCTCATCTAAACTATAGCTAGCATAGCTTGAACTTGTGATATCTTCGATCGCAAGCGTCTCCATCGAATTTGGTTAACAAGGTGGTAGCTCCTAACCATCCCCTGGAGGAGAACATTCCTTAAATACGATAAAAGAACCACTAGCGATAGTGTTTTTTTCTTAAATAAATATTTAAGATGTATAAATTTCATTATCTTTCAATACAAACAGTTTATCTATCAAGGACTAGCGTTTGAGTCCAAAGAAGCTAGGTTCAAGTGAGCCAGGAAGAATACAATCCTTTCGTTATGAGAGAAGAAAGTCATACCCATACAGTAGTAAGATTAAACCAGTGTATTGACAAAAGAAGTTATTGTTTTGCAGCAAGCCTCTGCTCTGATGTGATGGTCGGCATTGCTGCCCTGTATTTGAGAACTTACTGCATCTGAAAATGATTCTTTTGTATAGTGTAATTTATTTTAAATCTATTTCATAATATAGAACGTCCAGTTTCTTTTTTCAGGATAGCTGTCTTAATAGCCTTCTATAAGTTTATAATGCCAATGGAGGTCTAGAACCACCTCTAAGTTATGATATAGGCCCAGTTTTGAGAGCTAAAGTTGCAACAGCCATTTAGATGCCTTGAAAATCTGACCTGTAGAAAACATTCAAGCATGAAAATGAAAGCTGAAGTAAGATGAAGCAATTGACTGCATGAAGGTGTAAAATGGTGCCACAAACTTTTAGCTAATAAGTAATTCATACTAAGGGCCATTAGAGTTTAAAGCAAACTTAAGATGGCGGATTATTGCTTTTATTTAGAGATCCATTTTGCTTCTGATACCTGATATCCTGAAATATTCATCATGGTCTATTTTCAAATATATGAAGGTTGTTTTTATATGATATTTTTTCTTTTTTAGAGAGATCATAAATCTACTTGGTGGTTACTAGCCGTGTGATTTTTCCCTTAGTTGTTTTCTTTTACCATATTTTTATCTTGCTTCTAAACTCTTTCCCTGGATTTGTTCGCAGACACTTGATTGGGTTCTTTCTTTTTCTTGCTCTGACCATATATACAGCGAGCAAAGTTCCAAAGGTCGTAGATCTGCAGTCATTGCAGCATTTGCCACAAGTTCTGAGAAAAGCTGACCTGCACAAGATACAGTCAGAGCTTGTTGCTTGTTTCTCTTCTCTCCCAAATTTGTCTAATCTACAAAGGTTAAAAGATGAACTCAAAACCTCCTTCCCTTCCATGGATAAGCTCTCTCTATCCAACTGGCACCTCCTCGAACTACTATCAAGTTGCTTGCCCCAGAGATATTTCAATGCTAGCCAAACTAATGTACGTATTTGATTTAACTTTTTCTTTATCGAATATCTTCTGAAATTATATTTTAATATGTTTAAATAATGCCTAAGAACTTGGTTTTAATCACACAAAACAAATTGCTTTCACTAACGAGCATGTTAATTACATTGTTCTAAAAGTATCTATATACCCAGAAGGTCTATGCATTTTTTCACCTATATATAAATCACAATTTTTTGGATTTTGGTCTCACAATTTGTACACACAATGAAGAAAATTTGTGGGTTTTTTTAAATATTTTAAATATTTCAAAATTTGAAATTAATCCCTCAAATCATGTAAATTGCTATGAGGTTCCTCATTTCATAGTTTGTTTTGAATTAGTCCCTCAAAATCATGAAAATTGCTATTAGATCCCACAAATGTTGACTTATTTTGAAACAAGCTGCTCCAATCAATAACGGAAATAGCAATTGGAGGGATTAATTTGAAACAAATTATGAGAACTGGAGGACCTAATAGTCAACAAAGTAGATTTTACTTGGTAATCCTTCCAATTGCTACTTCTACTCTTGATTCTAGGGACGAAGTTTAAAATAAGTCAAGACTTGAGGGACCTAATAGCAATTTCCATGATTTGAGGGGCTATTTTCGAAATAAGAAAGATTTTAGGGACTATTATTAAAAACCCCAAATTTGTTATGAAACGGGTATAATTTAAGAAATTTTTGTTTGATACTAAGGCAGTGCAATCATAGATAGGACAGGTCACTTATCTCTTTGCTACAGAGCAAAGTGCTCAACATTATCGATCTTAACCTTTTTTAAAGCTGATATAATTTTTTTGTTTATATCTTTTCTTGATTGACTTGTTTCTTCCAAATATAAATTTTGTGTCTTGCTATCTAAGTGGGGTTTAATTGTGGACGGAACCCCTGGAGTATTGCCAAATAGAACTTTCTAGTCCTGCAGTTCTATTGTTGCAGAAAGACTTTGTTCACAATCTCTTTTGAATTTTGACTTGCAATTTGGACAGACAATGAAAAAATTGTTATGAAAACGACTGTAATTTAAGAAATTATGTTGACATTAAGGCAGTACAATCATAGATTGCAGGACACTTATCTCACGCTACAGGAGCAAAGTGTTGAACATTGCCGATCTTACTGTTAGTATAACTGATTATTTTGATGTTTGATATATATTGATTCACTTGTTTCTCAAATATAAAGTTGGGTTCAATGTGGATAGTCCTGGTGTAGTATCTCACCCAATTACAGATAGACCCATGCAGTTCTATTGTTGCCGGATCTTACTGCTAGTAAACCTGATTATTTTGATGTTTGATATGTATTGATTTACTTGTTTTCTCAAATATAAAGTTGGTTCATTGGGTAGACCAGGTGTAGTGTCTCACCCAGTTGCATAGAGACCCATGTAGTTTTATTGCGGCAGATAGATGCCCTGAATGAAATTTGTTGACGCTTTTACCCTCAAAGAAAGAGATTTTTTTTACGACTAGACTTATTGAGGGTAAAAGAGTCAAAAAAAAAACATTTCACTTAGGGGGTTTATCAGCAATTGGGCGATAGTAAGTGGGTCTATCCGCAACAATAGAACTTCGGGGGGTCCATTCACAATTGGGCGAATGTACAGGGAATATATCCACGTTTAACTCCTGTGAAGTTTGTGTCTTTTTAGCTAAAAGGAAAGTTGTGGTGTCTGTGGCATTTTTGTTTGGGTTAATCGTGGATAGATCCCCTATACTATCTTGTTAGCTAAAAGGAAAGTTGTGGTGTCGGTGGCATTTCTATTTGGGTTAATCGTGGATAGATCCCCTATACTATCACTTAATTCTGTGTGGACCCTATGTTGTTCTATTGTTGCACACGGACCTGTGTGTGAAATTTTTTTTGACTCTTTAACCATAGGACTTCTATTCGCCAAAAATCAAATTACTCTTTTTCTGAGGGTAAAAGAGTAAAAAAAAATCATTCAGGAGGTCTATCTGTAACAATGGAACGACAGCTGGTCTCTGCACAATTGGGCGTTAGTAAAGGGATCTATCCACAATTTAATCCTTTGAGAAATTTTGTTGTCACTAAGGCAGTGCGATCATAGATAACGCAATCATTTTTATTGCAGAGGAGCATAACCGACGATGTAGCCAACGTAATCGCCCCTCTCCTCCTTCGCCCAATACCCCGCTGGCCATTCTACGCCTTCCTCGGTGGCGCCATGTTCTGCCTCCTCGCCAGCAGTACGTGCCACCTCCTCTCCTGCCACTCCCGACGCGTCGCCTACATAATGCTCCGCCTTGATTACGCTGGCATCGCCGCCCTCATCTCCACTTCATTCTACCCTCCAGTCTACTACTCCTTCATGTGCAGTCCCTTTTTCTGCAATCTCTATCTTACATCCATCACCATCCTTGGAATCGCAACGATCTGTGCTTCTCTACTGCCTGTGTTTCAGAACCCTGAGTATAGGTCGATTAGGGCTGGCTTGTTTTTTGGAATGGGTGTCTCTGGTGTGGTGCCGGTGCTGCATAAGCTTATATTGTTTAGAGATCAGCCTGAGGCGGTTCATACTACAGGGTATGAGATTTTGATGGGGGTTTTGTATGGGCTCGGGGCGTTGGTTTATGCCGCAAGGATTCCGGAGAGGTGGATGCCAGGGAAGTTTGATCTTGCTGGACATAGTCATCAGCTCTTCCATGTGCTGGTTGTTGCTGCAGCGTACGTACATTACAGGGCTGGACTCATTTACTTGAAGTGGAGAGATACACAAGGCTGTTAGGTGCTTCGAGGAGTTGAACAAGTTATTGTTGGTCTGGGGGGAAGTTTATTGATCTTTTAGTTAGTGAATTCAAATCAAGGTGCATGGAACTTCATGCATTTTGATACAGTATGTTGCTTGTATGCTTGTTTCGATACAACATGACAAAGTTCTAAACTAGCTATACTATGTGATATTCAGCATTTAAGGGAAGATCTCTGCCTTGGAGCAGAGAGATGTCTATATGTTTTCATATGCTTATTGTTACTTTTCTTTCTTCCCAAAGGGAAATGGGTGCTTGCATTATCAAAATTGAGATTGATGGTTTCAGACATATTGATGTGATATGTTTACTCTATTGCAAAATACACAGTAAATACCGGATGATGTTGCTCTATTGAGAGTTTTCGAACAATAGCAACATGTTATTATTCTTTGTTTTTTCGAAGCCACTCGCGGATTTGCTTCTCGGCTTCAGAAAGCTGCGCTTCGCTCTTACCCTGCACCGAACCTTCAACAAGCTCAAAGTAATCTTTGTAGTTTCTCTTGTAGTAATCATCCAGTCTCTGAAAGGGAGCAACAAAGAGCAAATTCACAAAAGAGAAGGGATCAACACGATGCATTACTGATTCTCTGATGCGTTCTCACGGCTTGAATTGTACAAGTCAGACAATGGAGAGGTGATTAAGGAAGCTAGTGCTCACCTCTTTATCATTCCTTGCTTTGTTCTCTTTGGACTTCTTTATGTACTCTGAAATTTACAGATAATGTCCATAGATCAAAAGTTCAAAGGTGTTCAAAGTGATGAAAGTTTAGCGTACCTTGAAGAAGTGCTGTTCTCGGATCACTAGCATTAGATGCTGCTGAGGCTGTTGACAATAAAACTAAGCTCAGCAGGCTCCTTCTCCCATATCCATTTCCTTTAAATGATGTTGTAAATGTTCTTAGATTTTCAACTGCTAGCATTTTGGAGGAAACTGCAGGCCTGTTCAATGCAGCCAAAGTTCCAGAAGGAAGAGCCATTGATGATTATCACTTGCTTCAGTTTTCAGAGGAAGGGGATAGAGGTAGCTTAAGTGCAGAAAGCAGGACCACAACTCTCATTTTATATGGATAACATTACAAGTATCAAGCATCTTTATCACTCACCCTACAAAGAAAAGAAAATTGATATTTTGGCTTGTGGGAGCCAGGAATCAAATCCCTCGGTTCAATTTGGCCAAAAGAAAATATCACTTGAAAATATCACACAATATGCTGAATATACACGTAAAGCATAAACAAA